>CM046374.1:28836475-28923658 GCA_025413025.1 Ficus hispida | reverse complement strand
GAGATTCAAGGTATCATTTTTTTTTCCTGAAATAAATAATGTTTTCCAGTTTTTTTTTCCTCAATGTTAATTACTTCTCGTTGATATCTTTGTAGTTAAACCTATGGTTGTTTATTATTCTTCTTTTGTGCTTCTTGCTGTTGTACAGGAAAATGCACGAGAAGTACTTTTGATGATCAGGAACAACAAGTGCTCTACCCCGGATCGAGAGGCGTGGCTCTTAAAACACAATTATCTTTTCTAGTTAATTTCTTGTTTCAAAAAACTTTGTGGCTAGAGTGCATCTAAAATAATTTATCATTAGTCCTTGCGTCTAGTGTCTGTTGGTGTCTCAAGAAATGTTCGGATTCTCTAATGTTCTGGTGTTCTTGTGTTTGCATTTTATTTTCTGTACAAGTTATTGAGGATTCGCTCATGTGGGAAATCCTGATGTTGTGGAGTTTATATTTGACTTTCTTGTTCAATCCCCAAAATTGCAAGCGAATAGAATGTGTTATTTTTTTTTTCATTGCTTTCCTAGTGGAATAACTAACATCTTCGCAGCAAGGAAATAACCGTGGGACTAAACAAAGACATTTCTAAATCATATATTGAACCATGGACCTAATTTATGAAACTGGAAAAATGGAGCATGTTGAATGAATCAAAGTCATTTTGAGATTCACTTATTCATATGGACCTTTGTGTGAGTGGTGGTGACTCTTCAAATACAGTGCAAAATGAAAGTGATAGAGAGAACAATATTCAAAGTCTTTGCCGTAAGAAGACCTAGACAACGATATTTGTATTTTGCATAACTAATAAATAATAACATGAAGTTTATAATATATAACTTAAACTTTGTTATAAGTTTTAAAGTCTACAAAATAGTTTTTATTAAAAGTCAAGTTTTTTATTTTGATAAGAACTTTTGGAGAATGAAATAGTTCTCACAGAACATCCAATAACACTTACAGAAGCTGCTTTTGGCTTAGTAACTTCTATGAACCAAACATGCCTAACTTCTATGATATTTTGTTTCACCCGAAAGACTTTGACTCCCCTCCCCCTCTCATGAAAAGAAGAATTACACATTAATCATACTCCAATGCACTATTTTTTTCCATAGATATATCTATTTTTGAAATTAATTCTATATTTTTCTGATTTCCTTGATAATATTATTTGTAGCCATCCATGATACGGCATGCAGCAGCTAGAGAAGTCACCAAAGACTTTGCTCGGAATATTATTGGAGAATTTTGTAGTAAGGTATCAAAAGAGCGTTCTACTTATAGGAGATAGAGGGTATAATTTCTTCTTACCTTACCCCACATATTTCTTCAAACATCACCAATTATTCAAATACATGGAAAAATAAGTTGCAGATTGATGCCACTTAGCGATCTTAACTTCTTTTCTTATTTAAATGATGAGCGAGAGTAACTAATATCGAAGTAATTTAAAACATCATAATTAAGTTGACACTTCTTAAATTTTGTGGCACTAGCAATATTCACTTTGAAAATCTTTTTTTTTTTTTTTTTGTCTTTTTTTTTTGTCTTTTTCTTTTCTGTTTTGTTTGTTTGTTTTTTTTTTGGTTTTTGTTTGTTTTTGTTTCGGTTTTTTTTTTTTTTTTCTGTAGTTGTAATTGTTCCATGTATTTGGTGAATAATAAGATTTAGTTCGATCAATAATAACATCTTAATTCTCATTTCACCGGGAATATTGCACTGTCTTAATTGGTTTCTATATTTACCAATTTAGCAAGGAGGTCAAGCCCCTGATTTGAATACTCGGTGACAACTGAAAGAAAAAAAATTACACGAGTATTCCATAACTTTTACCAATATACATTGACACCCCTTTGTTTGAAGTTAATACAAATACACCACTTTGGTCGTTTAAATTTCTCAAAATACCTAAAATACCCTCTAAATGAAAAGAAAAGAAAACGCATTTTAAGCAACTGTTATATGCTTTGTATGATATGATGATTTCACCCCCTCAAACATGATGCATCGAACACATTCATATTGAAAATTAAATTTTAATCACTTGCTTATTTTTTTAAAACTCTATTCCCACTTTCGGTCTTCTTCTCAAATCTTTGATTTGCAATTCTCTTCTTTTTTTATTTTAATTTTGTGTCTCTTTTAATTCTGTCCTCTCTTTTGTCTACGTTTTGCAGTAGAATTTTTTTTTTCTTTTAATTTGTGATTTCTGTTCCTTTTTCGTTTATAAAGTTTAGAATTTTTGCAGGATGTAACATCCATCCACAAGCCCTCCTAGACACTAAATTACAATATGGAAAAAAAATAACGATTTATTTTTTGTTTTTATTTTTTATTTTTGCAAAACATGACTATGCTCAAGTGTAGTTATTATCAATGACATGAATTATCCGGTTTATTTATTTAAATCAAAAGTCAATGAGGATTTTTAAATTAACTTTGTTTTAAGTATAAATTTAGATTAACATTGATTTAAAACAAAAAAAGAAAAAAAAAAAGGACTTTTCATGCTTTTAATTAATGACATATGTGCAAGTCATTTGTCAATTTTCAAAAATATGTATATTATATTTTTTTGAGGGAACAAAATATATGTATTAACGTTGTTATAAATGGAAACAGTTTGCTACACATTTACAAGTACAGAGTATAAATTGTAAAAAATTTAGTGTGTAAATTGCAATTGTAAGACTAGTTCAGGGACACCATTGCAAAATGACCACTTATTTTTTTCCCCTCTATTGTTAACGCCGTAGATAGCATCTGTGGTGAAATGATCAAAATATGTCAGTTCTGAGTTTCGTCAATTCAAATAGGACAAAAAAGGAGATAATTTGTGACTGGGATGATACGGATGACCACCTAATTAATGGCATTGGAATAACAGACTTAAACACCTAAGCATAGCATGCACTAAAAGAAATAGGATATATATATATTATATATATATATAGACAGAGAGAGAGAAGACAGAGACAGAGACAGAGAGAGAATGATTTTGATATTATCTTGTCGACGTATTCCTTTTTTTCTTTTTTTCTTCTGAGCTTAAACAAAGGATTGATTTTTTTAATTACTTATTTAAAAAAAATCAGAAATTCGTGATTTTTATCTTTTTAATTTTGTTTTTCTGATCATCGCAACAGTTTTAATTTTTTTTTTTTAAATTAATTTTCAGTTTTCTGTGATTTTCAAGGTTGCAGTCATTTTATCATGGCATTGTCGTTCATGAGTTCTCAACTATTTCTCTAACTGTCGTCGTTTTCTTGGATGTCGTCGTTTTCTCTTACTGTCATTTGGGTCCCGGATGTTTGTTCAATAAAACAATCACTATGTCATGGGGATTAAAGTGATCGCTAGTTTCATAATTAACATGTATTTCAAATCTGTAAAGTCGGAGAGGAAAAATATATATTACTGAAGTTAATATGTAGCTTTTTATAGCTTGCATCAATAAATGATCTACTCAAATATACACTGGTTATACTAACTGTAACTTATTATTTTCGTTGTGAATATTCAAATGATACCAACCAAAACCGAAAACGACATAACAAAACAGAACATAAGAACGACAACAAAAATTTACATGCAACAACGACAGTCCAGGACATGCGGACAATGCATTAATAGAATATTTTACTCAGATATTTATTCCGAACATAGTTGGAAGATGGGGGAAAAAATAGTGATAGGCCATTGTAGGACTTCCTTGGAGTTTTCATTTTTTTTTTTTTTTTTTAACAAACGAGAGGCCTTTAATGGTATATAGCCACATAAAAAAAAAAAAAAAAAAAAAAAAAAAAAAAAAAAAAGAAGCCAATTTTAATGAAAACCAACAAGAAAATACGAAATGGATTGAATTAAATCTAAGTGTAGAGAGGGAAATTTTATCCCCTTGCAAAAACTTGGACTACTGACTTGGTAAACATAAATTAATTTAGACTTTGCATGAATCTGAAGTTTTGTATGTATGTTCGACTTTTGCCAAATAGTTCTTAACAATTCATATTAGAGTGAATCCTAACCATATCGCTGAATCAAATCGAAATAAATCTTTATCATAAATATTATATTTTACCCAAAACATTTGGGTATAGCTAGTCTTGACATTGAAGACGTAGAGAATGCAAGTCCGAAGCCGAACTTACTTGGAATATTCATGATATTATGTGTTAACTTATTAGGAATAGGGAATGGGAGTGAAGAACGGAGTCAATCTCTTGTTTACTTACTTTTTTTTTTTTTTCCTGAAATGAAAGTGAAAATGGTGGATCCCACACTAATTTGGGATTAAGGAATGGGATTGGTAATCTTATACCCCCCGGATTGTGACTCACATTCCTACTATTAACATTAAATTATCATTTTATCCTTAGTATATTTACAAAAATTATATTAAAAATAATAACAACATATATTAATTATTTTTATTAACAAAATATAATATATTTTTATTAACTTAATATTATATAACTATGCTAATTACTATTAATGTTATTAGAGTAAAAAAAAGGACTTTTTTTCTCACAATATATTATTATATTTCTATTTTTAAATTTTTTATATTTTACTTATTTTAATTCTTTTTTTTTTTACTTTTTTTAATTTTTTTAAACAAAAAATTACACAATTTAATTTATTACCTTAATATTTTACTTTGATTAATAATATAATAATAAATTAAAAAATTTAATCATTTTTTAATTTTTGAAAACACAATAAATAAATAGGTATACAAGTAAATATATAGCAACTAACTCCGATTCTTATTCTAAGTAAACACATGAATGGGATTGACAATGATTTCGACTTCGATTCATAAACCCAAGTAAACAGCATATTCTGGCTCCAAATCTAGTTCACTCCAAATCCTACCTACTTCGATTCATGCTCACTCCGATTATGCGTAAGTAAACATGCCATTAAGACCTCTGATTAATTCGTACAAAAGAAGTTCAACCCACAAGACAAGTCATTAATTTAATAGAACCAAAAAAAACGTTGTGGAATCAAGCAAACAACAAGACCATATTCATCTATGAAGATTTCATCTTCCGATCGATTGACTGATGACTTTTCAATTAAATCATGTGGACCATGTTCATCTGTAGTACTCTCTTGAAAGTCCACCATAGAGAGTGACCTTTAGAAGTCTTGTCGTAATGCAACATTCCAAAAATTTATTATTTAATTCTCCAGTTTTAATTGAGAGTATAAATTATAAATTTACCTTTAAGAATGTTTTTAAATAATGGTGACAAAAGGATCATGAGAAATTAAAATGGGTGACTACCTATTTATTCTAGAAATTGCTATGATTTTTAATGTGTGCTATGTGATCACAAAGTTTTTGTGATAAAATGAGATAACTAAGACAAAAGAAATGGTTATGCCAAGTTTTATTTTTCTTTAAATAATAATGCTAATAAGAATAAGAAATAATTACACAAAACGTCTATTTTTAGAGTCCCGTTTTGAAATATGTTCATTTTTAAATAATATTATATATATATCTATTTTTTAAGATAAATGTATGTAGTACCTATTTTACCCTTTTACTATAGTTGACATCATTGTATTTTTATCCTGATTCTTTTATTTTCCTTTTTTTGTTTTTTGATTTTAACTATGAGTATTTTTTGTTGACAAATTAATAAACCAAAATTAGTTATAAACATCAAAGTAATTATAATTATAAAGATGATGGTTCATACTAAATAATAAATACATCGTAAAATATTAAATTAATAAATATTCATACTTTTCATATAAAAAACCAATGAATTCTTTATAAAAAAAACCTATTTGTTTATATAATCCACTATAAATCAAATGGTTGTCATTTATGTCTTAACCAAACAAATTGAAGAATAACACAATAAATGTAATCAAATTCCTTGTAAAAAAATACTATTATTTATATAAATTAATCGAAATGAAATTGAACATATCTTTATGATAAAGAAAGATTCATTATACAAAATTTTTTTTGAAATTTTTTTTCTTTATTTAGCTTTTTCTCATTAATGTGAAATCTGATTTTGGTTCGTCATGAATATTTACACCTTCTTTACAATAAAATAAAAAAAATTTCAAAAGTTTATTTTCTATTAATTCTTTTTACAATTTGATTAAATCAAATTTAGCCTTATTTGGTAAACATCTTATATTCCTTTTTTTAATTTCTTTTTTGTAATTTATTTATTAGTTAATTCTCCATTTTTTATAAAGGGTAAATTTATCTTTATAATTATTATTTTAGACATTTATGTAAAGAAAAAAGAAATATGGACATATTTTAAATAAATATCTTCAATTTGAACATCTATGTAAATAATCATAATAATAAATGAAATATAATAATATGTATATATATATATATATATCTGTATATATATATATATGTGTGTGTGTGTGTTCATGTCATACACGGAAACAGCACAAGCCAGGCCCATTGGGCCGTGCTGTGCGATGAAAGCCCTCGGCCACGGGAAGCCTAACAGGCTGGCCGTGTGGCATCAGCCGAAAAAAAAAAAAAAGAAAAAAGAGAGAGAGAAAAATAAATAAAGAAAAATAAAGTAAATATATTACTTGATGGAGATTCTTTTGATGTGGAGATTACCGAGAAAAGTAAACACTCCAAATAAAAATTAAAAAAAAAAAAAAACTTTAACTGCTCTTTTATATTTGAATTGTAACACTGGAGCTTAGAAAATGTGAAAAACTCACTAGCTTCAGCTGATAAGAATAACCCTAAAAATAATTATTTTCCAAATTTAAGCCCAATTTTAACTGCCTATAAATAGGGTGTGGTAGTATGAACACCACTTATGTTTATTCACTCTCTTTTCCTTAAAAGAAAGCCTTTTCTCTTCCCAAACACATTGAATCCGAATTTTAACAAGCAAAAACACCAAGATATATCTTCCATAACCTTTCTTATCAACTTTCAAATCATTACGCTTCAAGAGAAGATCGTCACCAAAACACTAGTATACCACTAGTTTTCAAGATTAAAGTTTTAGTTTTTAAACTTGTGATGAAATATGTTTATTTTCCAACTTCTAGTTCCTCATCACAAGAGTTCAAGAAAGCCTCCAAGTCCTCAAAAGAGCCACAAACTCCATTAACAATACTAAGGTATACGTTTTTCCACAAACTAGCAAGTTTTAAAAGTTTCGAGGGTTTTCTTGCAAATGACCTTGAAGAAAATAAAAATCTTGGCGTGATGATAAAAAAAAAAAAAAAAAAAACATGGTCTCATTGTTTTGTTACTATTATTGTGGCATGTGTGTTTCATGGGATTGAAATAGTTAAACTTATCACAAAATGAAAAGTTTTGACGAGAATATGATTTTCGTAAGTTTCTTGACTATGTCGTATGAAATATGTGTTATGACATGAAAATATTTGGGTATGACATGTTTATTTGCTGTGAATATTCTATGTTGATAGCTTGAAATCTGGAGAAAGGATTTTTAAGACTCAAATAATGATAGAATGAAGTTGAAGTTCATATCTATAGGAAAAATGGCATTTTGGCATAATACAAAATAAATATGCAAATGATATTTTTAGTGAGAATTTCACTAAACTCATGAAGGACAGAATGTTTCTCTCAGCATAAGCTATCAGATAATGTAACCTCAGGCCAAAAATTATTAAGTGGGAAAAATGATGTTTTTGCCCTCGGAGGGTAAAATGGTATTTTCATAAGGCTAGGAATGTCGGTTGAATCCGAGACTTCACAGTCGAGACTAAGGGACTAAAATATGCTATATGTTAAATTTTCATGAGAAATGGGCATACAATGTCGCAAAATACCCTTTAGGGGTCAAAATGTAAATATAAAAATTTTAAGGGTAAAACGTGAAATTTATGAAAATTATTATATTTTAGTTTAGAATCTGTAAGAGGGATCTTTAAGGGTTCCTCAAGTGAATAACGTTTTGGAGTGCTTAATGGGAACAAGTTAATCCATTTTAGGGGCTAAAATATTAAAATAATTAAAAAGGGGTCAAATTGTATAACTAGCAAACCTGACATGAAGGCAGTGTTTTTCCTTAATTAAAGACAGTTTGCTAAGCCAATTAAGTTGGGTTAATAATATGGTTAAGTTTTGGTTTATTATTGGGCCATTAAAAGACAAGTATGGGACTTAAATGAAAAGAATTTTGGCAAGTGTGGTTGAAAATATAAATAAGGTATAATAGTTTGGACAGTTTTTAATGCTCCTAACATGGTATTAGGGCCTTGAGCGGTGTCAACTTAAAATGGGCCTTATTGGATCTAATAGTAGAATGGAAGACAAAATCTTAGTTAATGGAGTAATGTCTTAAAAGTAGAAAATGGGCTAGTTAGGCCTAATTTAATTTCCATTAAAACTAAGTGAGGCCCAATAAGTGGATAGTAACTTTAGTTACCCATGCTCACCTAATAGGTCCAATCGAAAGGTAAAATAGAATAGATATTAATGGATAAAATAAGTAATGGTTTAATCACTTAATCATTATAATAATAATTAATCGTTTAATGAGAATTAATTATTTCAAGGAAATTTAAGAGAAATTAATTTAATATTATCTCTCAACTAATTAATAATTAGTTAATTATCCACAAATTAACATTAAATAATATTAATTAATTATTATTTTACTAATTAATAATTAATTAATTATGGATTGATAATTTTTATAATTTCAAATGTTATTTAATTAATTATTAATCAAGTTCATTAATAATTAATTTAGTAAATAACGATTTAAATATGAGCAAGTTAAGGTTTAATATCCTAACAATCATCGAGTAAGGAAATGTAATAAATAAGTAACCAATTTAAGAAAAAATTTATTTTCCTTAAGGATTAAAATATGTAAATAAAAAAAGATATAATTAATAATTAATCTTAAAAAGAATTAGTTAGTAACTAAAAGCACGAAGTCTAATAAGACACTTGTTAAGAATAAAGAATAATTTTAAGAATCCACTATAACCGTTGGGAGTCAGTTTAAATTAGGACACTGAAAAGACAAAGAGGTTGAGCCGGACACGAATCCTGATAAACTTCAACTTCAAGGTTTTCTGTAAGTACATGACTCACCTATAGTGTGGATTGTACATTGTTATATTTGATGTGTATTCTGTACTTACGTGACTGATACTATGTTGCAATGATTTATGTTTAGCTATACGATTTATGAGACATGTCATATTTCGTATTCATTCTATGAATTAAGGACTCATGATTGAGTAACAAATAAAAGATTAAGATGTATCGTACCAACCTCTATCAGAGAGAGGTCTTCGTGAACGATTTTAAGTATGACCTTGGGTGTTGGCGGTTGGGTCGCTCCCCTTCTTCCTTAAATAAGGTCACACCCACCTGATATGTACATAAGGGCTCATGAGTATGTTAAGAATAAGTATGTCAGGAATAATAAGTTAAAAATAAAAGGATAAACATAAATTATCATACATCTTCATTCATGCTTGTGTGATTTATGTCTACACTTTTTGAGTTTAATCTCACACAGTTTTTTATTCCCATTATACATAATCCGGCCAAACACCCTATGACATGAAAATGTACTTGGACTAGTAATGCGGATGGAGTGACACATGAAAGTGAAATTGCGGAATGGATACCACCCACAAAAGATTTCACAAAATGCTAACAGTCATTTGAAAGTTATTTTGAAGTAATTAGTTTTTAAATTATGGTTTGAACTCTACTAAGCGTATGGACTAAACTAAGTATTTTGGATTTGTAACTTTATTATTATTATTGATAAACTACTAGAAGTGTTTTCTTAACGTACGTTTTATATTCTGTAATTGTGTTTTATTAAATTTTAGTTTAGTAAGTTAAAAAAAACCCAAATTTTAGGGGGCTTAATAATCGGTTATGAAACGTATCAAATTTTAAATTTAAGTAGTGACGGTCATTTATGGCCATTTAAATACGGCCGTCACAGGTAAGAAATCCTTTGAACTTGCACGGAGCACTGATGGACAAGTCACTAAATATTTTGATGCAAAATCTGTAACATCTTTGATATTTTCTATGCTCCGAATTAATTTTCTCAGTTGTTGTTTTTGCAAACCATGTTTTATTTTACTTTTTTTTTTTTTTTACTATTGTAATAGTTTCAGTTAAATCAATTGATTGATTACTTGTCAGTCAAGTCATGTGAACAATATTTCATGAGAACTTTCATAGTAGATCATTAGGGCATTGATATGTCACGTTTCGAATCGGAAATAATTGATGCCACAATGCTCAATTAGAAAAGAGTGATAATCCTCCAATAAATTTTAAATGAAAATTGAATACAATATATATTGTTCAAATAATTAAATATTCAATCTCAGAGCTTTATTTTTTCATAGTATACATTAGTGCATTATCAATGTTCTAATTGATTGATTAATGACTTTTCAATTCAATCACATGGACCATATTCATCAATACTAGTGACTTTTGAAAGATGATTGAAGAGAGCGACCATTAGAAGTCTTGTCGTGAGAAGACCTCCGGACTTGTCAGGCTCTTCTTCTGCACGGCACACCGGTACACAATTACTAAAGACTTTGCTGCAAAATCACTAAAGTCATATAAGTTAGCCAAAAATCAGGAAAAAAAAAACCCCTTCATCCTGTAATTTTGTATTTAACTATTTATGATTATGGAAAAAAAAAAAAGAGTAACCATTAAAAACTCTATATATATATATCATGACAATAATATGTACTTCATAATAGATCATTAAAGCGTTGATAGTTATAATTTGTGGTGTGTTTTGCTAGTTCTGTATATTATATCCACAACTGCTGATATGCTTTACTCGAATTAAAGTGAGACTCTTACACCAATTTCTCAATTGATGATAGTCCAATAGATTAAAGGAAAAAAAAAATATACGTTTAAACTAACATAACAAATAGTTTGTTTGTGTTTCACATTGACACAGACCCAAATTAAAGAGACAAAGAAATGAAAGAGAAAAATTATATAATTCGAGAAATCATGGCCTCCGTAAATAATTACGGTTCGTTCGAGGGAATCAAAACCTCCCACAAACTCAACGTTTGAGAAAAAAATATTCAGCACTCCTTTCTCATTAATTCATGAAATTTAAATACAAAAAGATTACACTTGATGCCACTTCACCACTAACACACACTACACTAACTAAAACACGTACATAATGCATATCCTATAAAACAGGAACAAGTTACAACTAACACATACTAAGAATCTTAGTTAAAATAAAACAAATAAAAACAATAAAACTTCTAAGTTGGTAACATATATGATATTCATGGTTTCTCATTTAATTACACTACAAAAATCCCTTCGTAACGAGTAGATTCATTAATAACGAGAATGTTGAAATTTATTTTATTTTTCTTCTTCTTATATTATTATTATTATTATTATTACTATCAAGCGGTCCAATGAGATAATATATTCTATTGATTTTCTCTAAATGCTGAAAATCATGGATCACCTAACTTTCAACATTTGGAAAAAAAGTGAATCATTTTGTCTATTTTAGAACAAAATGTGTGGAATTATTCCAAATACAAATGACATTGACTAGTGAGCAATGACGAAGATTATTTGATTCTTTTCTCGCTTCTCGGAATTATTTAGTAAATTATGAACCACTGGACTAGTGATACTTAGAAAATATCAGCCGAATTGCATTGAAATTTGGAAGTGGGCAAGGCCTGATGAAAAAGAAAACGTCCAGCCCAAAAAATAAGTTAGATGTCCCTATATTTTGTCTCACTAGAATGACGTTTGACTTGTATTCTATTTCATGTGGACAAGGAACATTCATAAAGATTATAACTTTGGAAATTTGATACGTGATGGCTGGTATAAGATTCTGCCTAAATAAATATCCAGAATATTATAGTTTTTTTTTTCTGGAATTTCTATTGTTAAAAAAAAAATAGCAGTAATGCTGAATTAGCAAAATAAATCAAAATCATAATTGGAAAAGTATTGCAATGAAATACTTTTTTTTGTCCTGCTTGAAAGAAAACGTTTCAAGTTTCAACCGCTTTGGAATAATTGTTCCATATAATTTGGATTGGTCATTTAAATATGTATTCGACAATCAAATATTTTAGATGTAATTCTAATGGTATGAAATAATTTATTTAACAATTTAAAAAGAATATAAAATGTTATTCGTCACTCTTAAATTTAACTCCATTTGAGTATATATGCAACAATGATATTATTATTATTATTATTATTATATATATATGTATATATAATTACAAATCTTATAGTATATCTTGTATAGTAAAATATTTTCACCGAGTTAAAGAAGGACTAATCACAAGAGAATGAGTAGAGTTCAAAAAACTTGTAAAATTAGATAGTGATAAAGTTGACTTTGATCTATTTTTAATATTAAATTTTAAATAAGAGTACTTAAAACTCAAAATTTAAGGTGGAAATTTTGTACATGATTGACGGCATAGATTAGTGTGGAAAGGTCTATGTTTATACAGGTCACAAGCACATCCAATCATCAATTATGAAACGTATTATTATACATTGTTTGGTAATCATGAATTTAGCAAATTATGGGCATCTTATATGATCTGTTTTATCAATTATATTTCTCCATAAATCTTTTTTTTATTATTATTTTTAATATTTGTGTATTTTCTGATTTTCAGAATATTGCATCTTCCTCTCTCCTAGGAGGTCTTTCGTATTCATAATTCTAACGCGATTGGAAAAATTGAGTCAACTTTTTTACTTCCTTGCCACATGTTGATATATAGAGAGCTAACACAAAGCTAGTAGAGAAGACAAGGCAAAGAAAAATCAAACGTCCAACCCTAAATTTAAGTTGCACTGATTTTCCACATGACAATATTGAAAGACTTTTTGCCAATGAAAATTCACTGAAGGGAGCGTTGATCATTACATGTCTTGCCATAAGAAGACCTCTGATATTGTCACATCCCGATCCAGAAAAAATTGATAGTCTCTAAATTTGTGTCGTTCATGGTACTTTCCCCAATAAATAAATGTATGATTTCCAAAGCCCACTAAGTATTCCAATAGTTTTTAGGGAAAATAATCAGAACACCCTCTATATTTAGTCTAAATACAATTTTTCTCATCTTATTATTATTTAAATACCCAAAACATCCCTTAAAATTAATCACAAAATAACTAGAAACAATAAAATTTTTAAGATCTCAAACTTAGCTTTCCCAAATTTTAATATGATAACTAAGATTTTTTTTTAATTCCGTAGTTATTGATTGACCGTTAAAAATATATTAATATTAATTAATAAATAATTGACTATGATCAATGGTCAATATGACAGTCATCTGTTTTTATAAGAAAAATGATAATATGTGCAGTTCCACATCAATCTTCCACAGAGGGCTTTGCAAGTCAATATAATAATGGAATGTTTGATTAGAACTAAACTTGATTAATTTTCTGCTAGTCAATTTGTTTGCTTTCTCTAATTTATGGTGTGGTTTGCTAGGATTGTACATTATATCCGTAACTGCTGCTCTGCTTTTCTTGAATTGAAGTGAGACTATTACACGAATTTCTCTCTTTCAAATGTCGTTTTCTGTTCATTGCTGTTTTTGTTTGCAATTTTTGTTGTCGTTTTATGCTGTCTTTAATTTTTTAGGTAGTTTGAAGCATTTTTTTTTGTCGTTTTCAAGTTAAGAGCTTTTTTTTTTTTTTTTTTTTTTTTTTAAAACTTGCAAACTGAGGTATATATTTTGCTGTTATATGTGGGCTTATTTTCATATTCTCATGCCCTCATTTTATGTATAATTATAGAGTCGTTTGTGATATTGATTGTTGTTCGGTAAAATTGTTGTCATGCTAGTGTTTCCACATCTAACATATGCAGTACAATGTTTCCTTGAAGAATTAAAATGCAATTTTAAGTGATCAAAAGTTCAGTCTCGCTATTTATGATGTTCATTTTTGTAGTTTAAACATGTTTTACTCTATTGATTTTATCTAATCGGAGAGTTGGAAATTTCTTGCTGTCCCGTTAAGGACTAGTTCTCGATGGATAGTCCAAAAGACTATTATTATTATTATTATTATTATTATTATATATATATACCGACGTCTAAACTAATATAACATTATTCGTTTGTGTTTCACCTGATTATTCATGATTTGTCATTTAATTATATTATAAAAATCCCTTTGTAACTAGTAGATTCATTAATAACTAGAATGCTGCAATTTTTATTTCTTCTTATTATATCATTATTATTTTTATTCTTGACTAGCGGTCCAATAAGGTCATATATTCTAATATTGATTTTCTCTAAATGCCGAAAATCATGGATCGCCTAAATTTGACGCTTGGAAAACAAGTGAAGCATTTTGTCTATTTGAATTTTGGTCATTTCATTATCCTTTTAGAACAAAATATATGTGGAATTCCAAATACGAATGACATTGACTAATGAGCAATGACGAAGTTTATTTCATTCTTTTCTCGCTTTTTGGAATTACTGAGAAAATCATGAACCACTTGATTACTGACACTTGAAAAATATAAGCCAAATTGCATTGGAATTTGGAAGTGGGCAATGGTTTGATTAAAAAGAAACTGTCCAGTCTAAAAAATAAGTTAGATATCCCAGTTTTGTCTCACTAGAAAAGACTTTTAACTTGTATTCCATTTCACTTTCTTCAAAAAATTTGTCCATATAACGATTGACAAGTAACAATCATCAAGATGATAAGTTTGGAAATTTTGTACATGATGGCTAGCTAGCTGGTATTAGATTCTGCTGAAATTAATATAAGAAAAAAAAAAATATATATATATATATATATATTTTTTTTTTTCTTTTTCTGGCACTTCTAGTGTTTAAAAAAATAGCTGTAATGCTCAAACTAGCAAAATAAATCAAAATTGTAATTGGAAACGTATTTCAATGAAATAGTTAGTTTCTTTTTTTTTTTTTTTTGGGTCCTGCTTAAAAGAAACGTTTGTTTTCAACCGTTTTGGAATACTTGTTCCATTTAAAATATATAGTTTATAATCAAATATTTCGAATGTAATTCTGATAATCTGAAATGTTTCATTTAGCAATTTAAGAAGAAAAATGAAATGTTACCCGTCATTTCTAAATTTAACTCCATTTGTGTATATATGCAACAATGATATTATTACAAAAAAATCTTTGCAATTGCAGATCTTATGGTATCTACTGCATGGTAAAATATTTTCACCGAGTTAAAGAAGGACTAATCGAAAAGATCTTATGGAAACAAGAGAATTAGTAGAGTTTCAAAAAATTGTGAAATTAAATAGAAATGTAGTTTTTTTGATTTACCTGAGATATTATATTTTAAGTAGGAGTACTTAAAAATCAAAATTTAAGGTGAGATTAATTGGCCGCTTTTCAAAACAATTATATAACAAGGATGCCGCAATTTTTTTTTTAATTTTCTTCTTATTATTCTTTTCATTATTATTCTTGTCAAGCGGATCCAATAAGTTAACACACTCTACTATTGACTTATTCCACCAGGTTAAATCATGGACCCACCTGATTTTCGATATTTGGGGGGGAAAAAAAAAAAAGCGAAGCATATATGTCTACTTTAATTTTGGTCATGTCATGTATTCCTTTTACAATAAAAAAAAAAAAGACATTAGTTGTAGAATTCCAAATGCAGGACATAACAATAACATTCACTAGTGAGCGTTGAGTAGCTCATGAACATAACAATAATATTCCTTTCTTTCTTTCTTTTGTGTAGCTCATGGACCACTTGAAAATAGACACTTGGAAAATATTAGCCAACTTGCATTGAAAATGGACAAGTTCAGACGAAGAAGAAAATGTCCAGCCCAATAAATATGTTAAACAAGTAATGGAGTTCATTCCCATTACCTCACAAATGATCTGTATGATTTATTTGGTGGGATCCACATGAGACTATTTATGCGTGAGTATCTAGATACAATCCTTTTTAATATTGATCCCTAAGATAATTCTTGTTAAAACAGACGATACATCTTTTGTCTCAATAGAAAGACTTTGACTCATTATTCCTTTTCACTTTCTTTTTCGATGTAAATTTGTCTATAAGTATGTAAAATGTCTGAGAAGTTACAATTACCGAGATAACTTTTTGAAATTTTGTAAATATTAGTGTGGAAAAGTCTAAGTTTTTACATGTCACAATATGACACATCCAATCACCAATTAACTATAAAACGTATGATAATAATTTTTTTGTAATTATGAATTTACCAAATTAGGGGCGTCTTATATGAAATGTTTTAGCAATGCATATTTCTCCATTTATCCTTTTTTTTTTTTGTGTGTTTATGTATTTTCTGATTTTCAGAGCATTGCATCTTCCTCTCCCCTTGGAGGTCTTTTGTAGCAATCCTAAGGCGATTGAAAACTTTTGAATATGCATTACTCATTGTCGCAAGATTGTAATTTATTTTTGCACCCGTTAACATCAAAAATAAACATCAGGAATATTAGTTTTGTTGTAATTCAGATACAATTAATATCACAAAAGATAAATTAAATATATAATAAAAAAAGAGAAACAAAGAAAATGAGAGAATTTTCTTATTATTCATTATCTCATTATTATTGTGTACATACAAGTTTACAATAATGGAATTCAGAAAGGGACCACTAAACAATCAATTATTATTAAATATGATTTAAATGAAAAAACTAACTAAAAATTTTAAATAAAAATTTACATTATTTGTTTCAATTATTTTTAGATTTTTTTGTTTTATTTAATTATTTAGTTTTAATATTATTTGAGATACTAAATTTTGAATATGATTACTTAAAAATCAAAATTTAGAGTGAAATTTTTTGTTTTTTTAAAACAAGTATAAAAATGTAATAATTAAAAGAATTTCAGCAAAAATACACATCTAAACTAACATTATTCATTTGTACTTCACATGATTATTCGTGATTATGTAACGAGAAGATTCATAAGTAACGAGGATGCTATAATTTTTATTATTGTTTAACACCTGCACTGAATAGAGATTGAAACCAACAAATTCACATTATAAGAGCCAACGAAGAGAAGCTAGGCGTAGATAAATATCCAAACCACGAGCCTCTTCTGTTTACACTAATAACGAATCAGAGTCAATGACTTCAACAATTGGATAGAATTTCGAGTCACGTAATATGCCTTGACACGAGTTGGAGCCTGTTTGTAGGCCCTTTTATTGTCATTTTACGTCATTTTTCGACGAGATTATTGACGTTTTCATTTTTGTTGCATGTGTAAAACTGATCTGTAGTGATTTTCTTTTTCACTGCAAGCATTTGAAGAAGAAAATGCTCCTATTGTTTATGGCCATACAAGGAGAAGTAAAAATTTATTATCTTCATCATGTGGTTCCTATATTGTTTTACTTTCTCTAATTTCAAAGATTTTAGTGTTGAATCTAATGTGCTGCGATTATTTATATAATTGAAGCTTTAAAATCGACCTCTATAAAATGACTTTGAATATTAGGATTGTGAAAGCCAATTTCAAACTGTGAAACAATTTCAATCTAATCCAACCCAGATAATACGTTTTGTATGGAAACAAATTAAATTGTGATATCTAATGATTGATAATGACAATAAACAAGAATAGGTCAATGATTTTATATCTAAATAAATATGATTCATAATTGACCTTATATCTAAAATGATAGACCGCAACAGGACTTGTCTTGAAGTCTTAGTCCTGCTGTGATAAATCATGAATTGACGAGATATTGAACCAACTTAATTTAACTCAACCCAAAAGATACGTTAGGATGAGAACAGGTATGGATGACTTTTTTTTATTTATGGGTATGGATACCCGCCTCTAATGGGGTGAGTACGGGAGATATGATAAGGGTATGAGGGCGGGTATTGATGGTTAAGATTAAATCCCAACCCCATATCCGTACCCACCCCGCTTATATTCATCCTTACAAAAATATAATTTATTATATCTAAATATGTGTATTTTTAGAGTTTTAATATTTTAGTTTGTTATATGAGTTTAGTTTATAGATTCCTATAATATGGATTTTTTTATTTTGGTTTCATTTTCAGTTATATTAGTGATTATATTGATAAAAATTATGAGAACTTGTTTTTAATTTTTTTTATTCTTAATGGGTAAATGGGTAGGATATGTGTATAGCAACCCCAGTGGGGATAACCCGCTGCACACACGCATTAAATAAGGTAGGTATGATGGTGGGCATGGGAGGTAAAAAGGAAGATATGGGGGAAGTGTACCATCCTTGTCTCGTCCCATTGCCACTCTTAAGAACATATTTCGTTAATTAACATACGCTTAGTCTCATTTCAAAGTCTCAAAATTTGTCCCCCATGATCAAGACAGAAGTTCTCATCGTTTGTTTTTTCAAATTCGAGTTATAAGGATCTAAGATGAATTGGTCGTTGATGCTGTTTTTTTTTTTTTTTTTTTTTTTTTCATTCTCAATCTCTTCATTTATCATCTCTCTTATTCTATCTTTTTCATGAAGTCGTGTTAAGCACGATATGATTATAATGTAAGTAAATTCCTTGACAAAAGAACACTGCCCAATTTTCCTCTATGAATTTAATGAAAGTCTTGCGTGACAATCTTCATGAGTTGAACCTGCAAGTGATGAATAAATTGAGTAATTTTTCAATTAAAGAACATTAAACAGCCATATCAAGTCATTTTGCACTTTGTTTGCCCTGCCTCCGTTCTTTTAGCCAGGGAAGGGACTCAAAAAGATGAGAAACTAACATTGTTAGTCAATATTAAAATATATTTTAGAAATTATTAACTTTCTACAATTGTGTTAAAAAGATATTGTTATGAATTTCATTTTTAACAGAGGAGTACCATGAGCTTAAGTGAACCCTTATGAGACAGAAAGTTGGTCAAGAAAAACAAAGGACCTACAAATATAGCCTCTTTTAATGGAGCTGAATATTCCATATCGATCGATTAAATCATCTGGACCACCTAGATCAATATCTATAAGGAGAGAAGACCTCTGTACTAGCCAGAGAAGATAAGGTGAAATAAAAATATTGACAAGCTCCGAAATTTCGAGTCTCTCTATTTTGATTTATTTGAAATATAAAATTTTAAATATGATTATTTAGAAATTTTTTTTTTAACAATTATATAATTGTTATAATTAAAAGAATTCAGAGGAAAAATATGCCTCTAAACTAACAGAAAGTTGGTCAAGAAAACAGAGAACCTACAAATATAACCTCTTCTAATTGATCACCTTGATTAGAACCTATAAGGAGAGGACTTTATTGTAATGTCATGAGAAGACCTCTCTCTATCTCTCTCTCTCTCTCTATTTTAATTTATTTGAGATTTTAAATTTTAAATATGATAATTTGAAAACCAAAATTGAGTGAAATTTGGAATTTTTTAAAACAACTATATAAATGTAATAATTAAATGAATTTAGGCAAAAAATGCACCTCTAAACTGACATTATTCGTTTGTGCTTCATATGATAATTCGTGGTTTTTCATTTAATTACACTACAAAAATCTCTTATATGTATCGAGAAGATTCATAAATAACGAGGATGATGCAAAATTCTAATTTCTTTTCTTCTTCTTCTTCTTATTATTATTTATTACTATTCTTGTTAAGTAGGTCCAACAAAACTAATATATTCTAATATTGACTTATTCCAAATGGGGTTAAATCACGGACCTCCTGATTTTTGACATTTGGAAAAAAGTGAAGCATCTCTGTCTACTTCAATTTTGGTCATTTCATGTCTACTTTAAGAACAAAAAATGACATTAGTTGTAGAATTCCACATACAAAACATAAAAATAACATTCACCAGTGAGCGATGAGAAAGATTTCTTTCTTTCTTTTCGGTGGCTCATGGACTACTTGAAAAGTAACATTTGGAAAATGTAAGCCAACTTGCATTGGAAATGGGCAAGTTCAGACGAAGAAGAAAATGTCCAATCCAATGATTAAGTTACACAAATAATGGGATTCATTCCTGTTACATCATAAATGATCTGTCTTATCTACTTAGTGGGATCTGTATGAGACTATCTGTATACGAATATTGAGATACAATCCTTTTGAATTTAACATTGGTCCCTTCAAGAATTCATGTCAAATACAAAATATACATATTCTGTACTAGTAAAAGACTTTAACTTAGTATTTCTTCTAACTTTTTTCTTTATGTAAATATATATAAATATAAAAATGTCTGAGAAGTTATAATCATCAAGATAACTTTGGAAATTTTGTACATGATGGCTGGAATAGATTAGTGGAAATGTCTATGTTTATGCATATCACAAGATGACTCATCCAATCACCAATTCATTTTCTAATTATGAATTTGGCAACCAGGGGCTCCTATAGGATATGTTTTTAGCAATGCGTATTTCTCTAAATATCTTTCTTTTTAATATATATGTCTTTATGTATTTTCACAGCATTGCATCTTCCTCTCTCCTAGGAGGTCTTTCATAGTCATAATCCTAAGGTGATTGAAAAATTTTTGAATATGCATTACTCATATAATCCTAAGGGAAATAGGAAAGGATTCTCATTGGAATCCAGGAGACACATTTTCTTCTCACTATTTTTAAAATTCAAGTGCCACATGTATATTGTAGTCAAATATATATGGATAAATTAACTTGACTAATACTAATAGATGACTCATTGATCATGGAACTTGATCAAATAAACCTAATTCCGTGAATTTATTATTTAATCAAGAAAGGAAGATGAGAAAAGTATCCAAATTTAAACAATATAACCAAAGTCTAAAGTTACAAAAGAGAATTTCAATTAATTAATAACTTTTATTAAATAAACTTTGTTTTCAATCGGTCCTGACATGATCCCAACATAGTAATTTAACAAAATAATTATAGTATAAAAATATCTTAAAAACCCACTGAACGTATAAATTAATGAAATTCCTAATATATTAGAACTCTGTTATACAAATGACTAAATTAAAAATGTTTGTCTTTTGTTGTTTATTGTTGGTTTCCTTTCATCTTTGACATGAGAAGCCAATGTTTGTCTGACTGATCCCCTACGTTTTTTTATTTTTTTTATTTTTTTTCTAAAGGTATATAATTGACCTATGGCTTTTATTTACCTATTGTAAATTGTGATACTGTTTTGTAAATATGAGTAGATTAAATTAATGCTTTTGTTAAACAAATTACATGGAGTATACTTGTACTTTTGTAAATTGTAGTATTTCCTTCAAAAAAAAAAAAAAAGAAATTATATGTATTTGAAAATGAAGTACATCCATGAATTTTGCTTGCTGAAAAAAATAATAATATAGCCTGTCAAATTTTTTTTTTTTGTTATTGATTTTCAATTAATTCGGAAATCAAAAAAATAAATAAATCTTCTAAACTGATCAATATTAATTAAAAAAAAAAACTGTTGTTTTTCCGCTCAAATCAAATTTGAAGTTGGTCCGCATGGTAAAGGTGATTAGCACAAATCAAAGGCTGGATCGGACAAATTATAGCACTACCATTAAGGAAAAATTTTAAAAAATAAATAAAAAATAAAAAACCCAAGTGATCCTGAAAGTGATCCAAGAATTAATACTTGGTAGATTTGTTTTGCGAAAGAAACGATATCCATGATCTCTATGCATTCAAACAGCGAATATGCATATACATATATATATAATATACATATATGTGTACCTATTTATATAGATAATCCCATACTCTCACATTGAAATTCGGTTTTTTCTTCTAGAAGGTTTTTGAATATCTAAGAAATTTTACAAAATCTATCCCACAAAACATCGTAGCCAGTGAAATGACCTTAGACCGACATAGCGAACAAACATACCAAAAAAGCCACAATAAGGTTAGTAGAGTAACATTAAATTCCCATAAAGAAACAGATAGGAATAAAGTTTGTCACGAAATAAATTATTTTTGAAATATGATAAAAAAAAAACAATAATAAGCCTGACGAAATATGCTTTATTGCTTTCACTGTATTTTTCCATGTATTCATATGTCTAGATTAATTCTTCTTTCATAAAATATTCAAAATACCTTGTGATCATATGTACTCCTCTTAGACTTGGTGCCTATAAATATGCATTGTCGCATAGCATGTCATTCCACACAACTTTAAGAATACATTCTCTTTTTTAATTTCTCACTGAAATCATGATGATGGTATTCCTTGCATGGCTGGGTCTCCTTTTCTTCTTCCTTATTACTTCTCCATTCAACTCTTCATCTGCTCTTCCTTCTTCTCACTTTCCTTCTCATCTTCCACTGTGCCATCCCCATGAAAGCTTTGCTTTGCTCTACTTCAAGAACTCTCTTTCCATAACAAACGATACTTCTTACTTTTCTTATTGTGTTGATGTCTATGGAATTACTAATCCTAATAGTACAGTGTATTGGAATATGAGCAGGGACTGTTGCACATGGAGTGGAGTCACATGTGATGAGGTCTCCGGTCAAGTCGTTAGGCTTGATCTTGGCTGCAGTGGGCTTCATGGCATCATCCATTCCAACAACAGTTTGTTCCTCCTCACTCATCTCCAATCACTTGTTCTCTTCAATAATGATTTTCGTAGTTCCAAAATTTCACCCCAATTTGGTAGGTTTTCAAGTATGATTCACCTTGACCTTTCTGACTTTGGTTTCACAGGTCAACTCCCTCTTGAGTTCTCTTATTTGTCTAGTTTGGTTACACTTGATCTTAGTTACTCTGATTTGAGACTAGAGACATCTAGTTTGAAACGAATTGTTGCAAACTTAACTAGTCTTAAAGAATTGAGATTGAGTGATGTCGACATGTCTTTTGCCTCACCTAATTCCTTTATGAATCTATCAACTTCTTTGACATCTCTTGATCTTAGTGAGAGTGGACTAACCGGAGAGTTTCCAGAAAATATTTTTCACCTTCCAAGATTTCAGAAGCTCGATTTACGTTTCAATGAGATTCTCAGTGGTTCATTTCCTCAATATAATTGGAGTAGCCAATTGAGAAATCTGAATCTTTCTGGAACTGGATTTTTGATAGATTTACCTTATCTTACCAAAACGTTGAAGTATTTGAATACTCTGTTTCTGAGCTCCTGCAAGTTGAGAGGATTGTATCCTGCACTTCTTGGCAACTTAACACAAATCACATCCTTAGACCTCTCTTTTAATAATTTTGGTGGTCAAATCCCATGGTCCCTTCTTAATCTAGAAAAATTGACTTATTTAGATCTCTCCGGTAATAACTTCATAGGTCAGCTCCCTGACATTTGCAACAACTCCAAAAAAATAACTGATTTTCCAAAACATCAGTTATTGGGTTATGTTCCCTTGAATTTGAAAGCTTTGTCCTTATCTAGTAACTTACTTAATGGGACGATACCTACTTGGTTATATTCTCTACCGTATTTGCAACATCTTGATCTAAGTGGCAATCAATTCATTGGTCACATTGACGAATT
The DNA here is from genome assembly GCA_025413025.1 of Ficus hispida. Taxonomy (NCBI): domain Eukaryota; kingdom Viridiplantae; phylum Streptophyta; class Magnoliopsida; order Rosales; family Moraceae; genus Ficus; species Ficus hispida. The sequence goes on along the minus strand of CM046374.1, from coordinate 28,900,122 downwards.
CCAGTATTCTTCTTTGGTTACTCTTAGGTTAGCATCTAACAAACTACAAGGCTCTATTCCACGATCGATTTTTCAGCAAGTGAATCTTTCTTGGTTAGATCTTTCATCAAATACCTTCAGTGGATCCATGTGGTTAGACCAGTTTTCAAAGTTAAAAAATCTCAACTCTGTTGGTCTTTCTTTTAATAGCATATCAAGGGATTCCATCAACTCCATCATATCTGCTTTGCCCAATACCCTTAGCGTATTGTCTTTGTCCTCTTGCAACATAAGTGAGTTCCCACACTCTTTAAGAAGATTTGAAAATCTACAATGGTTGGACCTTTCCAACAACCAAATTGAAGAGATTGTTCCCCAATGGTTTTGGAACGTTGGGAAGGATTCATTGTATTCTCTAAATATTTCTCACAATCTCTTAACACATATAGAGCGAATTCCTTGGAAAGAACTAGAATATATTGACCTAAGCTCTAACCGGCTTCAAGGTCATCTTCCAATTCCACCACCTTTAACTGCTCTGTTTTCAATCTCAAACAATCATTTCAGTGGAGAGATATCTTCTTCGTTTTGCAACCTTACTTGGATTGACACCCTTGATTTGTCAAACAACAATTTGGCTGGGAGCATTTCTCCATGCTCTGGACTCTCAAGAGTAACAATGGGAAACTCCTTGAGGAACTTGAACCTTCATGGAAACCAGTTGGAAGGGTCACTGCCCCTTTTTTTGCAAAACTGTACATTTCTGGAAATTTTGGATGTTGGGAACAACAAGCTAAATGGATCCTTTCCCCATTGGTTGGCATCTCTACCAGAGCTTCAAATTCTCATCATGAATTCTAATAGATTTCATGGTCCAATAAGTAATCCAGAGGTGAGATTCCCCTTCCAAAAGTTAAGAATCATGGACCTCTCCAACAATGAATTCACAGGTCTTTTACCGGCTGAATATTTTGAGAATTTTATGGCCATGATGGATGCTCATTCAGATATTTTAGAATACATAGGACGATATCCTACGGGTTATTCTTATTACTCTGTGACAATGACCATCAAAGGGAACTTCATTAAGCTTCCCAAAATCCAAAAAATGTTCATGACCATTGATTTGTCAAGCAATAACTTCACAGGAGAGATTCCAAAGGTGATTGGAAAGCTCAATTCACTCAAAGGACTGAACTTTTCTCACAACAAGTTGACTGGTCTCATTCCTCCATCGTTGGCAAAGTTGAGCAATCTTGAAGGGTTAGACCTCTCCTCAAACAAACTTTCAGGTCATATTCCAGTGGAATTGGCAACAGGTCTGAATCAACTTGAAGTCTTGAATCTTTCCAACAACAGACTAGAAGGACCAATTCCTCGCGGGAAGCAATTTGAAACATTCAACAGTGACTCATACGGTGGGAACCTGGGATTATGTGGATTCCCTCTTCCCAAATCATGCAGCAACGATGAAGCACAACCGGACCAAGGTAATGATGATGGAGAGCACGAGAGTGGAATGACGGAATGGAAGGTGGTGATGATGGGATATGCAAGCGGACTGGTGATCGGAATATCTGTGGGATACATGGTGTTTTTCAGCAAAAGCTTCGATTATTGGTTCTTCAAAAGATTTGGAGGAGGACGGCGTTGTAGAACCAGCACTCGCTCAAGAGAAAGGAGAAGGTCAAACTAGAAGGCAGAGGAAAACAGAGTCTCGTGGCAAGTCTGAAAGAGTAAGTTTGTAATGTGTCTGTTGTTATAAATTCTTGATTTCCTTATAAGAACAAACATTATCCGCAACATAATTATTTTCGTATCTCTTGTGACAGGGGGATAGATGAAAAGTACCGTTCAGGATCAAACTGGCATGGATTTAGGCATGACTCTGATTAAATCACTATCTCGTCGTTTTAGTTAATTTCTTGTTCTATACTTAGAGTGCTAAATAAGCTGTAATCCTTATTGAGGATTCGATCATAGGAAATCTGATGTTGTGGAGTTTGTATTTTAGTTCTTGTTCAATTGTATTGTCATCTATGCTTTTGTTTGTATTTTGCGTACTTTGATGTGCTTTTTCCAACATATTTGAACCAAATAAATTACAGTTTTCACATAATTGTCACTATGAGGATAGTATATATGCGAGTTCATTGTCTTTAGCTTTGTGCATTCAGATTTCATCCCGTATGTCATATAAGAACTTGTCAATATTTTGGTAAACACATGTAAAAAATAATTAAAGCATTTTCCTCAAAGATATAAGATTTTTTTTTTTTACAGAGAGAGAGTGTGTGAGTGATGATAAATATGGATTGTTTAAACGTTGTAAAAGGAGAGAATGATTATAAATATGGATTGTTTAACGCTATAAATGGCCTTCATATGGAGCTTTGGTTTACTTCAATCCAATTGCTCAAACACAACCCCCATTTTTTTTAATTAAACAATGGATTAATTTTTGAAAAATTAGATTGAGTGGCTATTTTGGTCACCTAATCTAATAATGACCAGACTTTTATTTATTAAGCAAAATAACCATTTGTCTTTTTTTTTTTTTTTAAGATTTGGTCAAATACAAGACATACACATCGCATACAAGTGAGAAATGAGGAAGATTTCTTTCTTTCTTTTCAGCAAGTCATGGACCATTTGAAAGCTGACACTTGGAAAATATAAGCTAATTTGCATTGGAAATGGAAAGTTCAGAAGAAGAAAGAAAATGTCCAACCCAATAAATAAGTTACACAAGCAATATGATTTGTTTCCGTTATCTCACAAATGGTATATGATTCATCTAATGGGATCACATAAGACTCCTGTATGCGAATATCGGGATCCAATCCTTTTCAAGTTACAGTGATCCTTAATAAAATTTATGTTAAACATAGAAAACACATATTTCGTAAAGATTTTGACTTGATATTCCTTTTCACTTTTTTCATGTAATAAAGTTGTCAATATATATGTAAATGTCTGAGAAGTTACAATCATCTAGATAACTATGAAAATTTTGTACGTGATGGACGGCATAGATTAGTATGCAAAAACTTTTTACATGTTATAATATGGCACATCCAATTATCACCAATTATCATCAATTAATTATAAAACGTATTGTTATGATTTGTTTGGTAATTATGAATTTAGCTAATTAGGGGCGTCTAATATGAAATGTTTTAGCAACTCATATTTCTCCATATATCTTTTATTTTTCTTTTTGTATTTATGTATTTTCTGATTTTCAGAGCGTTGTATCTTTCTCCCTCCTAACAAACATAGCCGAGACCCACAAAGACTCCATTTTGACTCTCGAAGTCCTCTATGAAGAGTGACCATCTAGAAGTCTTGCCATAAGAAGACCTCCGGATACTCTTCTTCTGCACGGCACACCGGTAGACAATTGACTAAAGACTTTGATGCAAAATCTGCAACATATCTGGTACTTTCTATGCTCCTAAATCAATTTTCTAATTTGTCATTGTTTTTGCAAACCACGTTGTTTCTTTGTTTAAGGGATTGGTCATAAGTGGAAGACCAATTCCAAGATGACTTCCTACGGCATGTGTATGAACATGAAGACCTTGTAAAGAGCAATAATATTAAAGCGATTGACACTTGCATGAAATTTGCAATATGGCTGTCCCACGGGGAACGTTCAATTAGGGCTAGCTAGGATACTATGGTCTAAATTGTTCATTTAAAAAAAAAAAATCAAATCAAATCAAATCATGTTGAATAATACAACCATAAAGGAAACTTACAGGAATTATGGCCCGTTCAACATTCGGTTTGGAAAAAAATTTTGAACATAATTCAAAACTTTTTTTTTTTTAGTGTTTTATCTCAAAAAAAATTAAAATTTACATTTCAAAACTATGTTTCAAATGGACCCATAGAAACAGTTCAGTATTTTCTTCTTCTCCTGGCCTACAATAACTTTTAAAAACCAAAAAGAAAAATCGAACAGACAAAAGCAAACAATATGATTCAAAAAAGTTAATAGATTTGGATTTTTTCTAATACTTTTTAATTATATGCTCTCTTTATGTTGATCGGCACAAAAAGTAACGTATTTTACGCGTGGTACGTTGGAGTCTTCGTTCGAAACTGAGCCACTAGAACTTTTATCAATATTTTCTCCAATAACTTTAAAAACCCAAAAAAAAAAAAACAAATAGACAAAAGCAAACATTAATATTCAAAAAGTTAAACAGATGTGGCCTTTTATATTTCTTTTTTTTTTTTTTTTTTTTGATGCTCTCTTCATGTTAATCGGTACAAAAAGTAAGGTATGTTACGCATGTTCAATCACCCCACCATCAGTAGCAGTACTTGTCAAATTTGTTAATATATGACGACAATCAGCAGGGGAGGTCCTTTTACTATACTTAGAAATGAAGAACAGACAGAAGAAATGACCTTAAAAAGTGTAGTTATATATTTGGATGAAAATGAACTATGACAGTTAAAAAGTATAAAACTTAAAATGTGTTTAGAAAAAAAAAAAAAAACTTGATATATGAATAGTAAAATTGGTTTACTTTTGGAGAAAAAAGATAAAAAGTATTTGAAAAATGCCAACTGAAATGCATGCTCCAAACGCACACTAATCTTATAGAACGGGCACATAGAAATAAATCTTTTTTTTTTTTTTTTATACAATCAATGTCATATGTTTTTTTTACCAAACAATTTTTTTGGATTTCAACAAGATGGCTAGATGTATCCAGCTTCCATCGTCAGAGAGATTCTGTTAGAATCTAAAATAAGTTCTACCAGAATCCAAGAAGGCAAAATGAATTATTATAGAATGCAAAATTGACTGGCTACAACATGACTTGTCATGAAGTCTAGTTTTGCTATTATAAGTCATGAATTGATGGGATATGGAATCACTTTAATTTAACTTAATCGAGAAGATACGTTATGGATGAGAGCAGGTTTCTTATTAAATACGCGTTTAACCTTGTACCAAAGTCTTAATTTTTTTCTCCATGATCAAGACATCATCCTTTGGTTTTTCAAATTCGAGTTACGAGGATCTAAGATGACTTGATCATCTATTTTCATTCTTAATCTCTTCATTCATTATCTCTCTTGTTATCCTTTTCATGAAGCCGTGTTAAACACGATGTGATTAGAGCGAAAAGTCATAAGTTTTGAAATCTTTGTCAAAATAGTAAATTGCTTGACAAGGAACACGGTCCAATTTTCCTCTATGCATTTAATAAAAGTCTTTAGTAACAATCTCCATGCATGAGTGAACCTGGAAATTATATGAATGAAATGAGTAGTCTTGAAATGAAAAAATATATATTAAACTGCCATTACAAGTCATTTTGTTATTCGTTTGCCCTAATCTAGATTCTATGAGCAAGGGAAGGGAATAAAAAAGATAATTCACTAACAAGGTCAGTCAATATTAAAATAAACTTTAGAAATCATCAACTTTATATACTTGTGTTAAAAATATATGGTTATGAATTTAATTTCAAGCGAATCATTATGAGATAGAAAGTTGGTCAAGAAAGCAGAGGACCTACAAATATAACAACTCCTAATTGATTTGAAGATTCCTTATCAATCGGTTAAATCATCTTGACCGTCTTGATCAGAACCTACAAGAAGAGGACCTTATTGTAATGTCATGAGAAGACCCCTCTCTCTCTCTATTTTGATTTATTTGAGATTTTAATTTTAAATATGATAATTTGAAAATCAAAATTGAGTAAAATTTGATATTTTTTAAAACAACTATATAAATGTAATAATTAAAAAAAAATGCACCTCTAAACTGACATTATTCATTTGTGCTTCATATGATAATTCGTGGTTTGTCATTTATTTGCACTATAAAAATCTCTTCTATGTAACAAGAAGATTCATAAATAATAAATAACGAAGATGATCAAATTCTAATTTTTTTTTTATAATTATTATTTTTTATTTTTATTCTTGTCAAGTAGATCCAATGAAATTAATATATTTTATTAACCACTTGATTTTCCACATTTGAAAAAAGTGAAGCCCCTTTGTCTACTGCAGTTTTGGTCATATCATGTCTACTTTAACAGCAAAACATGACATTAGTTGTAGAATTCCACATCAGGACATAAAAATAACATTCACTAGTGAACGATGAGAAAGATTTATTTCTTTCTTTTCAGTGGCTCATGGACTACTTGAAAACTGACATTTGGAAAATGTAAGCCAACTCGCATTGAAAAATGGGAAAGTTCAGACAAAGAAGAAAATGTCCAATCCAATGAATAAGTTACACAAATAATGGGATTCATTTGTGGTACACTGTCCTATTTACTTAGTAAGACCTACATGAAACTATCTATGCATAAATAGATAAATACTGAGATATAATATTTTTTAATTTAACATTGGTCCCTTCAAGAATTCATGTTAAATATAGAAAATACATATTTAGTATCAGTAAAAAGACTTTAACTTGGTATTGTTTCTAACTTTTTTTTTTTCTATAAATATATATATAAATGTATAAATGTATGAGAAGTTATAATCATTAAGATAACTTTAGAAATTTTATACGTGATGGCTGGAATTGAATAGTAGAAAGGTCTACATTTATGCATGTTACAAAATGGCTCATCCAATCACCAATTTGCTTTCTAATTATGAATTTGGCAATCAGGGGCTTCTATAGGATATGTTTTAGCAATGCATATATGTCTTTATGTATTTTCTAATTTTCAGACAATTGCATCTTCTTATGTCATAATCCTATGGTGATTGAAAAATTTTTGAATATGCATTGCTCATATAATCCTAAGGGAAATAGGAAATGATTCTCATTGGAATCTAGGAGATATATTGTCTTCTCACTATTTTTTAAAATTCAAGTGGCAAATGTAGATTGTAGTCAAATATATATGGACAAATTAACTTGACTACTACTAATGGATGATTCATTGATCATGGAACTTGATCAAATAAACCTAATTCCGTGAATTTATTATTTAATCAAGAAAGGAAGATGAGAAAAGTATACAAACAAAATAATTAACCAAAGTCTAAAGTTACAAAAGAGAATTTCAATTAATAATAAATAACTTTTATTAATTAAATTTTGATTTCAATCGGTCCTGAGAGCCTAACGTAGTAATTTAACAGAACAGTTATAGTATTAAAATATCTTAAAAATCCACTGAACATATAAATTAATGAAATTCCAAATATATTAGAACTCTGTTATACATATGACAAAATTAAGGGTCATCTTTATTTTTTTTTTTTTCTGCGTAATTTTTCCAGTCCTTGTAATAGAGGGGCTTTTATGAATGTAGATTATCAATTGTTCTAGTCTTTCTTTTTCTTTATTTTTTCTTCCATTTTCATAAAATTGAGTAGAGGAGTTAGCTCCTCCACTCCATTTACAAAGAGATTATTTATTAATAAAATTACATAATTTGAGATTATTTATGACGTAACAACTAGAGAGGAAAAAAGTTGTTTGTATTCTAACGTTAATACTTTAGCATTTACAAAGAGAAATCAAATCAAAATATAATTACAAATAAACCTACATTCAGAAATATTTTTAGAAGGAGTTCTAACACAAATTGGAAATGATTTTTCAGCCAATATTAATATTTATGCATAGATTTGGTTGGTTGGAGATGGTGGGGTGACAGAAGAAGAGCAGTTAAAAGCTTCAGAAGGAACAATTTTCATTCCCTTCTCGCAATCCCCACTCCCAAAATTACACACAGATTGCTTACTGCACACCAGCAATGTCAACGCATCGCCATGGTTTTAAGCCTCTAAACATGTGTTTCTAAACGGAATACTGATTGAAATCGTTATATTTTAATTTGAGTACTAATGAATTAAAACATGTCTTTTTGGACTTGAAGACTTGCAATTGTCCCTTTCTTTTATCTTAGCCGAGAGGTATTTGTGATTTCCTACTATAGTTCTGTATGTCTGTGCACATATTTTTGTAACATTCCAATAAATTTATGATTTAATTTTCCAATTTTAATTGAGAATATAAATTATAAATTTACTTTTAAAAACATTTTTATGTAATGGTGACAAGAGGATCATGAGAAATTAATTGGGTAACTACCCATTTATTTTAGAAATTGCCATGATTTTTCATGTGTGTTATGCGATCACAAAGTTTTTTGTGGTAAAATGCTTATGCCAAGTTTTTACTTTTCTTTAAATAATAATACTAATAATAAAAAAATGAAATACAATAATGTGTATATATATGTGTGTGTGTGTGCATCAGGCCCATTGGGCCCAGCTGTTGGCCGAAAACCTACGGCCAGGGGAAGCAGAAAAGGCTGGCCGTGTGGCATCAGCCGAAGGAAAAAAAAAATAATAATAATAAAATTAAAAAAGGGGAAATAAATAAAGTAAATAAATAAAGTAAATATATCTAATTTCGTTGCAAACACGTGGTGTCTTTCACGATTCCTTAAGAATATTAACATATACGAAATAAGAATTTACAGCCAAATAGCCAATGATTTATTTATTTTTTCCATAACAAAAACAGCCTTTCACAACAGATACAGCAGATCCACGTTAGAGCGAGCAACAGATCAAACAGACCCGGATGAAATTGTTGGTCGGATTACCCCTTCGTATGACTGACTGATATTACTTATCATCATCTAGCTATTGCATTTATTTTTCTTATTGCTGGTCATATGTATAGAACTAATTTCGAGATTGGGCACAATATCAAAAATCTTTTAGAAGCACATATTCTGCCGGGGGGACGATTGGGGCGTGGGGATGCCGCCTACTACTAAAATCCCGGTTTTTGCAATAGTTGCGTTCTTCTATGCAAGAAGAAGACTTAGAAAAAACAAAGAAGTTTGGATCCAAAAAGATATGCTTAGACAGTTCCTTCACGGAGCACAACAAAATGAAGAGGAATTTGTATCATTTCAAATCCCTATTCTTATCGAAGAGAAGGAACGAGAAAAACCAGGAAAGACTGCACTGCTTTGGGCCTAGGAAGCAAAGGGGTTTCTCTATATCTATCTCAATGAACCATTTATCGAATCGTTGCAAATGATATTCGATTCCGAAGAGAAGGAAGAGCTCTTCAAGAAAGTGGGATTTATGATTCTTTATCAATTATGACACATATGTCACCCCACCACTCCAACCATTAATGGCAAACACGTGGAAAGGCCAAATAACTGTACAATTGTTATTCATATATTATGATGCTAAATGTTTATATGAAACCAAAAGCCTATCCGTTTAATAGGTTAAATAATGATGAACCTACAGTGATATGTATGTATATGTATATGTATGTATATATGTAAATAGATGTATGTATATATATATGTAAATATATGTATATATGAATTCTATGTGATCGTTAGAGGATTTCGTAAATAAAGTTAAAAAAGATGAATATATATATATATATATATATTTTTTGAATTGAAAGATTCTAGACTAAAGTCAAGTATATATAATTATTAGTAAGTAAACTATACATGCAATCAAGAAGATTTTGTGAATAACATGGTTGATTTTTTTGTTTTCTTTTTCTTTCTTTCTTATTATTATCCTTGGCTCTATTGGCAATAGCTAACACACCAAAAAAACATGTCCAGTATGAACTCTTGTCAATTATAGAGTGGGTCAAACATAGAAGATTTTGTGAATAACGTGGTTGATTTTTTTTTTTGTTTTCTTTTGTTTTCTTTTTCTTTCTTTCTTATTATTATCCGTAGCTCTATTCGCAATAGCTAACACACCAAACAAACGTGTCCTATGAACTCTTGTCAAGTATAGAGTGGGTCAAACAAATATTTGTGAACACAGTGAAGCAGTTTTTCATATTTCAGATTTCTTTTGGGTCAAACGTAAGTATGAACACATTGAAGCAGCTTTTTATATTTCAGATTTGGGTCGTTTCATAAGTATTTCGCAGACAAAATGACGTTAGTTTTGGCTTTATAATGTGAATTCTTTTTTTTGGTAGTACATATTATATGAATTCAAAATAGTAGCAGTAATGCTGAAATTAGAAACATAAATCAAAATCCTAATAAAAAATATTGCAACAAAAGACTTTTTGGTGTTCCTTCCATGGTTGGGTCTCCTTTTCTTCTTCCTTATTACTTCTTCAATCAACTCCTTGTCTGCTCTCCTTCTTCTCACTTTCCTTCTGATCTTCCACGGTGTCAATCCCCATAAAACCTCTGCTTTGCTCCACTTCAGGGACTCTCTTTCTGTATCCGTATCAAATGATAATTATTAGTTTTCAGTAAGTCATGGACCACTTATAACTGACACGAGAAATATTAGCCGACATTGAAATGGGCAAGTTCAAACTGAAGAAGAAAATGTCCAACTCCATGAATGAGCCACACAATTAATGGGATCAATTCCTCACAAACGGTCTATACGGTCAATTTGATAAGACCCACACATGAGATTGTCTGTGTGTGAGTATCAGGATTCAATTCTTTTCAAGTTACATATTCAAGCACAATAGACACATATTTCGTCTCACTAGAAAGACTTTAATTTGATATTATTCTTTATACTTTTTGATATATATATATATATATATATATGAATATATCTAATAATCTACTTAATTATTCTATACAAAAGGATGAAAGCACTTAGTAACAGTGCCATGTGGAGTGTCCAATATCCATCACTTGATAAATTTTTTCTTTTTTTAAGTATAAAAAGTTTACTTTTTTAATTTTTCAAAAAAAAAAAAAAATCACAACTCCAAACAAAATATATCAAAAACTCTATTTTCAAAAATTCCTCTACATGGGCCCCAAGACTTAAGTGATTTTTATATTTTAAGATATTTACTAGTGTGAGTATGTTCAAATATGAGATATTATTGTTATGAGAATTTTATGAATGTGTTGCATGTATATAGGTATTTTAAAATTTTCCAAACTATGTTTTCATAAGTGTGTTTTAAAATTACCGCAAAGTAAAACAAATCTTATGTACAATATATATATTTATATATATATATATATATATATATATCCAATTTTGAAATACAAGTATGATCGACTATGATAATTAGTCAAAACAAGTAATTATCACGTTTTTAATTGTTCGATAATACGAGACGTCACAAATTTCTTTATCAATGTTGTTTTTGCAAAACATTGTGTTGTTTCTTTTAATTCCAAATTATTTTAGGATTAATTATTACTAAATATTGCTAAAGTCTGAAATAAATCCAGGTAGAAGTCGAAAATTTTCAAGTTGTGGACCAGAATAAGTTGATAGTACAAATGAATCATTTCGAAGGGGAAAAAAAAGAGGCTATATTAATGGTGATTTATGACCTGACATACACTCAATATTTGTTTGTCTCGCTGCTTAGACTTTGACTCTTTTGATTTAACTATTTGCATAAAATTTGCGATATGACTGTTCCACGGGGAACTTTCAATTGGCCTAGCTAGGATACTATGGTCCAATTGTTCATTAAAAAAAAAAATCAAATCAAATCAGATCAGGTTGAATAATAGCAACCATAAAGGAAACTTACAGGAATTAGGGTCCATTCAACATTCCGTTTGGAAAAAAAAAAATTTTAACACTATTCAAAACTTTTTTTTTAGTGTTTTATCTCAAAAAAATTTAAAATTTACATTTCAAAACTATATTTTAAATGGACCCATAAAAACGGTTTAGCATTTTCTTTTTCTCCTAGCCTACAATAAGTTTAAAAAACCAAAAAGAAGAATCGAACATACAAAAACATCAGTTTTATTCCAAAAATTTAATAGATATGGCTTTTTTCTTGTACTTTTTATATGCTCTCTTTGTTTTGATTGGCACGAAAGTAACATATTTATGCGTGGTGCGTCGGAGTCTTAGTTTAAAATAGAGCCACTACAACTTTTATCAACATTTTCTCCAATGACTTTAAAAATCCAAAAATAAAAAATAAAAAATAAAAAATAAAAAATAAGTAGGCAAAAGCAAACATTAAACATGCCTTTGTTGTTAAGGTATGGATTGTATAATTTAGGTTTGAATTAATTATGATCGAGACATTTGAATTGTTAGAATTAAAAACTGTAAAAACTTGAAATGTGTTTAGGAAAAAAAATTCAATATGAATCTTATTTTATTTGTCTCGAAATTCTATATAATTTTTTTAAAAAAAATTTGGTTCTTTGTAATATTACTTATAGTATTTACATCAAATAATGTAAGTTGTTCTACTTAAGGATTTTTTTAAATTTTAAAAATAATTTTTTAAATTAATTTATTCTACTTAAAATTAATAAATTGTTCTAATAATTTTTTTTTTATTATTACTACAGGCGCAAATGTTCTAGTGCACAAAGCTGTAATATTAATCTGTATGAATTAAAGGTACATATTTTATATGCATTATATACTAAAGAAAAAAAAAATAGAAAGGACAAATGGGGTCAGTAACCAAAAGAAACAATTATATAAACAATTAACTGGGAGACGTGTAGGCTAGATCAGTAAACAACAAAAAAGAAAAAGAAAAGTAAAAGGAGAAGGAAAAAGCAGAACCAAATGGGAAACGTGTCAAGTGGAGGGTAGGCTAGATGCTAGATAAATTAGATTTGATTTGATGTATAGAAAACATAGGACGTCTTTTTAAGTTAGAATAATAAATGATAATAATAATAATAATAATAATAATAATAATAATAAAATACTTGAGAGGAGTTTGTCGTCTTGCAGAGACCTAGAGATGACTTGATAGAGTTAAATACCAGCAAATAGCTGGTATTTGCATACAATTATCACCATTTTAGCTGCCAAGAAGATAATGGCTTCAATGTCCTTCTCCCATCTGTTTCTACTTCTACTCTTTATATTCCTTTTCTCACCATTTCCTTCCTTTTCTTCTACGCAGTGCCGTCCTGACGAGTACTCTGCTTTGCTCCAACTTTGGAGCTCTTTCTCCGTTGATCCCTCTCATGCCAACTGTTTCAGCGCATACGAAAACGGAACCAGCTATCCGTTGACGAGGGCCCCTTGGAACAAAAACACAAATTGTTGCGAATGGGATGGAGTCACGTGTGACAACCTTACGGGGCACGTGATCGGCCTTGACCTGAGTTGCGGCAGTCTTAAGGGCACTATTCACCCCAACAGCAGCCTTTTCTCCCTCCGCCATCTTCAGAGTCTTGACCTTTCTTTCAATGCCGAACTCAGAATAGGAGCAGCTGCGTTCAAAGCACTCGCTATGAACTTAACCAACTTGAGAGAACTCAGCCTGTCCGGCGGGTGTGACTTGTCGACGGTGCCTCTTGTCTCATTGATGAACTTGTCATCTTCATTAACATCTCTTGATCTCGACTCTTGTCAGTTGCATGGGGAGCTTCCGCAGAACATTTTCCAGTCGCACAAACTCCAGAACCTTGATTTAGGAGGTAACCATCTTAGTGGCCCGATTCCATGGTCCTCTTTAAACCTTGAATCACTCTTTTCCTTATATCTTTCATTCAACTATTTCATCGGTCAGCTTCCGGAAGTTTTCAGTAATTCTACCAAAAAGTTGTCTTCATATGACTCTTCAAAGTATCCTCCTGGTAGCTTTCCTTCAAATCTAGAATCATTATATTTGTCTAGTAACTTACTCAACGGGACTATACCTTCATGGATATTTGAATTACCAAATTTGGTCAACTTAGGCATCGGTAGAAATAAACTACATGGTGTCATTCCCAGATCAATATTTCAGCAGGTGAAACTCCAATATTTGGATCTTTCATCAAATAATTTTTCTGTTAATGTTGAGTTAGAAGACCTTACAAAGTTAAAAGAGCTAGAGATTCTTAATCTCTCATCTAACAATGTATCATGGAATTTCAACAGCTCCAAAAACTATACCTTAAACAATCGTTTATATTTGGTTTTGTCTTCTTGCAACCTGATTGAATTCCCTATTTTTCTCAAGTTTGTGCAACGTTTAGGAAGCTTAGACCTTTCTAGTAACCAATTACACGGAAGTGTTCCTAAATGGTTATGGGAAGTGGGTAAGGATTCATTCACCTCTTTGCATCTTTCCCACAACTCCTTAACATATTTAGAACCACTTCCGTGGAATAACATGTATACTCTCGATCTTAGATCCAACTTGTTTTCAGGGCCTCTTCCGGTTTCCTCATCACCTCGTTTAGAATCCTTTTTTGTCTCGAACAATCAATTTCTTGGAGAAATCCCACATTCTATTTGCAATATGACATCCCTCTATTTCCTTGACTTGTCTAATAACAACTTGAGTGGAAATATTCCCCTGTGCTTCAGAAATCTTTTAAGTAGTAGTCTCTCAGTGTTAGATCTGGGGAGTAATAGGTTCCATGGAATGATTCCTCCGGTTTTTCCAAAGGGAAACTCCTTGAATGTTTTGAACCTCAAAGGAAATCAATTCGAAGGTTCACTGCCCCAATCATTGCTCAATTGCGAGAACTTGGTAGTCCTAGACATCGGCAACAACAAGATAAATGGTTCTTTTCCCCAGTGGAAGGGAAACTCCTTAAGGACTATGAACCTCAAAGGAAATCAATTGGAAGGTTCACTGCCCCAATCGTTGCTCAATTGCGAGAACTTGGAAATACTAGACATTGGCGACAACAAGATAAATGGATCGTTTCCCCAGTGGTTGGAATCACTTCCAAAGCTTCAAGTTCTCATCTTGAGATCAAATAGATTCTCTGGTCCCATAAACAATCCCAAGGTAAGATTTCCCTTCCAAAAGCTGAGAATCATGGACCTCTCCAACAATGAATTCACAGGTCATTTACCAACAAAATATTTTGAGAATTTTACGGCCATGATGGATGCACATATGGATGGCCTCGAATACCTGGGATCAGCAAACATATATTATCAAGACTCTGTGGTGCTAGTGATAAAAGGCTTTGAGCGTCGGCTGGAAAAAATCCTTACCATCTTCACCAACATTGATTTGTCAAGGAATAATTTTGAGGGAGAGATTCCAATGTCACTTGGGAAGCTCAAATCTCTTAAAGGGCTCAACTTTTCTCACAACAAGCTAGTTGGTCTTATTCCACAGTCATTGCAGAATTTGACTAACTTGGAAGGGTTGGACCTCTCTTCAAATGGGCTTCCCGGAGAGATTCCTAGCAAACTAGCAGATTTGGTACAGCTCGAGTTCCTAAACCTTTCATGGAACAAATTGGCGGGGCCCATACCTCGTGGCAATCAGTTTGAAACGTTCGGAAACGATTCATACATTGGAAATGTGGGATTGTGTGGATTCCCTTTGTCCAAAACATGCAGCATTGAAGGGGCTCAACAACCATCTCCATCGAACTCAAAGCATGAAGATGACACATTTGATTGGAAGATTGTGTTGATGGGATTTGGATGTGGAATTGTAATCGGCATATCCACGGGATACATGGTGCTTCCAGATAAGGCGATTGATCGGCTTGCAGAGCTTGTTCGAGAACTGCAGGGGAGGAAAAAAAGATCGTCAAAGAGAAATGCTCGTCAGGTTCATAGATTTGGAAGGAGAAACTAGCTTCTTGTAATTGGTCTTGTGCAGAGATTCAAGGTATCATTTTTCTTTCTTGAAATAAATCTTGTTTCCTTGTTCTTTTCCGCCAATATTAATTACTTCTCGTCGATATCTTTGTAGTTAAACCTATGGTTGTTTAATATTCTTCTTTTGTGCTTCTTGCTGTTGTACAGGAAAGTGCATGAGAAGTACTTTTGATGATCAAGAACAAGAAGTGCTCTACCCTGGATCGAGGGGCGTGGCTCTTTAAACTCAATCACCTTTTCTTTTAGTTAATTTCTTGTTTCAAAAAACTTTGCAGGCAGAGTGCATCTGAAATAATTCTTCATAATGAACATGTATTTCAAATCTGTAAAGTCAGAGGGAAAAAAATTATTACTGAAGTTAATATGTAGCTTTTTTAGTTTGAATCAATATATGATCTACCCAAATATACACTGGTTAGTACTAACTATAACTTATTATTTTCGTTGTGAATATTCAAAATGATACCAACCAAAACCGAAAACGACATAACAAAACAGAACACAAGAAACGACAACAAAATTTGCATGCTAAAACGACAGTCCATGACATGCGGGCAATGCATAAATAGAATATTTTACTCAGATATTTATTTAGAACATAGTTGGAAGATGGGGGGGGGGGGGGGGGGGGGGGGGGGGGGGTGTGGAGGTGAAAGGCCATTGTAGGACTTCCTTGGAGTTTTCATTGTGATGTTACAAATGAGAGGCCATTAATGGTATGTAGCCACATAAATTGAAAAAAGCAACCAATTTTAACGAAAACCAACAAGAAAATGCACGCTATGGATTGAATTAAATCTAAGTATAGAGAGGGACATTTTATGTCCTTGCAAAGACTTGGACCATTGACTTGATATAGAGATAAATTACTCTAGACTTAACATGGATCTGAGAGCTTTGTATGTATGTACGACTTTTGCCAAATAGTTCTTAACAATTGATATTAGAGTGAGTCTCACCATATCACTGAATCAAGTCGAAATAAATCGTTATGATAAATGTTATATTTTACACAAAACAGTTGGGTATAGCTAGTCCTGACTCTAAAGACATAGAGAATGCATGTTCAGAGCCGAACTTAACTGGAATCTTCATGGTATTAATGTTGTGATGAGACCTCTGATTAATTCGTATAAAAAATATCCAACCCAGAAGATAAGTCATGAATTTAATAGAACCAGGAAATACATAGTGGAATCAAGCAAATAAGCAGACCATTTTCATCAGTAAAGATTTCATCTTCTAATCAATTGGCTGATGGCTTTTCAGTTAAATCGTCTGGACCATATTCATCTATAGTACTCTTGAAAGTCCACTATAGAGAGTGACTTTTAGAAGTCTTGCTGTAATATAACATTCCAAAAATTTATGATTTAATTCTCTAATTTTAATTGAGAATATAAATTATAAATTTACCTTTAAGAATATTTTTATGTAATAATGATAAGAGGATAATGAGAAATTAAAATGGGTGACTACCTATTTATTCTAGAAATTGCTATGATTTTTCATGTGTGTCATGTGATCACAAAGTTTTTGTGATAAAATGAGATAAGTAAGATTAAAGAAATGATTATGCCAATTTTTATTTTTCTGTAAATAATAATACTAATAATAATAAATGAAATATAATAATGTATATATATATATATATGTATCTATACATATATAAGAAGCGAGAATACTCACTACTGTAGCGCCTCCTTCATTTAAAACTCTTCGCTTTGGACAAAAAATTTTTTGCATTTACTTTTTTATCCTCTGTTTTTTTTTTTCGAACCAATTTTTTTTTTCATTTTACTTCTTTTTTTTTTTTTTTTCTTTTTGAACCAATTTTATTTTATTTTGGTTCTTCTTTTTACTTTTATATTTATTTTTTAATCCTCCATTTTCTCTCGGATCTTTTTTTTTTCATTTTAATCCTTTTTTTCATTTTTTTGGGCCCAACTTTTTTTTCATTTTAATCATTTTTTGTGTTGATAATTTCTTTCATTTTAATCCTTTTATCTTTTTTATTTTTTCCCGTGTATTTTTCTTAGATCTTTTTATGTGTATTTGTTTTACTTGTTATTTTAATTTTTCTTTACTTAGATAAATTTTCTTAAATTTGTCCTACATGTGCATAGCACATGTTTTACACTAGTATATGTAAGAAAGATGAATCAAGCCCTCTCCCTCTTTCTTCTTCTTTTTTCCTTAAATTAAACGTTTTATTCATATATATTAGCTGTTGTAATTATTTATTACCTTTTGCAATGTTGCCAAAAGACATGATTATGACTACGTCATAAAACTGATTTCCAAGTTAAATATCTATATTAAAAAAAAAAAAAAGAAGAAGAAAGGAGTGCAAAGATCGTACTGATATATATATATATATTTTGGGTAGAAAAAGATCGTACTAGTTTTTGTTAGGACAATATGTTATTAAATGTATGCATTTATATTTAATTAAAAGCTTACTATGAAGAAAAAAAATTAAATTACTTTAGTTTAGATAACCATTTAATTCATTTACAGGCCAAATATTAAAGGGCCTCTTATTTAAATGAAGGGACTATTTTACTAATAGGATTCTTCTTCACTCATTAGTAAAAATAACTTCATTTTTCAGGATTCGGTTTCAATGTTCTTCACACTCATGACGACCTATGGAAAAAAACAAAAAACAAAAAACAAAAAACAAAAAAATTGTAGTTTGTGGCCTCTGGACTCTGTGGGCTGTGGCTACTATAAATTTTCTAGTAAATAATAAGTTTACAGATAAATAATATTATGCTCTTACGACAATGCCCGTGTCATTGATGTCGAGGAGAGGGAGTTGTAATTTCTAGTTTCAAAAACTTTGTGGCCAGACTGCATCTTAAGTAATTTCATCGTTTGGCCCTTGCAGCTAGTGTCTGTTGTTGTCTCGAGAAATCTTCAGATTCTCGTAATAATATTGAGATATTTGTCATAGGAAGTCCTGGTGTTCTTGTATTTGCATTTTCTTTTCGGTACAAGTATTATTGACGATTTTGTCATGTGGGAAATCCTAATTTGTATAACCAAGAAACAAGTTGTAGAAATTCTAATTTTGTGTCCCTTTATTTGTACGTACGCACTAAAAAAAATATGTCACGAATTTAATTTTATGATTTTAAACTTATTATCCTGTGATGGTAATAATGAAAGGCTTATGTCAGCTTTAAGTACCTTAAAAAAACAAAAGTAAAAAAAAAAATCTGACAGTTATTACAAATTTATTTAACGAGAAATAATTTTGAAGATAGATTCCAACTCTACTGGGAAGCTTAAAATTGGTTTGTTGTGTGTTGTATTCCTTGCCATTGTCGTTTGTTAAACCATTTTGTCGTTTTGAAAATGATATTATCGTCTTGCACACATTAGTTTTTTTTTTTTTCATACGATCTTATTGTCTAGATATTATCTTCTCAAATGCTTTTTAATTTTCTCAAATAATACTATTGTTGAGTTATTATACTGGTATAAATTTTTTTTTTTTCGTTTCTATGCATTTCCCAATTTATTTATTTATTTATTTATTGTTCTTCAAGTTTCGGGTCCTACTTATTTTAATTGTTGCGTTCCTTGGTAATCTATGGTTACTAGAGCAGCTTCATGTCGTTTAAAGTTGGATTCCGTTTTTACTTTCGTTACAGGTCATTTTTAAGGGTTTATGTCGTCTCTAGTTGACCATTTTTAGGATACCTGTTATTATACTTTTATTGTCGTTTTTATTTATATGTTGTTTCTCAAGTTTCATGTCATTTTGCACACTATGGTCCTTTTACAAGTTGAATGCAAGACTTCTTGCTTCTTTTTCCAATCAATAATTGATAAATGCACAAAAATACATTTTTATTCATTTAATTTATTAGATAATTTACGTTTTAAATGAGGATTTT
This sequence comes from Ficus hispida, assembly GCA_025413025.1. Classification (NCBI taxonomy): domain Eukaryota; kingdom Viridiplantae; phylum Streptophyta; class Magnoliopsida; order Rosales; family Moraceae; genus Ficus; species Ficus hispida. The sequence continues at coordinate 28,880,668 of CM046374.1, read as the reverse complement.
CATAATATTAATTCATAATATTCTACTTTTAAAATATTTATTATTTGTTTTGATTTTATTTTTCCTTCTTCTTCCTCCTTTTTCCTTTTTTTTTCCCTCCTTTCTTCCGCAGTCCCGTGATTCCAGCCTCAGCTGCTTCCTCCACGTACGCCAGCTCAGCCCGCAATCCCAGGCCCGAGATCCAAGTCTGCAGCTCCAGCCCAGGCGCGCCAATCCAGCCCAGACCTCAGCCAAGCCCGCGGCGCCATTCCAACCCAGATCTCCCACAAATCCGCGTGCAACTCTAGCTGCCAACCCAACCCGCGCAAATCTCGGGCCGAACCTCCACCTCCCGCCCAGCCCGCGTGAAAGCTGCCAACTCCAGGCCATTCAGCCCGTAACTCCAGCTAGTTTACCACGAGTTTTCGGCTGATTTACCAGCCTGGGTGGTGGATTTGTTGGGCGAAAAATCCTCTCTAGTGGCTATAAAATGAGGGTTTCTCAAGAGAGCAAAGTTGTTGTTTTTCCAACCAATTTTTGGCTAAGTTGAGAGCCAACTTCTCCTAGTTTTCTTGAGAGTTTTTGTGAGAATGTTGAGCGTGTTAGGCTAATTTCTCTTGGTAAAACTACAGATGAACTCATGTATTGAGTAATCAAATTGAGGTTTTGTTTGTTCGGTTTTATAATGTATATATATTTGAGTGAATTATTCTTCTTCATTTTCTAATTTTCTTTGAATGCAAAATATTCTATGCTAAGTTTTTATATAGATTCAGTCATGCTTTTTCTATGTAAATTGTATCATGAAATGTTTTGTTATTAGAATTATTTTATAAATTGATCTTTTACTGCAATATTATCAATTTGATATATTGTCGATTTTAGATAATTTATAATAATAATCTTTTTGGTCTTAAAGGGAGAAGTCTAATTCATTTGAATACTTTTGTTAAATTAAAACTAAAATTGGGAAACAATGCACATGAGGGATTTTTGATGCTTTACCACCTTTTGATTATTGAATTTTTCTCTATTTTAAATTACATTGTCATTAAATTTGTTTCAAAATCACAAAAATATTTCTTCCTTTTCTTATTTGATTGTTTACTTCTCTAACGCTTTTGTTCCGCTAATCTTTCCTTGCTTGTTTTTATCACCTCCTCGTGGGATCGACCGTCCTAATTATGCTGCAATCGACCGCTTGTTTTTGTACACATTTGGGCGTAATCAATAATATTTCAAGACAAGTGTATTTACTCTTTTTCCCTTGCTAAAATTTTCCCTTTTAGTTTTACAAGCAAAGCTTTTAATAAGGTCCATTTTGGAGAACGATTTTCAAGGGCATGATCTCTGCTTGCATGCTCCTTCCAATGTCATTTCTTGCTTGTTCTTGTGGTCATTGTTTGCACTTCGCTATTTTCCTTTTGGTTTCCTTACCTTTATAGGTTGTTTTTACTGGCTCTTGCAGTACTTGTTCTCATTAACAATATTGACTTGGGGAACTTAGCATGGGATGAGACCGTTGGGGCGTGCAAAACTAATTGTGATATTCTAGCCAGTTTCTTCTAATGCTATTTACTTCCTCTCGATATTCCTTTATATTTAAATGTATGTATGTATAATGACTGGACAAATATGAAGGAAAAAAGTTAAGGGTTCTCATTGGAATCCAGTACGTACTGAAGCTCTATGAGAAAAATGATAGCTATACTTCCATTTGATAATTGACATAAATAACTATGTTCTTATTAATAGAAAAAAAAAATCTATAACTTCTTTTTCAAATAGTGCTTTCACCAAAAAAAAAAAAAAAAAAACAAACAAAAAAACCTGGCTCTGCTACTGTCGGAAGCTAGAAAAGGGCTATGCATTGGTATACACCTGAGAGATATATGATCTGATCATCGCTATTTTTTAAAATGCAAGTGCTAAACAAATATGGAAAAATTAATTTGACTACTACTAATGGATGACTCATTAATGGAACTTGATCCAATTAAACCTAATTCCGTGAGTTAATTATTTTGTCGAGATAAGTATACAAATAAAAAGACCCAAGTCTAAAGTCACAAAAGAGGCAGCATATAAAAAATTCAAAAACCGCACTTTGCTATTAATGCTTTGCAACTGTGATATAATTTTCTTCCAGCTAAAGTCTAAAATCATCGTACGAGAAATTATTATTTCAAAGGGATTGGGAATAAGTGGAAGACGGAAAAAACAAAGTCTATTCTGATTATCTTTCCGTGGAGTCTTCATAGTGCTGCTTTTTTTAACAAAGACCAAGAAAGATAGATAAAAAAAGAAAGAAAGAAGAACCACTCAACCAGACAAAGATTGAAAGAAAGTCAATAAAGATAAGACGTTATTCTGAGGAGCACGATAGAATTTTTACAATTTTAGAAGGGGAAGGATGTGTAGCAACCTCACAAATAATATCTCTAATTAATAAATAGGACCATGTTTAATATTTACTTGAAATCATAAAACTGCAGTAAAATTTCGGTCGCCAGAACTTTCTTCGACCATTCATTCGCGACCAAATGATGACCAGAGATTTTTGGTTGTGGAAACCTTTGGTGACCAAAATCAATGCTTTCTGCTACTAATTTTTTTGATAGTGGAAGGTTAAAATTCTTGTACATGGATTGAGGCATGACTCTGATCACAACTATTTTGTCCATTAGTTAATTTCTTGTCCATATACATGTAGCGAGAATGCGAAATGAATTACTTTTTTATTTTCTGTATTAGTATTATAGTGGATTTGGTCATGGGAAATCCTCATGTTGTGGAGTTTTGTATTTTACCACCGAAGATAAAGATGAAACTAGATTTGTATAACCAAAGATACAAGTTGTAGAAATTCTTATTTTGTGTACATGTGTGTGTGTGTATATATACACATACCTGTATAACGGGTTTAATAGGTATAACGTACGCACTAAAAAAAAATACGTCACAAATTTAATTTTATGAATCTAAACTTATTATTCTGGAAGGCCTCAAGCTTTGAAGATAGATTCCAACTTCTACGGTAATAATAAAAAGAGTTTGTCGTCTGTTGTGTTTCTTGCCCTTGTCGTTTCTTAAATCATTTTGTCGTTTTCAATATGACATTACTGTCTAGCACACATTAGTTTTATTTATTTATTTATTTATTTATTTTTTCATACGATCTTGTTGTCCAGATATTACCTTCTTAAACGCTTGTCTTTTCAAATAATACTTTCGTTGTGTTATTATATTGATAGAAAATGATTTTTTTTTTTTTGATTTCTTTGTCGTTTCCCAATTTATTTATTTATTTACCATCCTTCAAGTATTGGGTCCTACTTATTTTTATTGTTGCTTTCCTTTCCTTGGCGATTTATATTACATGAGGAGCTTCATCTCCTTTAAAGTTGAATTCTGTTTTTACTTTTGTTACATGTCATTTTTAAGGGTTTATGTCTCGTTTTCTAGTTGACCAGTTTCAGGTTGCCCTGTTGTTATATTTTCACTGTCGTTTTTCAATATTTATCCGTCGTTTCTCAAGTTTCATGTCGTTTTTCACACTATGGTCATTTTACAAGTTAAACGCAAGTCTTCCTGCTACTTTTTCTAATCAATTACATTTCAAGAAAAGTGTACTTACTCTTTTCCCTTGCTAAAATATTCCCTTTGAGCTTTACAAATAAGGTTTTTGATAAGGTCTATTTTACAAAATGATTTTCAAAGCCATGATCTGAGCTAGCTGCTCCTTCTTATGTCATTTCTTGCTTGTTCCGGTGGTCATTCTGTGTACATAGTTGGTTTCTTTTTTGTTTCTTTTCCTTTATAGGTCGTTTATTTTTTTCTTTTATTAGCTCTTGTAATTCTCGCTTTCATTAACAATATTGAGTTATGGCCTTAACATGGAATGAGGTTGTTGGGGGGTTCTAACCTAATTAAAAAAATATGAAGAGAAAAAGTTGTGAAGCCACCCTATAAATTAAATTACATATATATGTACATAGATATAACCATGCTCCCACACAAAATAAACAACTATTTTTTTGTTGAAAGAAAATGATCTGCAACTTATTCATGGTGCCCTCACTGAAAAAATTTTCTGATTCTGTAACTATCAGGCTAAAAAGGGGTGCCATTGATCGGTGTATGAGATACATATGATATTCTCCCTATTTAAATATTCCAGTGCAATTATTTAACGGATGGAGGGCCACATGTAGATTGGAGTCAAATATATATATGGACTAATTAACTTGACTACTAATGGAAGACTCATTGACCATGGAACTTGATCCAATAAACTTAATTCCCTGAATTAATTATCTAATATAAAGATAGGAAGATGACAAAGACATACCAAAAAGACCAAAGTGAGTCACAACAGAGGCAGCATATAAAAAAAATAAATTTTAAAAACCTCGTTTTGCTAGGAAAGCTTTGCAATCATAAAGTGTTTTCTTCCAAGTTCCAACTAAAGTCTAAAGACATTGCACGAGGAAATGATACTTTTTAAAGGGATTGGGCATAAATGGAAGACGGAGAAAATAAAGTCTACTCCAACGTTCTTTCCTTGGAGTCTTCATATAGTGCTGCCTTTTTAAACAAAGAACACGAAAGATAGAAAAATAATTAAACAAATAAGAACCACTCAACCAGACAAAAGATTGAAAGTAAGTCAATAAAGATAAAACATTATTCTTGGAGCACGATAGAAATTTCAGAATATTAGAAGGACAAGGAAGTGTAGCAAGTTCACATATAAAACAATTAATAGGTTCATGTTTAATATTTACTTGAAAAAAAAACCTGCAATATAGTTTCAATTAATTTATAACTTTTATTAAATAAATTTTGTTTCCATCGGTCCTGATTTGATCACAACACAGTAATTTTACAAAATAATAGTCTAAAATAATATCTTAAAAATCCACTGAATGTATAAATTAGTAAATTCCTAATATAAATATACATATGAATAAACTAAGGGGACTTCGTAAAATATTTGTCTATTGTTGTCTATTGTTGCTTTCCTTGCACATTTGAGATGAGAAGCCATTAAGCCATTGTTTGTAGAGGAATGCTAGCTACAGTCTCTTTGACACACTCTTGGGCACTTGCTGGTCTAAGTGCATGACATCTGTATACTGAGTTCTGTACATCCAAGCACGAAAGCTAAAAACAAAAAAACAAAAACAAAAAAACAAAAAAAACAAAAAACAAAAAACAAAAAACAAAAAACAAAAGACAACCTTCTTTTTACCAAAAACTACAGAACTGCCTTTCACTAACCATTTCATCTTCCCTAGTCTAAAATGCTTCATACCAAGAAACAGTTTACTTTTGTGGTTGTTAATTGTGATTGTATCTAAAAATGATTGTCTATTGTTAGCGAAGGTTTATAAGATCTTCACAGATTCCTTTTTTTTTTTTTTTTTTAAATACAAATCTATCTTCTTATTACAAATTTAAAAACCAAGGAGTTGTCTTTCTCTTTTTTCTCTCCGTATTTTACTCTTTTTTTTTTTTTTTTTTTTCACTTTATGTTTTTCTTCTTTCTTTTCGTGTCTACAAAGTCCTCGATTTTCTATTTTCTTTTAAATGTCATGATATCAATTTCTGGTTTCTATTTGTTTTCCCACATTTTTTCTACATCTTGAAAGAGACACTTTTCTTGGGGGAAAAAAAAAAAAACAACAACAACAACAAAACTCATTAAGAAAACAAAAATGTGTATTTTCAGATTTTAGACCTTTTAATACCAAAAATGAAATAAAATCAAATCAAATAAAAGATTCCCAAATCAAAACAAACTAAAGGAAAAAGATATTGTATCTACAATAACGATATAGTTGGACTCATCAATTTCCTCTTTAAAATATATATATATATATATATATATATATATATGTAGTTACTGAAACTCTTGTCATGGTACTCTGATCGGATTTTTTTTTTTTTTTTTTTTTGGCCTTTTTAACTAATACTGAAGAAGTTTAATCAAATACGACGTAATACCTTAAAAAAAAAAAAAACGATGTGATACTCTTCTTAAAAAAAAAATAAAAGGAAAAATAGTGTAACATAATTGGCATTCACTTAACATATATCATAAAAAGAAGGCCTGATGTTAAGCTCATATTACTGACAAGTTTTGAAGGGGAAGAGCTTGACACGTGGCAGGATTTGAATGTAGAGAGTGTAGGAGCAATTTTTTGAGAGACCTGCCGCTAGCCTCCTCTTGTTTGCATGATTGTTGTCCCATGGCTTGTTTTTTTGAAAGTATATAATTGAGCTATGCTTTTTATTTGCCTAAATATTTTTGCATGGTTTACTGTTCGTTAAATATATAATGTTAGTACATTGAATAATGTAATATTGTATTTTGTGATACTGTTTTGCAAATATAAGTAGATTCATTTTATGCTCAGTTACAAAAATTACATGGAGTATGGTTCTAGTATGTAAACTGAAGTACCAAGAAATTACTAGCACTTGAAAAATGAAGTACATTCATAAATTTTGCTTGCTGAAAAAAAAAAACATAACATAACATAGCTGTCAACTTATTTTTTTTTTTTTTTGGTTTGGATATTGATTTTCAATTAACTCCGAAATCAATAAATAAATAAATCTTCTAAATTTGTTCGATATTATTTTTTTTCCATAAAAACTGTTGTTTTTCCACTCACATCAAATTTTATGTTTGTCCACATGCTTCTAAGAAAATTTATCTAAAAAAAAGCCAAGCTATCCGGAACGAGATCCACAAATCAAGGTCGATTTTTTTTTTTTAAGTAAAGGTAGATTTTTTTTTTTTTTTGCATACGAAAATGAGTACAGCTTTTTATTTCCAAATCTTCCTTTCTTGATATATATATATATATATATATATATATATATGTATGTATATTCATATAGACACATCCACATTGATATTCGAATTTTACTTCTAGAAGGTTTTTTATTTCTTGGAAATTTTTACAAAAAAAAAAAACACACATCATAGCTAGTGAAATGATCTTATATTTAGACCGACGTAGCAAACAAATATATCTAATTTTCAAAATTGAAAATTTTGCAAAAGACTGCTTTTTCTTAACTTTTTTCATCATTATCTCATTTAAAAAAAGAAAACTATTTTATTTTCAAATTTATTTTGTATAGCAAAACCACAAGCCTCTTCTGTTTACACACTAACAAGGAATTAGAGTCAATGACTTGAACAATTTGATAGAATTTCAAGTCACGTAATAGGACTTGACACGAGTTGGATCTAGTTTTAGGCCATTTTATTCTCGTTTTATGGCATTTTTCGACAAGATTATTGACGTTTTCATTTTTGTTGCATGTATAAAACTGATTTGTAGTGATTTTATTTTTCACTGCAAGCATTAGAAGAAGAAAATGCTCCGATTGTTTATATGGCCATACATGGAGAAGCAAAAATTTATTATCTTCATGTGGGTTCCTATATTGTTTTACTTTGTCTAATTTTAAAGATTTTAGTATTGAATCTAGTGTACCGTGATTATTTACATAATTGAAGCTTTAATTTGGATCTCTATGACAACCAATTTCAATCTAACCCAACCCAAACAGTACGTTTTGTAAGGACACAAATTGTGATAATAAGAAATGATTGATAAGAACAATAAATAAGAATATGAGTCAACAATTTTTATATCTTGTGGAACAGGTACAATGAAATAAATTTGATCCATTATTAATATTACATCAAAATTGACAGGCCACAACAGGACTTGTCACGAAGTCTAGTATTGCTGTTATAGGTCATGAATTGATAGGATATGGAACCGATTTAATTTACACTAGTAAAAATTGTGGATTACACGACGATTTTTTACCGTCGTGTAAAGTTTACGTGACGGTTACCCAACCGTCGTGTAATCTAGTGTCGTGGTAGATAACACGACGATTATATTACTGTCGTGGTATCTCAATGTTACACGACGGTTAAAACCGTCATTGAAACAAGGTACACCGTCGTGTTAAAAAGTAATGTGGAGATATTACACGACGGTTCTAGGTCAAACCGTCGTGTAATATGGCACATTACATGACGGTTCTCTACGAAACCTCGTGTAATGTTGTAATATGACGCATTACACGATGGTTCGCTACGAACCGTCGTGTAATGTGCCACATTACACGACGGTTCTAGATCAAACCGTCGTGTAATGTTGTAATATGGCACATTACACGACGATTCTCTACGAACCGTCGTGTAATGTTGTAATATGGCGCATTACACGACGGTTCTAGGTCGAACCGTCGTGTAATGTGGCATATTACACGACGGTTCTCTAAAAACCATCGTGTAATTGGGCTTGAATTAAAAAAAAATTTGGCTTTTTTTTGGCGATGGCACCGTCGTGTAATGTGTGCCATAAAAAAAAAGCTAAATTTTTTTTTAATTCAAGCCCAATTACACGACGGTTTTGAGCCAAATCGTCGTGTAATGGTACACATTACACTAGAATCAAATTCCATATGATTATCCAAAACAAAAATCCATTTTGGCATTTCATCAAGCATGTGGTGAGCGGATAAAAACCAAGTTAAAAAATGTGTGTAAAGTGCCAAAACCGTGCACAAAACATTCATCTCCAAAGAGCAACAATAAAAAAAATAAAAATAAAACATTCCAACAACACTACAAATTACACTCCACGCAAGTTATTAAAGCATTTTGTGTTTGTAGTTTTGTTAGAAAATAAGAAATTGAGCAATATGGAAGTCACCTTACTTTTCTTCAAAGAAAAATAGTCATGGCCTTGACGGGAACACCGGGAGAGAGAGGTGGTGGCGACGGCGACGGCGGAAAAAACTGGGGCTATGGCGGCGGTTTGGGAAAAGTTTGAAGTGATAGCGGCAGCGTGACCGGATTTTAAGTTAGGGGGTGGGCGGGCGAGCGAAGGAGGTGGGGAGGAGAAAAGTTTGAGTTGTCTAGAGGGTTAAAGATGAAAATGATGATAAATGAAGAGGAAAATGTATTTATGTAATGGGTTCTCGTGCGAATTCCAAAGCATGAAATTTGAAAATTTTGAAAATTTTCAGAGAATTACACAACGGTTTTCTATAATCATCGTGTAATCCGAGGATTGCACGACGGTTTTGCTCAAAACCGTCGTGTAATCTTTTTTTTCAAAATTTGAAATTTTGAAAATTTTGAAAATTTCGGAGGATTACACGACGGTTTTGCTCAAAACCGTCGTGTAATCCTTTTTTTTTTCTCAAAATTTTCAAATTTTCAAATTTTGAAAATTTCGGAGGATTACACGACGGTTCCAAGGAACCATCGTGTAATCCTTTTTTTTTCAAAATTTGAAAATTTGAAAATTTTGAAAATTTCGAAGGATTACACAACGGTTCCTTGGAACCGTCGTGTAATCCTTGTGAGCTCAAGGTATTACATGACGGTTCCAAGGAACCGTCGTATAATCCTAGAGATTGCACGACGGTTCTTTGAGAACCGTCATGTAATCCGATGATTGCATGATGGTGACTGAGACCGTCGTGTAATCTTAAGATTACATGACAGTTTTGGTTCAACAGTCGTGTAATCCTCCATTTACACAACAGTTTCACAAAACCGTCGTGTAATCTCCGTCGTGTAATCCAACTTTTATAGTAGTGTTAACTTAATCGAGAAGATACGTTATGGATGAAAGTAGGTCTCATTTTTGTAAATACGTGCTTAGTCTCATTCCAAAGAGTCCTAACTTTTCCTCCATGATCAAAAAGAATTTTTCATCCTTTGGTTATTCAAATTCGAGTTAGGAGAATCTTGATGAATTGGTTGTCGATGTTGTATCTTTCTATTTCATTCTCAATCCCTTGTTTTATCCTTTTTCATAAAATCGTGTTAAACATGATATGATTAGAATGAAAAGTCATAATTTTTGAAATATTTCATTTTCAAAATAATAAATTGCTTGACAAGGAACACAGCCGAATTTTCCTCTATGCATTTATTGAATTCGTTTTCTAATTATGAATTTGGCAATCAGGGGATTCTATAGGATATGTTTTAGCAATGCATAAATTTCTCCATATATGTCTTCCTTTTTAATATATATGTCTTTATGTATTTTATGATTTTCAGAGCATTGCATCTTCCTCTATCCTAAGAGGTCTTTCATAGTCATAATCCTAAGGTGATTGAAAAAATTTTGAATATGCATTGCTCATATAATCCTAAGGGAAATAGGAAAGGATTCTCATTGGAATCCAGGAAACATACTGTCTTCTCGCTATTTTTTAAAATTCAAGTGCCCCATGTAGATTGTAATCAAATATATATAGACAAATTAACTTGACTACTACTAATGGATGACTCATTGATCATGGAACTTGATCAAATAAACCTAATTCCGTGAATTTATTATTTAATCAAGAAAGGAAGATGAGAAAAGTATACAAACAAAATAACCAAAGTCTAAAGTTACAAAAGAGAATTTCAATTAATTAATAACTTTTATTAAATAAAATTTTGTTTTCAATCGGTCCTGACTTGATTCCAATGTAGTAATTCATCAAAATAAGTATAGTATAAAAATATCTTAAAAACCCACTGAACGTATAAATTAATGAAATTCCTAATATATTAGAACTCTATTATACATATAACTAAATTAAAAATGTTTGTCTATTGTTGTTTTTTGTTGGTTTCCTTTCATCTTTGACATGAGAAGCCAATGTTTGTATGACGCTTTATACATATAACTAAATTAAAAAAAAGTTCTTGGCACTTTATTTCATTTTAAACTTATACATTACTTCTGATTAAATATTAACTGCACACATGTTTATGCCTTTCACTCCCAATAACACATAATTTCTTGTTTCTCTTCCTTATCTCTTTTCTCTCTGCTTCACGCAAGAATCTCACCACAACTTGCTGCTCATAGGTAATTTATTTCTCGTGTCAAATTTGTTTGCTTTCAAGTTTCAATTTTGTTGTAATGATTTTGTAATTCCAAAACAGAGCTTCGTCAACAATCACACTCTAGATCAGATTTGAACACCCTCATTTTTGCCCTGTAGTGACACCGAAACAGAGCCTCTGTTATTCTTTAATCAGAAAGGTTTTATAACACTTTTTTTTTTTTTGAATGTTTGTTAACTCCCGTCTGTTCACATCTATTGGTTTTTGCTTTTCACCTTCCTAAACTCACACAATCAATGGCCGAATCCACTCAGTAACTCGCTCAACTCAGACCGTCGCTGGTGGTTGCCGGTCCCCAAGTCCGATCATCAGACTTTCAAGCGACGGAACTCATTGCCAAGGCCGAGAAGCTCCTATCTTCTGTCGATCGTATCTCGCCCTCTGGCTTTTGCTTTCTCTCTTATCACATATCGTCTAACCTTTTCAGATTTCACCAACAACAAAGTCACGATGTCTAACGGAGTTTCGCACATCTTTGCTCATGTCCATCCGCAGTAAAATTGCAAAGCCGCAACCATGGAAGGAAATATGCCATTATTATATATCAGTTTTTTACAATTTAAAATGCATATGCTGCTATCAATAAATATACATAGATATGGGTTTCAATGTTTGTTTCTTAAATTCAATATGGCTTTTAATGCAGATCAAAAAGAAGAATCGTAAGGCAGAGTTAAACAAAGATGCTTCTTTATCTAACAGCTTGGTGTTTGCAATGGTTTGATGCAGCTATGCCGTCGTGCCCCTTTATAGAAGATTTTGCGAAGCGACAGCTTATAGGGGTACTGCACAACGTCGTGAGGTCTGACTACGACTTCTAACCTTTATTTATTTATTTTTGTTCTTTCAACATGTACGCAGATTTTGATATGTATCTGCATTGAATAAGAAACAAAAAAGCTTCACTGAATATATATATATATATATATATATATATGATATGACTGTTGCGAGAAATTGAGAGCGTTTACCTTATCTCTCTTTCTATGCAGAACTGCATTAGAAGATCAAAAGAGACATAAGAAGTTGTGCTTTTTGAAGATGGACTAATGATTGTTAGAGTTATTTTGAATGCCACAGTAAAATTGAGTAGCAAAGCGAGTGCAGTTAAGTGTCTCAAGATATTAGTAGTGGAAGAACATTAGTGCAGAAGAAAAAAGGCTTATGAGGAGAGACCAAGTTGAGAAAGAAGCTTGCTGGAAATGGTGAAAGAGAAGGATGAGAATGAAGCAACTCTTTGAAGATGCAAAAGATAGCAAAGGAATTCCTTGAACAATACTGCCAATTCAAATGCATTTGCAATAGCTTTTAGAAATTTATTGTCACTGAAAGTTTTGTTTTTTTGTTTTTTTTTTTGTATTATGTAATAATTTTTTTATTAATACTATGAATCAAAATTTATATTTATAATTATAAGTAATCAACAATAAAAAATTATTTGGGGCCCTTTTTTTTTAATAAGTCGTGTATTCAAAAATTTATATCTATATAATTATAAATAATCAACAATAAAATTTTATTTTATTGAAATTCATTTTTTTAATAATTCAAGAATACATGACACTTATCCAATGTCATGGTTTTTTGTTCTAATCATGACATTGTTTAATTGTTGAATATGTACAAATCATGACATTTCTAAACTGCTATCATACGCACCAATCACGACGTTTTTGAACAGTTGTGATATCTAACAATATACAACCTGGAAAGTAATAGATGACATTACTCTAATGTCAAGGATAAAGAATTGACGACATAGATCATGACATTAAAGGAAATGTCATTAAAAATCATACTTTTCACGGCACCCCCTTTCAACGACATTTTCAAAAATGTCGTTGAATCCATTTTATGACATTTCTAAATGTCGTTAAAGGGCTTTTTGTTGTAGTAGGGGAACCAATTAGTATAACTATCTATATAATTGAAAATTATCTAAGTGCAATTAATGGATTGACTACAGCGTATATGTTGATTTGTCGTCAAATTTTGTAATAAATTGACGAAGGACTCATTCATGGTGCTTGATCCAATATAAATTTGATGCTTTAAATATTATCTAATCAAGACATGAGATGAGAAAAACATGTACAAAGACCAAAGACTCTGAGGCAAAATGTGAAACATGCCTAAAGTCTAAAGTCATTATGACATGAAGCCAAGATATAGTTAAATATATATGTGTGCATATATATAAGTGGAAGACGAAGAAAAAGAGCGTCCACCCCATGTCTTTCCTAGAGCTTCGTAGTGATGTTGGAAATATATGTTTTATAAATTTTTTTTCCTTTAATTCTGTCGATTTTGTTCGTTAATATTTTATTTATTAGTTTTTGTATATACACATATTATACGTTATTTGTTTACATCTTTAGACTGCAGACAGAAACAATTAAAATCAATTAGATTGGCACTAACTTTTTTTCTTAATTACACCTCCATTAAAAGAATTTTACTTTTTTGACTTTTTTGGGATATTTTCAATATTATACCTTGCATTTTGAGCAAATAAAAAAAAATATGAAGCATATAAATATAATTGAAAGTATAATTCTTTGTTCTCAATGTTGTACTTTTGATTCAATTTGATATGAAATTCTTAGCTTCTGTAGATCAAAGATTGATAATTTAAACCAATTAAATGATAACTTTGTCTTTTAAAATATATCATAAAATTGCTTATCATCTTTGTTCTCAAGTTTGGTGTTGGATATTTATGTGAAAAGAAATGCATTAGTTGATTTGTTCTTTTTCAAGGGTCCTTCAGTTGTTTATTATTATATACATATCTTCAAATAAAAACAAAAACAAAAAACAAAAAAACAAAAAACAAAAAACAAAAAACAAAAGCAAAAAAAAAGCAAAACAAAACAAAAAAACGAAAGAAAGAAAGAAGTGGGGTTGTCGAATGTTGATTGAATTTGGTGATTATGGCAAATAATCACGTTCTCTGTTTATATATAAAAGTATTGCTATTTTGCTCCATATTAAATGAAAAGGTCTTCCCGTTGGAAGCTATAAAAGGGGAATCAATTAGTATAATTATATAATTGAAAATTATCTAAGTACAGTTAATGGATTGACCACAGCCCATATGTTCATGGTGCTTGATCCAATATAAATTTGATGCTTTAAATATATATATATATATATATATATATAAGTGGAAGACGAAGAAAAGAGAGTCCACTCTATGTCTTTCCTGGAGTCTTCGTAGTGATACTGGAAAGATATCTTCGTAGTCAAATTTTGTACTACTGATGAAGGAATCATTCATGATACTTGATCCAATACAAATTTGATGCTTTAAAATATTATCTAATCAAGATATGAGATGAGAAAAACATGTACAAAGACCAAAGACTCTGGGGCAAAATGTGAAACATACCTAAAGTACTCTAAAGTTATCATGACATGATTAAATCTCACTACAAGAATTTGAATTTTCAGTGACCAGACCTTCCGCGACCAAAAAAAATTTGGTCCCAGAAGAGTAGTTTCGGCGATCAAATTTTTGGTCCCCGAAAGCCAGAGCCTTCAGCGACCAAATTTTGGTCCCTGTAGGTGACATTTAGAGACCAAATTATTTTTGGTCGCTAATGGTTGAGCGCCAAAAAAAATTTTCATTCCCGCCGAAGACAAACGGCGACCAAAATATTTTTGGCCGCTGTAGGTGACTTACATGGACCAAAAATTTGGTCCCCGTATGTCATCTTCCGAGACCAAATTTATTTGGTCGCCGTAGGAGACTTACGGGGACCAAAATTTGGTCCCCGTAAGTCTCCTTCGGGGACCAAAAAATTTTGGTCCCTGAAAATCCCTCATGAGCAAACCAAACGGCGACCAAAATTTTTTGGTCGCCGTACGAGACTTACGGGGACCAAAATTTGGTCCCTGTAAGTCTCCTTCGGGGACCAAAAAATTTTGGTCCCTGAAAATCCTTCATGAGCAAACCAAACGGCGACCAAAATTTTTTAGTCGTCGTAGGAGACTTACGGGGACCAAAAAATTTTGGTCCCTGAAAATCCCTCATGAGCAAACCAAACGGTGACCAAAATTTTTTGGTCGCCGTACGAGACTTACGGGGACCAAAATTTGGTCCCCGTAAGTCACCTTCGGGGACCAAAAAATTTTGGTCCCTGAAAATCCCTCATGAGCAAACCAAACGGCGACCAAAATTTTTTGGTCGCTGTAGAAGACTTACGGGGACCAAAATTTGGTCACCATAAGTCTCCTTCGGGGACCAAAAAATTTTGGTCCCTGAAAATCCCTCATGAGCAAACCAAATGGCGACCAAAATTTTTTGGTCGCCGTAGGAGACTTACGGGGACCAAAATTTGGTCCCCGTAAGTCTCCTTCGGGGACCAAAAAATTTTGGTCCCTGAAAATCCCTCATGAACAAACCAAATGGCGACCAAAATTTTTTGATCGCCGTAGGATACTTACGGGGACCAAAATTTGGTCCCCGTAAGTCTCCTTCGGGGACCAAAAAATTTTGGTCCCTGAAAATCCCTCATGAACAAACCAAATGGTGACCAAAATTTTTTGGTCGCCGTAGGATACTTACGGGGACCAAAATTTGGTCCCCGTAAGTCTCCTTCGAGGACCAAAATTTGGTCCCCGTAAGTCTCCTTCGGGGACCAAAAAATTTTGGTCCCTGAAAATCTTTTTTTTTTTTTTTTTTTTCTTTTTTCCCTCTTCTTTTTATCTGTAGGAACTTACATATTGAAAGCCATTTCTGTTTTCAAATTTTTTATTTTTTTAAATATTATTTTCTTTTATGATTAATGTGGTATATGTTTTCTTAATTATTTAATAAAAAAAATAATTTTCATTTTTAAGTATGTGGGGATATGAGCATTCCTA
Organism: Ficus hispida; assembly: GCA_025413025.1. Taxonomy (NCBI): domain Eukaryota; kingdom Viridiplantae; phylum Streptophyta; class Magnoliopsida; order Rosales; family Moraceae; genus Ficus; species Ficus hispida. The sequence continues at coordinate 28,864,857 of CM046374.1, read as the reverse complement.
TAAATCTTAAGATAATTTTCTAGTAGGATAAAGATACATTAAAAATCTTATTAACTTTGTGGGGATTTTCCTTACTATTGTGGGTGAAAATATTAAATCTCTCTAAAATATAAAGATCAATTATTAATTTAAATGGGGCCAAAATTATTTTATACATATATCTACTACATTAAATTTATATAAAAAAAACCCCCACAACATTAAAATTAAAAAGAAGAAGAAAAAAGCTAGGGTGGCCATGGCCCCTTGCCTCTTCCCTCCGTCATTGATTAGTTATCTCCTTGCTTTGTTTTTTTTATTTTTTTTATTTTTAGTTTTTAAAAATATACAACAATATCGAGGATATCAATATACTGTGCAAATAATTAGTGGTGCTTTCCCCCACCAATGTCATTTTATATCATATACAAATTTATATTGATGTTGTGGTGCTAATTACTACTATTGACATGAACAATTTATTTTAATGTTGCGATTTGACTCTGTATTATACTGAAAATTGAAGAACAATCTTTCTTGAAAAAAAAAAATCAATCAATATTGTTATTATTATCTTTGCATTTCAATTAAGCCAATTTATGGGGGAAATGAAATCAACATTATTGTTATGCATACACACATGAAGTCATAGATATAGCTTTTGAAACACATCTAAAGGCAAGATTTACTGTCTCCATTTCATGTACGTGAAATTGAACTTTCAGTGACCAGACCTTCCGCGACCAAAAAAAATTTGGTCCCTGAAGAGTAGTTTCCGCGACCAAATTTTTGGTCCCCGAAAGCCAGAGCCTTCAGCGACCAAATTTTGGCCCCATAGGTGACATTGGAGACCAAATTATTTTTGGTCGCTAATGGTTGAGCACCAAAATAAAATTTCATTCCCGCCGAAGACAAACGGCGACCAAAATAAATTTGAGAGAGAATGGAGTATGCGAGGCCTAAAATTCCGTTGTAAATGAAGGATGCAAGGCAAGCAAAAAGGGAGAGAATGGAGAGATGTACCAAAAATTAAAGAGAGAAAGTGTATGAAATAAGGTCTTTCATTTGATTTTATATATGTAGGACGCAAAATTTGGACAACATGTAAGCGTGCACCCCTTCCCGGATTATTTTTAAAATTTCGCGGAACGGAAATGACGATGGGTTTTTTAAAAACCGTCGTGGTATAAAAAGTTACCACGACGGTCTTTTGAGACCGTCGTGGAAGGATGTCAAAGAAGCACGCAGGCGCGCACCCGAGCGACCTCGGCGCACGCCCTGCCTCATTCCTGCCCGAGCCAGGAGCGCGTCCGTGGGGACCAGGTGCGCGCCCGCGCCCGCGCGAACTCGGTGCGCATCCTGCCTCATTCCTGGCTGAGCCAGGCACGCGCCCGCGCGGCCCAGGCGCGCGCCCGCGCCCACATGACCTCAGCGCGCATCCTGCCTCATTCCTGCCCGAGCCAGGCGCGCGCCCGCGCCCGCGCGACCTCAGCGCGCATCCTGCCTCATTCCTGCCAGAGCCAGGCGCGCACCCGCGCCCGCGCGACGTCATTGCGCGCCCTGCCTCATTCCTGCCCGAGCCATGAGTGCGCCCGCGCGGCCCAGGCGCGCGCCCGCGCGCTTGGGGACCAACTTTGAAGGTCAGAAAACTCGCGCGCGCCCGCGTGTTTGGTATTCCCTCCAAACTATTTTGGGAGTCTCCCTCCAAAAATAAGGAGGGATGAAGCAAATTCAATCAGATTGAAAATAATTTTGACATCCACAAGGACACCCACACTTAGTCTCTCTCTCAGTCTCTCTCTCTATCTCTCCTCTCTCTAAAACGTTTCCACACTCAGTCTCTCTCTCAGTCTCTCTCTCTATCTCTCCTCTCTCTAAAATGTTTCTCGTCTTTCGCTCTCTTGTCTTTCTGATTCAGCAAGGTTACAAGCCCGTGTACTCACAGAGAGAATGCAGCTCAGAAACCGTGGAGCTCAACTTTGGTATTTGTTGTAAGAGATTCGAAAAAAGAAAACTGTAACTGACGGAGAAATCGAAGAGTTGGTTTTGTTTTGTTTTGTATTCTGATCAGTTTGGATTAAGAGAAAAAATCTCCTTGGTTTTTTCTTCTACTCTCTGGTGAGTCCTCCTTAGTCTTTTTTTTTTTTGGTTATGTTTGTGTTCTAGTCTCGTGAATATTTTTAAGCTTTAGGGTTCTCTCTAGAATTGTTTTATGGGTTTTTTTTTAAATCTTATTGGTGTGTAATTTTTGCTTTAAGTTGTATTGAAATTCGTTTGAATATCTTGAAAAGATTTTGTTTTGTTACGTAATTCTGATATTTGTTGAAGATTTAGTCAGGGTTTTTGGTTGATATGAGAGAGAATCCGATTTGTTGATTGTTTAAGCCTTTTTGTGTTTAATAGTTGAGGTCAGAGTGGATATGAGACTTGATATGTTCAGCTTGTTTTCGTAATTATTTTCAGAATCAATTACGTAATTGTTCAGATTGTTTAAGCTATTTCAGAATCAAAGCTTGTTTTCGGGTTTCTGCTTTTTTCGGTTTTGGTTTGTGTTTGGTAATCTAAAAAACATGTTCAGGCACAAGGCTGTCCAATTTGTATGGGTGCACAATAACGACTTTGAAGCCTTTGGCCATGGATGTTGGACTGAAATGCTTTTTTTCATTTATTTATTTAATTTTGTTATAATGTTTTTGGTGTCTTTTTTTGCAATCTATATTGTAGGGAGGAGAACCAAAAATCACTTTGGGAGATTGTCATAGGAATAAGAGGAGAAGAAGATATCCAGCTTGGTAATTCTCTCATTAAAGATCAATTGTGTTTTTGTTTTTGTTGTTCTCTTATTTTTCTGATCTTGCCATTGTATTGCTAGATCCAATTTATACTTTAAATTGGATCTTAAAGTTATAAAAAACTTTTTACATAATAGGGGGTAAAGATGGACAAGAGTTGGATTTACATTAAGAATCGTCTCTTGAAGGAGTATAAGGACGGAGTGAAAATGTTTATTGAACTAGCACGTAATCACCTAGATAAGGATGGGAAGTGTCGATGTCCTTGTAAGAAATGCATGAATTTTAATTTCCACCACATAGACTTGGTAGAGCGTCATTTACATATCTACGGTTTTCGCACGAGTTACGTGAAGTGGGCACAACATGGTGAAGACCAAGAAAGTACTAGTCATAATGCACAGGATGATAATGCTAGTCATAATGTACGGGATAGAGAATGTGTAGATGAACAAGAGACTGATGATTTTGACGACGAAGACGAGATGATGAATGCGCTAAATGATGCACTTCCACACAACAGATCACAAGCAGTCGACGATGGTGGAGATGGAAATGAAGGTAATGCTTATAAAGAAGAGTCCCTAGATTTTGTTGATTTGTTTGTTGAAGTTGGGAAGGAGCTCTACTCTGGGTGTACAATCCGTATCCTTATGTTAAGGATGACGATTGGAAGTGGATGTGCACAGAATGCTTTGAATCTGAATCATGGAAGGTAAACTTTTACATTTATATGGAGTTTGATATGAGTTTAATATGAGAAATGTGTTTTTTGGAAAGTGTTTATTGTTTACAGGTTATTAAATTTTAGGATGGGCCCAATTATAAGGGAAGTGCTGTCAAAATTTTTGTAGAATATTAAGTTGACATATGTAAGTGAATTAATTGTTTTTTCATTCTCATTTTTAGAAAAAGTCAGTTGCTGGTACATCTAATCGTGAAAAGTCAGGTGCTTATATGGGTGGCTCGAAATCTCTAATTCAACATTTGAACGAACATCCGGTAGGTGACTTTACTTTAAATACTGTTACGATTTGAATCATATATTTTCCTAAAATAAGAGATAATAAATGATGTTGTTATTGATTAATGATTTGAATATAGAACACCCAATCAAGTTCAGATTCGACATGCTCGGGAAAGTATTTAGATGTCTTTAATTTAACTCATTGGAGTGTTTTATATATATTCATAATACTTTGAATCTTGCAGCGACGTATGATAGAAGTATGTAATGAAAGATTACGCCAACTACCAAAGGGTTCGCGACTCGATTCTGATGATGAAGAAGATATCTACTCTCAAGTGTTGATTAATGAAAGGTATGAAAAACATGGGTTTAAGCGTGGAACAGGTCCTGTGATTAAAAAGAGACAATTGAGCATCTCTGGAGGACCTACACAACGATTATTGGTCGAGAACCTTAGAACCGAAGTTGCGGAACATAAACAGCGTGTGATAGATATGGAGGGTAGGATGAAAATGCAGGATGAGAGGTTGCAAAAACAAGATGAGCTAATTCAACAACTTCTTCAACATCTTAATCCGCCTTTAGATCATCCAGGACTTTTCTCCCAGAGGCAAAATGGACCGCCGCCGCTGCCGCCGCCGCCGCTACCATCAGCCACTATATCCTAAGCTACCTTTTGTTTTAATTATAGTTTACCTTCGTTTGATACCTATTATAATTAAACATTTACTATGAATTGTTTAATGTGTTTAGAGATTTGGAGTCTCTTTAGCTAATATAACATATTTTTCTTGTATTATCATTTTTTATAATTGTATATTTATAGATTGAAAAATATGTAACTATTCTTAACAGGCCATGAATATTACTATTATAAAAAATTTTGGTCGCTCAAAATTTCGGTAAACAAAACATTTACTAGCTAAAAAGCTTTGCAAAATACGTTTTTTGATCTTCGAAAAATTTTGAAAAATTCGCCAATTTTGAAATTTGCAAAATTCGAAGATACCTACGGAGACCAAATTTTTTTGGTCGCGGATACCTTCAGAGACCAAATTTTTTTGGTCTCCGTAGGTGTCGATACCTACGGAGACCAAAATTTTTTTGGTCGCTGATACCTTCAGAGACCAAATTTTTTTGGTCTCCGTAGGTTCTGATACATTTTGGGACTAAATTTGTTTGGTCTCCGTTGGTCCCGATACCTACGGCGACCAAAATTTTTTGGTCTCTGTAGGTGCCTTAACCTATGGAGACCAAATTTTTTTGGTCGCCGATACCTAGTGCGACCAACTTTCGGGGACCAAATGGCGACCAAAAAATTTTGGTCGCGGAAGGAAATGGCGACCAAAAAATAGACCTTCTGGGACCAATTTTTTGGTCTCCGAAAGTGAAAATTCTTGTAGTGTCTGTATGTGTGTGTATATATATAAGTGGAAGATAAAGAAAAAAAGAGTCCACCCTATGTCTTTTCTGGAGTCTTCGCAGTGATGTTGAAAAGATATATTTATATATTTTTTTTTTCATTTTGTTGATTTTGTTCGTTAATAATATTCTATTTATTATTTTTGTACATACACATAATATGCGTTCTTTGTTTACATCTTTAGACTGCAGATAGAAACAATTAAAATCAATTAGATTGGCACTAACTTTTTTTCTTAATTACACCTCCATTAAAAAAAATTAGTTTTTTGAATTTTTTGGGATATTTTCAATTTTATACCTTGCATTTTGAGCAGATAAAAAAATATGAAGCATATAAATATAAAAGTAGAATTCTTTGTTCTCAATATTGTACTTTAGATTCAATTTGATATGAAATTCTTACCTTCTGTAGATCAAATGTTGATAATTTAAACCAAATAAATGATAACTTTATCTCTTAAAATATATCATGAAATTGCTTATCATATTTGTTCTCAAGTTTGGTGTTGGATATTTATGTGGAAAGAAGTGATGGCCATTAGTTGATTTGTTCTTTTTCAAGGGTCCTTCGGTTGTTTATTACTATATATATCTCCAAAAAAAAAAAACAAAAAAAAAAAAAAACGAAAAACAAAAACAAAAGCAAAACAAAGCGAAAGAAAAAAAGAAAGAAGTGAGGTCTCTCGTTGGAAGCTATAAAAGGGGAATCAATTAGTATAATTATATAATTGAAAATTATCTAAGTGCAATTAATGGATTGACCACAGCCCATATGTTCATGGTGCTTGATCCAATATAAATTTCATGCTTTAAATATATGTGTGTGTATATATATATATAAGTGGAAGACGAAGAAAAGAGAGTTCACTCTGTGTCTTTCCTGGAGTTTTTGTAGTGATACTGGAAAGATATCTTCGTAGTCAAATTTTGTACTACTGATGAATGACTCATTCATGGTGCTTGATCCAATACAAATTTGATGCTTTAAAATATTATCTAATCAAGACATGAGATGAGAAAAACATGTACAAAGACCAAAGACTTTAGGACAAAATGTGAAACATGCTTAAAGTCTAAAAGTCATCATGACATAAATTCAAGTTATAGTTAAATGTATATGTGTGTATATATATAAGTGGAAGACGAAGAACGAGAGTCCACCCTATGTCTTTCGCCTTCGTAGTGATGTTGAAAAGATATTTTTATAATTTTTTTTTCATTTTGTCGATTTTGTTCGTTAATATTCTATTTATTACTTGTTATTCTTTTTTTGGTAGTACATATTATATGAATTCAAAAAAGTAGCAGTATTGCTGAAATTAGCAACATAAACCAAAATCCTAATAAAATTAAAAATATTGCAACGAAAGACTTTTTGGTATTCCTTCCATGGTTGGGTCTCCTTTTCTTCTTCCTTATTACTTCGTCAATCAACTCCTCATCTGCTCTGCCTTCTTCTCACTTTCCTTCTGATCTTCCACAGTGTCATCCCCATGAAACCTCTGCTTTGCTCCACTTCAAGGATTCTCTTTCTGTATCTATACCAAATGACAGTTATTATTTTTCAGTAAGTCATGGACCATTTATAACTGACGCGGGAAAAATTAGCCGACATTGAAATGGGCAACTTCAGACTGAAGAAGAAAATGTCCAACCCCATGAATGAGCCACACAATTAATGGGATCAATTCCTCACAAATGATCTGTACGGTCAATTTGATAAGACCCACATGAGATTGTCTGTGTGTGAGTATCAGGATTCAATCCTTTTCAAGTTACATAATCAAGTATAGTAGACACATATTTCGTCTCGCTAGAAAGACTTTAATTTGGTATTAATCTTTATACTTTTTGATATTTATATATATATATATATATATATCTAATAATCTACTTAATTAGTCTATACAAAAGGATGAAAGCACTTAGTAACAGTGTCATGTGGAGTGTCAGCCGTCACTTGATAAATTTTTTCTTTTTTTTAAGTATAAAAAGTTTATTTTTTTTAATTTTTCAAAAAAAAAAAAATCACTACAACTCCAAACAAAATATCTCAAAAACTCCGTTTTCAAAAATTTCCCTAAATGGGCCCCAAGACTTAAATGATTTTAATATTTTAAAATATTTACTACTGTGAGTATGTTCAAATATGAGGTATTATTGTTATGAGAATTTTATGAATGTGTTACATGTATATAGGTATTTTAAAATTTTCCAAACTATGTTTTCATAAGTGTGTTTTAAAATTACCGCAAAGTAAAACAATTCTTATGTACAATAAATATATATATATATATATATCCAATTTTGAAATACAAGTATGATCGACTACGATAATTAGTCAAAACAAGTAATTATCACGTTTTTAATTGTTTGATAATACGAGAAGTCACAAATTTCTTTATCAATGTTGTTTTTGCAAAACATTGTGTTGTTTCTTTCAATTCCAAATTATTTTAGGATTAATTATTACTAAATATTGCTAAAGTCTGAAATAAATCCAGGTAGAAGTCGAAAATTTTCAAGTTGTGGACCAGAATAAGTTGATAGTACAAATGAATCATTTCGAAGGGGGAAAAAAAAAGAGGCTATACTAATGGTGATTTATGACCTGGCATATACTCAATATTTGTTTGTCTCGCTGCTTAGACTTTGACTCTTTTGATTTAACTATTTGCATAAAATTTGCGATATGACTGTTCCACGGGGAACTTTCAATTAGGCCTAGCTAGGATACTATGGTCCAATTGTTCATTAAAAAAAAAAATCAAATCAAATCAAATCAGGTTGAATAATAGCAACCATAAAGGAAACTTACAGGAATTAGGGTCCATTCAACATTCGGTTTGGAAAAAAAAAAAATTTAACACTACTCAAAACTTTTTTTTAGTGTTTTATCTCAAAAAAATTTAAAATTTACATTTCAAAACCATATTTTAAATGGACCCATAAAAACGGTTTAGCATTTTCTTTTTCTCCTAGCCTACAATAAGTTTAAAAAACCAAAAAGAAGAATCGAACATATAAAAACATCAGTTTTATTCCAAAAATTTAATAGATATGGCTTTTTTCTTGTACTTTTTATATGCTCTCTTTGTTTTGATTGGCACGAAAGTAACGTATTTATGCGTGGTGCGTCGGAGTCTTCGTTTAAAATAGAGCCACTACAACTTTTATCAATATTTTCTCCAATTTTCTCCAATGACTTTAAAAATCCAAAAATAAAAAATAAAAAATAAATAGGAAAAAGCAAACATTAAACATGCCTTTGTTGTTAAGGTATGGATTGTATAATTTAGGTTCGAATTAATTGTGATCGAGACATTTGAATTGTTAGAATTAAAAACTGTAAAAACTTGAAATGTATTTAGAAAAAAAAATTCAATATGAATCTTATTTTATTTGTCTCGAAATTCTATATAATTTTTTTATAAAAAAAATTGGTTCTCTGTAATATTACTTATAGTATTTACATAAAAAAAAATGTAAGTTGTTCTACTTAAGGTTTTTTTTTTTATTTTAAAAATAATTTTTTAAATTAATTTATTCTACTTAAAATTAATAATTTATTCTAATAAACTTTTTTTATTATTACTACAGGCGTAAATGTTCTAGTGCACAAAGCTGTAATATTAATCTGTATGAATTAAAGATACATATTTTATATGTATTATATACTAAAGAAAAAAAAATAGAAAGGACAAATAGGGACAGTAACCAAAAGAAACAATTATATAAACAATTAACTGGGAGACGTGTAGGCTAGATCAGTAAACAACAAAAAAGAAAAAGAAAAGGAAAAGGAGAAGGAAAAAGCAGAACCAAATGGGAAACGTGTCAAGTGGAGGGTAGGCTAGATGTTAGATAAATTAGATTTGATTTGATGTATAGAAAACATAGGACGTCTTTTTAAGTTAGAATAATAATAATAATAATAATAATAATAAAATACTTGAGAGGAGTTTGTCGTCTTGCAGAGACCTAGAGATGACTTGATAGAGTTAAATACCAGCAAATAGCTGGCATTTGCATACAATTATCACCATTTAGCTGCCAAGAAGATAATGGCTTCAATGTCCTTCTCCCTTCTGTTTCTACTTCTCCTCTTTATATTCCTTCTCTCACCATTTCCTTCCTTTTCTTATATGCAGTGCCGTCCTGACGAGCACTCTGCTTTGCTCCAACTTATGAGCTCTTTCTCCGTTGATCCCTCTCTTGCCCAATGTTTAAGACTATACGAAGACGGAACCATCTATCGGTGGACGATGTCCTCTTGGAACAAGAAAAATTGTTGCGAATGGGATGAAGTCACGTGTGACAACCTTACGGGGCACGTGATCGGCCTTGACCTGAGTTGCACCAGTCTTAAGGGCACTATTCTCCCCAACAGCAGCCTTTTCTCCCTCCGCCATCTCCAGAGTCTTTACCTTTGGAATGTCGAACTCAGAATAGGAGCAGCTGCGTTCAAAGCACTCACAATGAACTTAACCAACTTGAGAGAACTCAGCCTATCCGACGGTGACATGTCGACGGTGCCTCTTGTCTCATTGACGAACTTGTCATCTTCATTAATATCTCTTCATCTCGAATACTGTCAGTTGCATGGGGAGCTTCCGCAGAACATTTTCCAGCCACACAAACTCCAGAGACTTGATTTAGAAGGTAACCATCTTAGTGGCCCGATTCGATGGTCCTCTTTAAACCTTGAATCACTCATTTACTTGGATCTTTCATTCAACAATTTCATTGGCCAACTTCCGGAAGTTTTCAGTAATTCCACCAAAAAGTTTTCTTCATATGACTCTTCCAAATATCCTCCTGGTCACATTGACGAATTCCAATGTACTTCTTTGGTTACTCTTAGATTAGCATCTAACAAACTACATGGCTTTATTCCACGATCCATTTTCCAGCAAGTAAATCTTGTAGACTTGGATCTTTCATCAAATAACTTGAGTGGATCCATGTGGTTAGACCAGCCTTCAAATTTAAAAAATCTCAAGCATATTGATCTTTCTTTTAATAGCATATCAAGGGATTCCATCAACTCCGTCATATCTGCTTTGCCCAATACCCTTGAAGCATTGTCTTTGTCCTCTTGCAACATAAGTGAGTTCCCACTCTCTTTAAGAAGTTTTGAAAATTTAGAATACTTGGACCTTTCCAACAACCAAATTGAAGTGATTGTTCCCCAGTGGTTGTGGAATGTTGGGAAGGATTCATTAGGTTATCTAAATGTTTCTCACAACCGCCTAACTCATTTTGGGAAAATTCCATGGAAATTCCTATTTGCCATTGACCTTAGCTCCAACCAGCTTCAAGGTCAACTTCCAATTCCACCACCACCAACTTTAACTTATTTAATCTCCAACAACCAATTGGTTGGTGGGATACCTGCTTTGTTTTGTGACCTTAGTGAGCTAGAAGTCCTTGATTTGTCAAACAACAGTTTGAGTGGGAACATCCTTCCTTGCTTATTTGGGAATTTTAGCAGCAGATTCTCTGTTTTAGATTTACGAATGAATAGGTTCCATGGCATGATTCCTTCAAGTTTTGCGGAGGGAAACTACTTGAGTACTCTAAGCCTCAATGGAAATCAATTGGAAGGGCCATTGCCCCAATCTTTGCTCCATTGTGAAAATCTAGAACTTTTAGACGTCGGAAACAACAGGATAAATGGATCCTTTCCCTCCTGGTTGGAGTCTCTTCCAAATCTACAAGTTCTTATTCTGAGATCTAATAGATTTGCTGGTCCCATAAGTAATCCAAAGGCTAGATTTCCCTTTCAAAAGCTGAGAATCCTTGACCTGTCAAACAATCAATTCACAGGTCCTTTACCTGCAGAGTATTTTAGGAATTTTGTGGCTATGATGGATGCTCATGCAGATAGCCTGGAGTACATGATAGAATTCACGCGGATTGCTTTTCATTATCAGGATTCAGCGGTGGTAGCTATAAAAGGATTGGACCATGAGCTGCTGATCCATACCATGTTTATAGCTATTGATTTATCAAGAAATTACTTCACGGGTGAGATTCCAAAGTCCCTAGGAGAGCTCCAATCGCTCAAAGGGCTGAGCTTTTCAAGCAATAGACTTACAGGTTCCATTCCGGCTTCACTGGGAAACATAACCAGTCTTGAATGGTTAGACCTTTCCTCAAATGATCTGATTGGTCAGATTCCTCCGCAATTGGCAGATTTGACAGAGCTTGGATTCTTAAACCTTTCTCTCAACAAATTAGAGGGACCAATACCAAGTGGAAAGCAGTTCAACACGTTCAACAATGATTCATACAGTGGAAACCTAGGATTATGTGGGTTCCCTCTGTCTGAGTTATGCAGCAATGATGAGGCACGACATGAAGATCAAGGTGATGATGATGAAGAGCATGGCAGCGGAGTGATTGATTGGAAGGTGGTGGTGATGGGATATACAAGTGGACTGGTGATCGGAATCTCTATTGGATACATGGTGCTTTTCAGTAGAGGATTTGATTACTGGTTTCTGAAGAGATTTGGAGGAGGACGACGTCGTAGAACCAGCACTCGCTCAAGAGGGAGGAGAAGATCAAATTAGCAACCAGAGGAGAACATAATCTCGTGGGATGTCTGGAGAAATGTAAGTTTACAATGTCTTTGCAGTTAAAACTACAATTCGTTAATTTTTATATCCAATCCTAATCGGCTTATAATTAGTTTGCTTTCTTTTTTGTTTTCGGATATTTCTATTGTACAGGAAGGTGCATGAGAAGCACTGTTGATGATAACGAGCAACTAGTGCTCTACCCTGGAATAAGGCGTGGGTCTGATGACGCCATTTTCTTGTTGTTAAGATAATTTCCTGTTTCGCAGTCTGTTACAGAGTGCATATTAAATAATAGTAGTTGAGGTTTTATTCATAAGATTTTTTTTTTTTTTTTTTTGAGGGGGTCGTAGGATGTCCTGATGTTGTGGTGTTTGTATTTGAGACGTCTGAGTGCCTTTCCAATGCAATTATTATGTTTTCGTTTAAGATGATGGGCAGTGTCTTTATATTTGTATCGCGTTACCAATGTTTTTGTTGCTTCCTTTATTGCTATATTTGGATAAGGTTTTGGTCGTAGGAAATCTTGAGTACAGGTGGAGTTCGTAGGCCCTATACGAAGGCCTACCCGGCTCAGTTAAGATGGATTCAGCATAGCAAGCTCAAAGACGAGAACAACACTACCTGATCAAATGGGGAAAGGTATGAGAGGGGTTCTACAAGCTTATTGAAACAGTATTCTACATTTTCAAGGTAATCCAAATATATGGTTTTTCAATATCTACGATTTTGCAGATATAAATTTTATAAATCTTTTTTGAGAGGATTAAATATATATATATATATTTGTTGTCAAAATACTGCAATCCACCAAATTTTTTGTTTTCTTGATAAAATTTGCTGGGGCTATTAAAAATTCTAATTAAACAAGATAGTAAAACAGACGATGTAGCTCGACTGAAAGAGCAACTTTTCCAAGAAACACGTATTTTTCTTCTTGCATTTCCACACCAAAAATATTCCTGAATTGTATTAAGAATTGTTAAAGTGTAATATTTTGGTTTATCATCCTCATACGTAAACTATAGATTCGATGTGCTCTGCACATGCTAGTTATGTTGCGACTTTCAGTCGAGGAATGAGGAGTAGCATTTTAGGATGAGCAGGCAGAGCGGAATCAACTCTCATACACAAATGATGAAACACAAATGGATTAAGATGGGGCTGATGATGGAGTGCACGACGGTAATGGTATGATTGATCGAATGGTGGTGACCATATGGTAGAAAAGTAGAAAAATATAAGTTGTGGTCCAAAATAAGTTCATGGTACAACAACTGAATCATTTCGGGGGGAAGAAAAACTAAATTAATGGTGATTTATAACCTGGCAAATAGTGGATATTTGTTTGTCTCGCGTATACTGACTCATCTTATTTAACACTTTCCCCCAAATACCGTGGTTTTATTGTCGACTCTTTACACAGTTGAGCATTTTGTTGCATGTATAAAACTGATCAATACTGATGTTCTTTTTCATTGCAAGTATTAGAACAAGAAAATGTTCCGATTGTTTATCGCCATGTAAGGAGAAGTAAAAATTTATTATCTTCATGTGGTTCCTATATTGGTTTACTTTGTCTAATTTCAAAGATTTTAGTGTTGAATCTAATGTACCTTGATTATTTACATAATTAATTGAAGCTTTAATTTAGGCCTCTATAAATAGACTTTGAATTTTAGGATTGTGACAGCCAATTTAAACTGCGAAACGATTTCAATCTAACCCAACCCAGATAATACGTTTTGTATAGAAACAAATTGTGATAATAAATTATTGATAAGAACAATAAATAAGAAGGGTCAATGATTTTATCTTGTAGAACAGGTACAAAGAAATAATCTGATTAATATTATGCCAAAATTGAAAGGCCACAACAGGACTTGTTGTAACACCCCGACCATCTACGTAGGGCTGACTACGTAAATGTGGGCCGTTACTTTACTTACTTAACTTATTTCTTAGTTTCTAATACTTGAATTTTCAGAAAATTACAGAATAATTTTTTTTAACACACCTTAAATAAACTTATCTATATGGATAAACTTCACTATGCCTACCCATTACTTGTTAAGCCGATTAAAAGGTCACACATAACCTTTTAAACCAGACTTTTGAAGCATCACATACATAATATGGTACATATTACGTAATCATACAAGTACATAGTTTAAAGAGTTTGCAGAAAATCTACGTAGTGATATCCCACACTGTCCTTCACTTGCCGCATTATCTAGTAAAGCTGCAGGTATCTTTCCTACAGTATGAAATATACTGATGAGCTTTCACCTAGGAAGTACAAACATAATCTCACAAAAACATAACAAATATCGTACATTTATGCATGAACCAATTATGATCAATTATGGATCTTTTATGATCAATTATGAACTTGAACTTATTATCTTACTTAACATGTAGGCCCCTTGTGTACGTACCAAATGTGCACAATCCACAGAAAGTTAAGATTTGCAAGGTCCCTAACAATTCCGGGAATCATTTAAGCCTTCACGATCTGGCGGAAGGTCTAAGTATCTTGAACTTGAAAGATGTATAATCCTCCACGATCTGGCGGGAGGTTGTTTCGACACTTTGCTTGTCTTAGTTTAGTCTTAGTCTTGTTACATTTCCAAGACTAAGAATCTTTACGTGTGATCTTATTAGTCATGATGCACATGAGACATAGACATGACATGACTTAAAGATGAATAGCATAAAATAACTTGTGGCATGTTTATTTATTAAAACATGACATTACTATAAATCATGGCATAACTTAGCATATCATGGTATAACATGGCATATCTTGACATAACATGGCTTAACATGGCTTAATATGGCATAACATATAAATCATGAAAACATGTCATATCTCATAAACCATAGCATACATGAAAACATGTTATACTTGAAAATAATATTTACTATTTTCATACTGTATGTGAGGTTTGTACTTACCTGATATCCTACGCTCTTGGTCTAATGTTCTAACAAGGCACATCAACAGGTTTAATTCTTGTTTTCACAAAAGACGTAAGATAAGGATCATCTTATCTTACCGTAAATCATTACATTCAATGCTGATATCCTTAACCAGCATTTATCAGTAAACCTAGTTACATGTCTCCCACATACTATCATGATCTCTTATTCGGTTACCAGATGTAACCCTAGGGCACCTGGCCCAATCAAACATTATCTTTTTTTATTACTTAAAGAAGTCTTGGGTTTAAGGCCCAATCCTATTAAGTTACTATTGATAACCTCGGGCTTTAGGCCCAATCAAACTTGAATAATGATTAATATCTGATTAGGTTACTATGTGTAACCCTGGGCATAAGCTCAAGTCATATCTAGATTAAAACCCTATTGAGTTACTAAGGCACAGTTACTTTTAAAATCATACCCCATTAGGTTACTATTGGTAACCATGGGTTGTAGGCCCAAATCAATAACTTAGGTTTCCTTATATGGTTACTATTAGTAACTCTAATTATTAACTCATTTTAAAGTTGGTAACCATCTTGGTTACTCTTGATTGTTTTGTTTTATTTATTTTTACCCTCATATGATAAATTTTAACCTCTTTTTATAAACTACTTAAAATAGTCCCATAAACTTTAGTTATCAATGCATGTGCAGGAATTTCCTGCTTTTGTACTATTTTTTTGAAATCTTGTAGATGAATTTTTAGTACCCTACACATCGAAATCTACAACTTTTGTGTTTTGCTCAAAAACTAAATCTACCTTCAATCTGTCCGTTTTTCTTGTTGAACCTGCATGGCCGTGCACACTGGGTTTGGCCGACCAGGCTCGGGTTTCTGTAAAATCAGAGGCCTTTAGAGCCTTATTTTTGAAAACCGTCCAAGCCATCCCCTGAGTTTTTCATTTTCTACAACTTTGTAGTTTTAACTTTCTTCAAATCGGACCTCTAAAGGCCTCAAAATCCTATTTCTAGATTACTGCCCAGTTTTGACCCGAGACTGGCAGTTTTTGTTTAAGTTGGTTCTTATATAAAATTACGCGCATACTACCTCAACGGTTAAAACCGTGAGCCTACATCAAGCATGCAGTACGTTACTAACGTTTTCATTACCATGCATTGATTTTTCATTCATTCAGTCCTTCATGCAAACCCATATAGTGAATCTTCACCAACTAGGGTTTTTAGAGTTTTCTTGAACCCTATATGCAACATACATTTCTTTTCTCATTTTCATTCATCCAACATCATTCTTGAGTATGTGTGGACACTATACAAACATCTAATAGGGGAGGGACATTATAAAAATCCGACCCACCCCTTTTTTTTCTTTTGGTTTCGGTTCCTAGGGGAGGGAGAGAGTGAGTTGAAAATGAGCCAGAGTTTTAGGGTGGAACTAAATAAAATGATCCAACACCCCCCCCCCCCCCCCCCATCATCACCTATTTATAGGTGGAAATTCTAAAATTTCCACAATTATTTTTATTTCACAAATTCCCCTTGAATTTACATCTTTGCCCTTAAAAACAAATTTTTTTCCTCCCTTATCCCTAGGATGGCCGGCCATGCATAAGTGTGAGCCAAGAAAATCTTTCAACCTTATCTCTAACTTAATTGCTTGTTCTCCAAGCTAATTGCTTGCTTACCTCACCATTACTTACCTCACCAAGGCAATTGCTTGCTCACCAAGGCAATTACTTGCTAACCAAGTACCCCTTGACAACCGGCCATGTGTTGGCTTAAACCAGCCAATAGTATTTCCATACTTATCTCTAACTTATTTCCTTGTTCCAATGTAACTAAGCTTGTAACCAATCTTTGGCCTAGTTGAAGGCTTGGTTAGGAATATCCATAAATTCTATAATTCAAAAATTATATACTTATCTATCATTACTTACTTTTCTTAAAATTACACTTTGGCCCCTAAGGATAAAATATTTTCACTTTAGTCCCGAAGGTGGCCGGCTATGGTGGAGCCACTTGGCTTCCAATTCATGCATAATTATCCACTTGATTCCAAAAATCCATTAATATAAATATGCAGTCCATCTTTATACTAATGCAGATATTTCAAATATTGTTTTCAACTAATAACAGTATAATTATACTGGACTGCAGTCCAGAATTTATCTGCACTTAACTGGACTACGTATAGGATTTTCTAGTCTGCCTTTTTTCCTCAAAAGGCTCATGCATGACTAAGCAAACTATTATTGAGTCTCGTAGCTAATTAAACGAGAACTCAAACAGATTATGAATTTCACATTGATATTTATAATTTTTCACAAAACATTGCCTAACACATAGTACGGACTTAAATTCTTTTTCATATAAGGAAATCATGAGTCCGTAAAAATTTGGGTTATTACACTTGTTATGAAGTTTTATAACTTGTTTTTGAAAAGGCAACCAACCCCACTTAAAAAAATTATATCTCCACTTAGAAGTTTTCATCCTTTGGTTTTATAAATTCGAGTTACAAGGATCTAAGATGAATTGGTCATTGATGTTATATATATTTTTTAATTTTATTCATTCTCAATCTCTTCATTTATCATCTCTCTTATTCAATCATTTTCATGAAACCGCGTTAAATACTATATGATTAGAATGAAAAGTAAATTCCTTGACAAAGGAACACGCCCGATTTTCCTCTATATATGCATCTATTGAAAGTCTTGAGTGACAATCTCCATGAGTTGAACCTGGAAATTATGAATGAAATGAGTAGTCATTCAATAAAATAACATTAAACTGCCATTACAAGTCATTTTGTAATTTTTTTGCCCTGTTCTCCATTCTATGAGCTACGGAAGGGATTCAAAAAGATGAGAAACTGACAAGGTCGGTCATTATTAAAATAAAATTTGGAAATTATTAACTTTCTATACTTATGTTAAAAATATATTGTTATGAATTTAATTTTTAACAGAAGAGTACATGAGCTCAAGCGAATCATTATGAAACAGAAAGTTGGTCAAGAAAAACAAATGACCTACAAATATAACCTCTTCTAATGGAGCTAAATATTTCTCATCGATTGGTTAAATCATTTGGACCACTTCGATCAATACCTAAAAGGAGGGAAGACCTCTATATATTGGCCGGAGAAGATAAGGTGAAATAGAAAGATTTACAAGCTCCGAAATTTCGACTCTCTCTCTATTTTGATTTCTTTGAAATATAAAATTTTAAATCTGATTATTTAGAAAAAGAATTTTTAACAATTATATAATTGTTATAATTAAATGAATTGAGAGGAAAAATACACCTCTAAACTGACACTATTCTTTTTGTGCTTCATGTGATTGTTTGCTGTTTGTCATTTAATTACACAACAAAAGTCTCTTATATATAACGAGAAGATTCATAAATAACGAAAATGCTACAAACTTCTAATTTCTTTTCTTGTGATTATTATTTTTATTATTAATTTTGTCAAGTAGGTCTAACGAAGCTTTTATATTCTAATGCTGACTTATTCCAAATGGAGTTAAATCATGGACCACATGCTTTTCCACATTTGAAAAAAAGTGAAACATCTTTGTCTACTTCAATTTTCGTCATTTCATGTCCGCTTTAACAACAAAAAAAGATATTAGTTGTAGAATTGTAAATACAAGACAAAAGAAATAACGTTCATTAGTGGGCGATGAGAAAGATTTGTTTCTTTCTTTTCTGTAGCTCATTGACCACCTGAAAACTGACATCTGAAAAATATTAAACCATCTTGCATTGGAAATGGGCAAGTTCAGACGAAGAAGAAAATTTCCAACCCAATGAATAAATTACATAAGTAATGGGATTCATTCTCGTTACCTCACAAATGTTCTTTGCGATCTACTTGGTGGGACCATAAGATTATCTATTCGTGAATTCTAAGATATAATCTCTTTCAAGTTAACATTGATCCCTAATAAAATTTATATTAAAAATAGAAGACACATATTTTGTCTCAGTAAAAAGACTTTGACTCAGATTTCTTTTCACTTTTTTTCCTGTAAATTTGTTCATATATTGTAAATATATATGTCTGAGAAGTTATAATCACCAATTATGAAACCTATTATTATAATTTGTTTTGTTATTATGAATTTTGCAATTAGGAACTCTTATCGGTTATTTTATAGCTATGCATATTTCTCCATATATCTTCATATATATATATATGTATGTATGCATTAATGTTTTTCCGATTTTTAGAACAATGCATCTATTACTCTCTTCTAGAGGAAGTCTTTCATAGTTAAAAACCTAAGGCGATTGAAAAACTATTTTGAATATCATTGTTGCTAGATTTGTAATTATTAATTGTTTTTGTTTCACCTGTTAATATCAAAATAAATATAAGGAATATTATTTTACTATAATACAGATACGATTTATATATAAGGACTCATATCTTTTTTTGGTATGATATTATTCGTTTTAGGTCACAATCTGCATAGTTTTGTTCTTAGATTTTATCCCAAAATGCTTCATATTATTAAGATGTAATCTTTTTACTTTTGAACTATCATATATATTCATTCCAAAGCAGTGTTGGATTGCATAGCTTATCTTTTTGTTTGTAGGGATTGATGACTGTCACAACCACCCCTCCTTTTGGGCCTAATGTCCTCGTTGGCTACTCTTCTAATTGGGTATAAGCTTTGATACCATTAATAATGACTCATGCCCTTTTTTATATGATATTATCTACTTTGGACCTCGGCATACACGGTTTTGGTCTTAGGCTTTAACCCAAAAGGCCTCACACAAATTAGGAGGTGTTCTCTTTACTTGTAAATCATCACATATATTCAGTGTCAAGTAATATAGGACTGCACAACTTACTTTTTTTTTTTTTTGGTAAGAATCGATGATTGTCACATGATATCACAACAGATAATTTACATATATACTAGAAAAAGTGGTATAAAAAAATAGAGAGAAGTTTCTTATTATTGTTGTGTAGATACAAGTTTACGATGGTCATATATATAGGTCTAGAATCATTAAATGGGAAAAAAATAAAACAAAAGACTGCGAGTTACATAAATAAGATACATGCCACTTATATAGCGTTAATTAGGAAGTTATTATCAAAGTTACAATATACTAAATATAATTTGTAATCAAAGTGCAGATATTGGAATTCAAAAGGGGACCGCTACAGAATCGATTGATTTTTAAATATGATTTTACTTGAAAAACTAACTAAAAATTTAAAGTGACGGAACTAAAATTTCAATTATTTGTTTCAATTATATTGAGAATTTTTTGTTTTATTTAATAGTTTAGTTGTAATATTATTTTCAATTTTATTTAATATAGATTGACGGAATATGCTTTTTGCTTTTTTCACCCCTCACCAAAAAGAACAATAACCCTGGCGGAAATATATTTCATTCTGTGCACAGTATTTTTCATGTATTTACATATCTCACTAATAAATTTTCTTGAAAAATATTTAAATGCCTATAAATATGCACAGTCGCAAAGAATGTCATTCCACACAACAATAGAAATATCTGCTCTTACAAATTTAATTTTCTCTGGAAATGATGGAATTCCTTCAGTGGTTGGGTCTTCTTTTCTTCTTCCTTATTTCTCCAATCAACTCTTTATCTGCTCTTCCTCCTTCTCACTTTCCTTCTCATCTTCCACTCTGTCATCCCCATGAATCTCTGCTTTTCTCCACTTCAAGAACTCTCTTTCCGTATTCAATGATACTTCTTATTGTGCTGATTATTTAGGAATTACTAATCCTAATAGTACAGTATCTTGGGATATGAGCAGGGACTGTTGCACATGGAGTGGAGTCACATGTGATGAGGTCTCCAGTCTTGTCGTTAGGCTTGATCTTGGCTGTAGTGGGCTTCAGGGCATCATCCACTCCAACAGCAGTTTGTTCCTCCTCACTCATCTCCAAACTCTTGTACTCTCCTATAATTTCTTTTATGGTTCAAAAATCTCACCCCAATTTAGTAGATTTATGAATATGATTCATCTTGGCCTTTCTGACTCTGGTTTCACTGGCCAACTCCCTCTGGAATTCTCTTTCTTGTCTAGTTTGGTTACACTTGATCTTAGTAGGAACTATGATTTGACTCTTGAGACTTTTAGTTTGAAATGTATTGTTGCAAACTTAACTAGTTTCAAAGAATTGAACTTGTTTGGTGTCAACATGTCTTTTGTCTCACCTAATTCCTTTAAAAATTTATCAACTTCTTTGAAATCTCTTGATCTTCGTTTCAGTGGACTGCAAGGAGAGTTTCCAGAAAACATTTTTCACCTTCCCAATCTTCAAACGCTTGATTTAAGTTATAATAGGAATCTCAATGGTTCATTTCCTCACTATAATTGGACTAGCCAATTGAAAAATCTAAATCTTTCTGGAACTGGATTTTTAATAGATTTACCTTATATTTCCAAAACATTGAAGTCTTTGAATTCTTTGTTTCTCAGATCCTGCAATTTCAAAGGATCGTATCTTGCACTGCTTGGCAACTCAACACAAATCCCATGGTCCTCTCTTCTAAATCTAGAGAAATTGACTTCTTTAGATCTTTCTAACAATAATTTCATAGGTCAGCTCCCACACATTTGCAACAACTCCACAAAAATTACTTTTTTGTGTGATTTCCCAAAACATCAATTATTGGGTTCTATTCCATTGAAGTTGAAAGCCTTGTCCTTATCTAACAACTTACTTAATGGGACAATACCTATTTGGTTATATTCCCTACCACAATTGCAGGATCTAGATCTAAGTAGAAACCAATTCACTGGTCACATTGACGAATTCCAATATGCTTCTTTGGTTACTCTTAGCTTAGAATCAAACAAACTACAGGGCTTTATTCCACGATCCATTTTCCAGCAAGTGCATCTTTATTCATTAGATCTTTCATCAAATAACTTGAGTGGTGTCTTGCAGTTTGACCAGTCTTCAAAGTTAAAAAATCTCCAGTATATTGATCTCTCTTTTCGTAGCATATCAAGGGATTCCATCAACTCCGTCATATCTGCTTTGCCCAACACCCTTCGATCCTTGTCTTTGTCTTCATGCAACATCAGTGAGTTCCCACACTCTTTAAGAAGATTTGAAAAATTAGGATGGTTGGACCTTTCCAACAATCAAATTGAAGGGATTGTTCCCCAATGGTTTTGGAAAGTTGGGAAGGATTCATTGGGGTATCTAAATATTTCTCACAATCTCTTAACACACATGGAGCAAATTCCTTGGAAAGAACTAGAACTTATTGACCTAAGCTCCAACCGACTTCAAGGTCATCTTCCAATTCCACCACCTTCAACTGCTCTGTTTTCAATCTCAAACAATCAATTCGTTGGAGAGATATCTCCTCTGTTTTGCAACCTTAGTCAAATTGAAGTCCTTGCTTTGTCAAACAACAGTTTGAGTGGGAACATCCCCGCATGCCTTGGAAATTCTAGCAACTCCTTCTCTGTTTTAGATTTGCGGATGAATAGGTTCCATGGCGTAATCTCTCTAGCTTTCTCAACTTTATACTCCTTGAGGACTCTGAACCTGAACAGAAATCAATTGGAGGGTCCATTACCACAATCTTTGGTCAATTGTGAAAAGTTGGAAGTTTTAGACGTTGGGAATAACAAGCTAAATGGATCCTTTCCCTTTTGGTTGGAGTCTCTTCCAGAGCTACATGTTCTTATCTTAAGAGCTAATAGATTTTCTGGCCCCATAAGTGATCCAAAGGTGAGATTTCCCTTTCAAAAGCTGAGAATCATCGACCTCTCCAACAACGAATTCACAGGTCTTTTACCAACAGAATATTTTCGGAATTTTGCAGCGATGATGGATGCTCGTGCAGATTGCTTGGTGTACATGAATTACTCAACTCCATTAATGTTTTATTACGAAGATTCAATTGTGGTGGCAATGAAAGGGTTCTACGTTGAGCTGGTGAAGATCCAAACCCTGTTCATAACCATCGATTGCTCAAGAAATTACTTCACAGGGGAGATTCCAGAGTTGATTGGGAAGCTCAATTCACTCAAAGGATTGAATCTTTCTTACAACAAGCTAACTGGTCTAATTCCACCATTGTTGGGTAATTTGAGCAATCTCGAGTGGTTAGACCTCTCCTCAAACAAGCTTTCAGGCAAGATTCCATTGCAACTGGAAGTAGGTTTGAATCAACTTGGATTCTTAAACCTTTCCAACAATGAATTGACGGGACCAATACCTCGTGGGAAGCAGTTTGATACATTCAACAATGATTCGTACAGTGGAAACATGGGATTATGTGGACTTCCTCTGTCTAAACCATGCAGCAATCATGAGGCACAACAAGACGAAGGTAATGATCATGATGGAGAAGACGAGAATGGAATGATTGATAGGAAGGTGGTGATGATGGGATATGCAAGTGGACTGGTGATCGGAATCTCGATTGGTTACACGGTGCTTTTCAGTAGAAGTTGTGATTATTGGTTTCTGAAAAGATTTGGAGGAGGACGGCGTCGTAGAACAAGCAGAGGAAAACAGAGTCTCATGGGAAGTTTGGAAGAGTAAGTCGGTAATGTCTTTGTAGTTCTTTAATTTTCAATACAAAACTTTATCGGCTCCATAATTATTTTCTTTTCTTTTGTGTTTCTGGGTTTTGCTGCTGACAGAAAAGTGCATGCTGTTGATGATCAGGAGCAACTGATACTACGCCCGACCGAGAGGCGTGGCTCTTAAAACACGATTAAATTGTCTTTGAGTTGATTTCTTTTTAAAAAAAAAAACTCTGTTGTTGTCTCAAGGAATTTTAAGATTCTCGTCCTAATAATTGAGGTTTTTGTCATAGCAAGTCATGGCGTTCTTGACTTTACATTTTTGCCGTTTTAATACCTGTTCAATGCAATTACTACTCAGGCTGAGCTACGACTTATAAAACCTGAAAATAACTAATTGAAACGACACTATACATGCAAAACGCCAAAACCTGAATTACGACAGAACATGAGAACGATGGACATTCAAAACGACAAAAAAACTTACGAAACATAATTAAAAACGACAGGAGCCAATGACTTGAAAAAAACAACGAAAAACGACAGCAACCTATAAAGAAAAAAAGATGAACTTGAAAACATAGGAAACTTGGAAAAACAAAACAATGTCAAATGACAACAATCAATCATAAAAACGACAACAAAACCTCAAAATGACTGTCGATTATGTTAAAATTACAAGATATATATTATTTTATTTAATCTTAAATTAAGTTTTTTAAAATTAATTAAAAATATGATTTTATAATTTACGTTAAATTAAGTTTTGATGCTTTAGTTTTTGACCAATAAATATTAGCTAAGAATTTCCAAATATATATATATATATATATATATATATATTAGCTAAGAATTTCAAGCTTTCAAGTTTACCTAAATACCCCTAAGAAATGGAACTAGCCCTGTACATGTACATTAATTTCCATTTAAAAAAAAAAGTTGACAGGATAGAAAAATGACAAGTTCGAAGTCGTTGGGTTTGGCAGGGACGTCGTTATGGTGCTCAAACTTTAAAAAGGAAGTTATGAAAATCTTGCATAACAATTATATATTTCTAACAAGCAGAGGAAAACAGAGTCTCGTGGGATGTTTGGAAGAGTAAGCCCGCAATGTCTTTGTAGTTAAAATCTGTTGTTCTTTAATTAATTTTCAGAACAAAACTTTATCAGCTTCCTAATTATTTCCCTTTCTTTTGTGTTTCTGGGTTTTGCATCTGTACAGGAAAGTGCATGATAAGTACTGCTGATGATGAGGAGCAACTATTGCTACCCCCGACCGAGTGGCGTGGCTCTTAAAACATGAGTGTCTTGTTTTTTAAGTTAATTTCTTGTTTCAAAAAACTCTGTAGACAGAGTGAGCGTTGACAAATTTTATCATTTGGTCCTTTTGTATTGTGTCTGCTGTTGTCTCAAGAAATATTCCTACTGGTGTTCTTGTGTTTGCATTTTGGCTGTTTCTGCAATGCAATTACTATTCAGGCTGACAATGACTTAAAACCTGCAGAGCGAATAAAATGACAGTCGTTGAATCACGATAAAACATGAGAAAGATGGACATCTAAGAAGACAGAAATAGCTTAAGAAGCACAATTAAAACGACAACAACCTAGAACTTGAGAAACGTAACAAGAGACGAACATCCTAAGCAGAAATAAAGATGACTTGAAACGATAGAGAACTTGGGAAAACAACAACAGCGTTAAAAGACAACAACAATGAATTAACAAACGAACCGCAAAAAACGACAATGAAACTGCAAAATGAGAGTCGATTATGTTAATATTACACAATTTATATATTCTTTTACTTAAACTTATATTAAGTTTTTTTTTTTTAAAACCAGTGAAATGACTTAAATACCCCTAAGAAAGGGAACACCTCCACACTCGCCCTAGAAGATAAGGTGAAACAGATTGACCCCCTCCCTCTTTTTTTTTTCCCTCCCTCCATGCAACCCACGAGAAGATTATATTCTTTTAAAATCATTTTCAAATGCATAGTTATCCATATATATCTATATTCGAAGTTTTTATATTTTCTGTTTTCATTTTAGAATAATTCTTGTACCTCTCTTCCACGCTGCCGACCGGGAAGCTTTAAAAATTAATTAGAAGCCCAAGTCGATCCCATGGTCACTTTGGAGATAATATTGTTCGGTTGTGTGTTTCTGATCTCTCTCTCTCTCTCTCTCTCTCTATATATATATATATATCAATTAATTTTGGTCTTTTGCAACCATCGGTGGCGAATGTTTCTTCAATGAAACAATCACGAGTAAAGGCACACGTTTTCTAGTTTTATAGCGAACATGTGTACTATTTCAATTCTGTTTTTTTTTTTCTCCCCCCTCTTAAACAAAAAATATAAATGTGGAAACAATAATTGGTAAGATATCAAGATATTTTAATTAGGTTGTCACTTTTTTAGAATCCTCATTATCTATCCACGCAATACGTTGTGAGGCAATATAAGTGGACCAATTGATTGATTACTCTTCAGTCAAGTCATGTGGACAATATTTCATAAGTATTTTCATAGTAGATCATTAAAGCGTTGATATGTCATGTCCCGAACCAGAAAAAATTGATGCCACAATGCTCAAAGAAATAAATCATATATAATTGTAGAACAGGCACAAAGAAATAAATCAATATTATATCTTAAACGAAAGGCCACAACAGGACTTGTCATGAAGTCTTAGTGTTGCTGATAAAAATCATAATTGATGGGATATTGAACCAAATCAATGTAACTCAACCCAAAGTCTCTTAATATTTCCTCCATGATCAACACAGACGCTTTCATCCTTTGCATTTGCAAATTCAAGATACTAAATTAGGCGATTGACTTTATATTTGTATTTGAATATTTGATGTCCATGAATTATATTAGTATATACAGACTAAATTATGATAGCCATTATATTTTATGTTTGAGTTCTATGCAGCAGAATTATAGAGCCTTATTTTAAAACAAAACTAAAGTAATCAATAAAATTTTATTACTATGCACATTAAAACTTTTACCTGTTTTCTTTTAACTTTATTATATATTTTTCACATCGCAATTTTTGTCATTTTCTGTTAATTCTATTATATATTTTTCTTTTCTTAACGGTGTTTATTGGGATGAAAATTCTCTATCTGTCACTGATAATTTGTAAACGCTTGAGATATTATATGGTCTCCTCATATTCAGATAGAGTTCTCCCTGTTCTAAAATTCTAGTGCTATTTGATGGATAGACGGACCCATGTTGGTTGCCGTCAAATTATATATAATTGACCCAACAATTTTAGGGATTCAGAGGTAAATAACATTTTTTTTTTAATAAGTTTTTTAACAAATGATCAAAATTTTTTAAAGATAGATAAAAGATCATTTTTTCTAAATAGTCAATCAATTTTCTTAAATATTAATTAATTATTGATTGACCATAATATAAATAACGAAATATCATGGTCGATCAAATATGAAAAAGGTTAAACGTCATTTTTGCTATAAAAAAATTCGATAATTTATTAGATTAGGTGATTAAAAAAGGTCACTTAGCATAAATTTTTATTATTTTCATATGTTACTTATCTAATCAGACATGAAGATGAGAACAACTTGTACAAAGAGTAAAGACTCTGATTAAAAAATCAATAATAATTAACATGCCTGATTTTGGTGCTGAGCATCATTACTCTAGTACTCACTACACGGGCAGCACTTTATATATATTATATATATTATATAATATATATATATTTCTAACGGCACTTGGCAATTAAACTTTTGCAGCCATCATGGTCGCTTTTGCTTATCTTTTATGCTTTTTCATACTAATTATGTCTAAAGTCATCGTACGAGGATATGATAACTTTTATTCATAGTGCCGTTGCTGGAAAACTTTCCTGACTACCACTGTCGCAAAGCTAGCTAGAAAGGGGCACCGATTAGTATACATTTGAGATACATATAATGATCCGTATTTTAATAATTCCAGTGATTGCTGTTTAATGGATGGAGGGCCACATGTAGCTAGATTGTAGTCAAAGTGGACAAATATTGAACTTGACTACTAATGGAGGACTCATTGACGGAACTTGATCCAATTAAACTTAATTCCGTGAATTGATTATTTAATATAGACAGTAAGATGAGAAAAGTATACAAACAAAAGAGCAAAAGTCTGAAGTCATAAAAGCGGCAGCATATAAAAATAAATAAAAAAATCAAAATCAAAAACCGCACTTTGCTATTAAAGCTGTGAAATCGTAAAGTAATTTTCTTCCAACTAAAGTCTAAAGACATTGTATGAGGAAATGATATATATATATATATATATATATATATATATATATATAGGATTGGGAATAAGTGGAAGACGAAGAAAACAAAGTCTACTCCGATGTCCGTTCCTTGGAGTCTTCATAGTGGTGCTTTTTTTAAACAAAGACCAAAAAAGTTATAAAACAATAGCAAGAATTAAAAAAGAGAGAGCCACTCAACTTTATGAATTTTAATGATTTTAGAAGGAGAAGGAGGAAGTGTCAAGTTCACATATAATATTTATAGTACAGTTAATAGGACGTACGTCAATGATTAATAATTTAATTGAAAAACAAAACTGCATTATAAAAATAAAATTTTTTAAATAAATTTAGTTTTCAGTGGTCCTGGTTTGAGCCCATCATAGTAACTTGACAAACCGATATAAAAATATCTTAAAAACCCACTGAATATATAAATTAATGAATTCCTAATACATTAAAACTCTGTTATACACATGACTAAATTAGGGGTCTTTGTAAAAAATTTGTCTATTGTTGTTTGTTGTTGCTTTCCTTCGCACCCTTGGAGATGAGAAAGCCATTGGTGTATGATTGTTGTCCCATGGTTTGTTTTTTTGAAAGTATAAATTGAGCTATGGTTTTTATTTACTTAAATATTTTGCTTGGTTTAATGTTCGTTCAATAACTAATTGTGATATTCTAGCCAGTTTCTTCTAATGCTATTTACTTCCTCTCGATATTTATTTATATTTAAATGTACGTACGTACGTATGTATGTACAATGACTGGACAAATATGAAGGAAAAAAGGAATCTAGTATGTACTGAAGCCATCGAATAAGAAAAT
>CM046374.1:28799028-28836375 GCA_025413025.1 Ficus hispida | reverse complement strand
GAATACTCGGTGACAACTGAAAGAAAAAAAATCACACGAGTATTCCATAACTTTTTATCAATATTACATTGACACCCCTTTGTTTGAAGTTAATACAAATACACCACTTTGGTCGTTTAAATTTCTCAAAATACCTAAAATACCCTCTAAATGAAAAGAAAAGAAAACGCATTTTAAGCAACTGTTATATGCTTTGTATGATATGATGATTTCGCCCCCTCAAACATGATACATAAACACATTCATATTGAAATTAAATTTTAATCACTTGCTTAATTTTTTTAAAACTCTATTCTCCCTTTCGGTCTTCTCTCAAATCTTTGATTTGCAATTTTCTTCTTTTTTATTTTAACTTTGTATCTCTTTTAATTCTGTCTCTCTTTTGTCTACGTTTTGCAGTAGAATTTTTTCTTTTAATTTGTGATTTCTGTTCCTTTTTCGTTTATAAAGTTTAGAATTTTTGCAGGATGTAACATCCATCTACAAGCCCTCCTAGACACTAAATTACAATATGGAAAAAATACCGATTTATTTTTGTTTTTATTTTTTATTTTTGCAAACATGACTATGCTCAAGTGTAGTTATTATCAATGACATCAATTATCCGGTTTATTTATTTAAATCAAAAGTCAATGAGGATTTTAAATTAAACTTTGTTTTAAGTATAAATTTAGATTAACATTGATTAAGGACTTTTCATGCTCTTAATTAATGACATATGTGCAAGTCATTTGTCAATTTTTAAAAATATGTATGTTATATTTTTTGAGGGAATAAAATATATGCATTAACGTTGTTATAAATGGAAAACAGTTTGCTACACATTTACAAATTCAGGGTATAAATTGTAAAAAATTTAGTGTGTAAATTACAATTGTGAGACTAGTTCAGGGACACCATTGCAAAATGACCACTTTTTTTTTTCCCTCTATTGTTAATGCCGTAAATATCATCTGTGGTGAAATGATCAAAATATGTCGGTTCTGAGTTTAGTCAATTCAAATAGGACAAAAAGGAGATAATTTATGATTGGGATGATCACGGATGACCACCTAAGTAATGGCATTGGAATAACAGACTTAAATACCCAAGCATAGCATGCATTAAAGAAATAGGATATATATATATATATATATATATATATATGGAGAGAGAGAGAGACAGAGAGAGAATGATTTTGAATATGTCTTGTCGACGAATTGCTTTTTTTTTTCTTTTTTCTCTTTTTCTTCTTAGCTTAAACAAAGGATTGATTTTTTTTTTAATTACTTATTTAAAAAAATCAAGAAATTCCTGATTTTTATCTTTTTAATTTTGTTTTTCTGGTCGCCGCCAACAGTTTTGATTTTGTTTTTTTAACTAATTTTCAGTTTTCTGTGATTTTCAAGGTTACAGTCATTTTATCATAGCATTGTCGTTCATAAGTTCTCAACTATTTCTCTAACTGTTGTCGTTTTCCTGGATGTCGTCATTTTCTCTTACTGTCATTTTGGTCGCGGTTGTTTATTCAATAAAACAATCACTATGTCACGGGGTTTAAAGTGATCGCTAGTTTCATAATGAACATGTATTTCAAATCTGTAAAGTCGGAGAGGGAAAAAAAATATTACTGAAGTTAATATGTAGCATTTTCTAGTTTGAATCAATAAATGATCTACCCACATATACACTGGTTATACTAACTATAACTTATTATTTTCGTTGTGAATATTCAAAATGATACCAACCACAACCGAAAACGACATAACAAAACAGAACACAAGAAACGACAACAAAAATTTACATAAACGACAGTCCAGGACATGCGGACAATGCATCAAGAGAATATTTTACTCAGATATTTATTCAGGACATAGTTGGAAGATGGGGGAAAAAAATAGTGATAGGCCATTGTAGGACTTCCATGGAGTTTTCATTTTTGTTACAAACGAGAGGCCATTAATGGTATATAGCCACATAAATTGGAAAAAAAAAAAAAAAAAAAAAAAAACCAATTGTAATGAAAACCAACAAGAAAATACGAAATGGATTGAATTAAATCTAAGTGTAGAGAGGGAAATTTTATCTCCTTCCAAAAACTTGGACCACTGACTTGGTAAACATAAATAAAGTTAGACTATGCGTGAATCTGAGAGTTTTGTATGTATGTTCGATTTTTGCCAAATAGTTCTTAACAATTCATATTAGAGTGAATTCCACCATATCGCTGAATCAAATCGAAATAAATCTTTACCATAAATATTATATTTTGCCCAAAACATTTGGGTATAGCTAGTCTTGACTCTGAAGATGTAGAGAATGCAAGTCCAAAGCCGGACTTATTTCGAATCTTCATTGTATTATGGCATGTTTACTTATCAGGAATAGGAAATAGGAGTGGAGAATGGAGTCAATTCTTTGTTTACTTACTTTTTTTTTTTTTTTTGAATGAAAGTGAAAATGGTGGGTCCCACACCAATTTGAGATTAAGGAATGAGTTTTGTAATCTTATGCCCCCTCCAGATTGTGACTCACATTCCTACTATTAACATTAAATTACCATTTTATCCTTAATATATTTATAAAAAATTGTATTAAAAATTAATAACAACCTATATTAATTATTTTTATTAACTAAATATTATATATTTTTATTAACTTAATATTATGTAACTATGCTAATTACTATTATCGTTATTAATAAAGAACTTTTTTTTTCTCATAATATATTATTATATTTCTATTTTTAAATTTTTTATACTTTACTTATTTTAATTCTTTTTTTTTTTACTCTTTTTAATTTTTTTAAACAAAAAATTACACAATTTAATTTTATTACCTTAATATATTTTACTTTTGATTAATAGTATGATAACAAATTAAAAAATTTAATCATTTTTAAAATTTTTGAAAACACAATAAATAAAGGGTATACAAGTAAATAGATAGCAACTAACTCCGATTCTTGTTCTAAGTAAACACATGAATGGGATTGACAGTGATTTCGACTCCGATTCCTGAAACCCAAGTAAACAGCATATTCTGACTCCAAATCCTGACTCCAAATCCAGTTCACTCCGAATTCTACTAATTTCGATTCATACTCACTCCGATTATGCGTAAGTAAACATGCCATTAATGTTGTGAAGAGACCTCTGATTAATTCGTACAAAAGAAGTTCAACCCACAAGACAAGTCATGAATTTAATAGAACCAAAAAATACGTTGTGGAATCAAGCAAACAACAGGACCATATTCATCTATGAAGATTTCATTTTCCGATCGATTGGCTGATGACTTTTTAATTAAATCGTGTGGACCATGTTCATCTGTAGTACTCTCTTGAAAGTCCACCATAGAGAGTGACCTTTAGAAGTATTGTCGTAATGCAACATTCCAAAAATTTATTATTTAATTCTCCAATTTTAATTGAGAGTATAAATTATAAATTTACATTAAGAATATTTTTATATAATGGTGACAAGAGGATCATGAGAAATTAAAATGGGTGACTACCTATTTATTTTATAAATTGCTATGATTTTTAATGTGTGCTATGTGATCACAAAGTTTTTGTGATAAAATGAGATAACTAAGATAAAAGAAATGGTTATGCCAAGTTATTATTTTTCTTTAAATAATAATGCTAATAAGAATAAGAAATAATTACACAATATGTCTATTTTTAGAGTCCCGTTTTGAAATATGTTCATTTTTAAATAATATTATATATATGTCTATTTTTTAAGATAAATGTATGTAGTACCTATTTTACCCTTTTACTATAGTTGACATCATTGAATTTTATCCTGATTCTTTTATTTTCCTTTTTTTGTTTTTTGATTTTAATTATGAGTATTTTTTGTTGATAAATTAATAAACCAAAATTAGTTATAAACATCAAAGTAATTATAATAAATATAAAATATTAATTATAAAGATGATGGTTCATACTAAATAATAAACACATCGTAAAATATTAAATTAATAAATATTCATACTTTTCATATAAAAAATCAATGAATTCTTTATAAAAAAAAACCTATTTGTTTATATAATCCATTATAAATCAAATGGTTGTCATTTATGTCTTAACCAAACAAATTGAAGAATAACATAATAAATGTAATCAAATTCCTTGTAAAAAATACTATTATTTATATAAATTAATCGAAATGAAATTGAACATATCTTTATGATAAAAAAAGATTCATCATACAAAATTTTTTTAAAAATTTTTTTTCTTTATTTAGCTTTTTCTCATTAATGTGAAATCTGATTTTGGTTCGTCATGAATATTTACACCTTCTTTACAATAAAATAAAAAAATTTCAAAATTTTATTTTCTATCAATTCTTTTTATAATTTGATTAAATCAAATTTAACCTTATTTGGTAAACATCTTATATTCCTTTTTTTATTTTCATTTTTATAATTTCTTTGTTAGTTAATTCTCCATTCTTAATGAAGGGTAAAATTATCTTTATAGTTATTATTTTAGACATTTATGTAAATAAAAAAGAAATATGGATATATTTTAAATAAATATCTTCAATTTCAACATCTATCTAAATAATCATAATAATAAATGAAATATAATAATATGTATATATATATTTGTATACATATATGCGCGCGCGCGCGCGCTCGCGCGCGTGTGTTCATGTCATACACGGAAACACCACAAGCCAGGCCCATTGGGCCGTGCTGTGCGATGAAAGCCCTCGGCCACGGGAAGCCTAACAGGCTGGCCGTGTGGCATCAGCCGAAAAAAAAAAAAAGAGAGAGAAAAATAAATAAATAAAAATAAATAAAAAGAAAAATAAAGTAAATATATTACTTGATGGAGATTTTTTTGATGTGGAGATTACCGAGAAAAGTAAACACTCCAAATAAAAATAAAAAAAAAAAAAAAACTTTAACTGCTCTTTTATATTTGAATTGTAACACTGGAGCTTAGAAAATGTGAAAAACTCACTAGCTTCAGCTGATAAGAATAACCCTAAAAATATTTATTTTTCAAATTTTAAGCCCAATTTTAACTGCCTATGAATGGGGTGTGGTAGTATGAACACCACTTATGTTTATTCACTCTCTTTTCCTTAAAAGAAAGTATTTTCTCTTCCCAAACACATTGAATCCGAATTTTAACAAGCAAAAACACCAAGATATATCTTCCATAACCTTTCTTATCAACTTTCAAATCATTACGCTTCAAGAGAAAATCGTCACCTCATCGGTTTTCAAGGTAAAACACTAGTATACCACTAGTTTTCAAGATTAAAGTTTTAGTTTTTAAACTTGTGATGAAATATGTTTATTTTCCAACTTCTAGTTCCTCATCACAAGAGTTCAAGAAAGCCTCCAAGTCCTCAAATGAGCCACAAACTCCATCAACAACACTAAGGTATATGTGTTATGGCATGAAAATATTTGCGTATGACATGTTTATTTGCTGTGAATATTCTATGTTGATAGCTTGGAATCTGGAGAAAGGATTTTTAAGGCTCAAATAATGATAGAATGAAGTTGAAGTTCATATCTATAGGAAAAATGGCATTTTAGCATAATACAAAATAAATATGCAAATGATATTTTTAGTGAGAATCTCACTAAACTCATGAAGGACAGAATGTTTCCCTCAGCATTAGCTATCAGATAATGTAACCTCAGGCCAAAAATTATTAAGTGGGAAAAATGATGTTTTTGCCCTCGGAGGGTAAAATGGTATTTTCATAAGGCTAGGAATGTCGGTTGAATCCGAGACTAAACAGTCGAGACTAAGGGACTAAAATATGCTATATGTTAAATTTTCATTAGAAATGGGCATACAATGTCGCAAAATACCCTTTAGGGGTCAAAATGTAAATATAAAAATTTTAAGGGTAAAAAGTGAAATTTATGAAAATTATTATATTTTAGTTTAGAATCTGTAAGAGGGATCTTTAAGGGTTCCTCAAGTGAATAACGTTTTGGAGTGCTTAATGGGAACAAGTTAATCCATTTTAGGGGCTAAAATATTAAAATAATTAAAAAGGGGTCAAATTGTATAACTGGCAAACGTGACATGAAGGCAGTGTTTTTCCTTAATTAAAGACAGTGTGCTAAGGCAATTAAGTTGGGTAACTAATATGGTTAAGTTTTGATTTATTATTGGGCCATTAAAAGACAAGTATGGGACTTAAATGAAAAGAATTTTGGTAAGTGTGCTTGAAAATATAAATAAGGTATAATAGTTTGGACAGTTTTTAATGCTCCTAACGTGGTATTAGGGCCTTGAGAGGTGTTAACTTAAAATGGGCCTTATTGGATCTAATAGTAGAATGGAAGACAAAATCTTAATTAATAGACTAATGTCTTAAAAGTAGAAAATGGGCTAGTTAGGCCCAATTTAATTTCCATTAAAACTAACTGAGGCCCAATAAGTGGATAGTAACTTTAGTTATCCATGCTCACCTAATAGGTCCAATGGAAAGGTAAAATAGAATAGATATTAATGGATAAAATAAGTAATGATTTAATCACTAAATCATTATAATAATAATTAATCATTTAATGATAATTAATTATTTCAAGGAAATTTAAGAGAAATTAATTTAATATTATCTCTCAACTAATTAATAATTAATTAATTATCCACAAATTAACATTAAATAATATTAATTAATTATTATTTTACTTATTAATAATTAATTAATTATGGATCGATAATTTTTATAATTTCAAATGTTATTTAATTAATTATTAATCAAGTTCATTAATAATTAATTTAGTAAATAACGACTTAAATATGAGCAAGTTAAGGTTTAATATCCTAACAACCATCGAGTAAGGAAATGTAATAAATAAGTAACCAATTTAAGAAAAAATTTATTTTCCTTAAGGATTAAAATATGTAAATAAAAAAAGATATAATTAATAATTAATCTTAAAAAGAATTAATTAGTAAGTAAAAGCACGAAGTCTAATAAGACACTTGTTAAGAATAAAGAATAATTTTAAGAATCCACTCTAACCGTTGGGAGTCAGTTTAAATTAGGACACTGAAAAGACAAAGAGGTTGAGCCGGACACGAATCCCGAGAAACTTCAACTTCAAGGTTTTCTGTAAGTACATGACTCACCTACAGTGTGGATTGTACATTGTTATATTTGATGTGTATTCTGTACTTACGTGACTGATACTATGTTGCAATGATTTATGTTTAGCTATACGATTTATGAGACATGTCATATTTCGTATTCATTCTATGAATTAAGGACTCATGATTGAGTAACAAATAAAACATTAAGATGTGTCGTACCAACCTCTATCAGAGAGAGGTCTTCGTGAATGATTTTAAGTATGACCTTGGGTGTTGGTGGTTGGGTCGCTCCCCCTCTTCCTTAAATAAGGTCACACCCACCTGATATGTACATAAGCGCTCATGAGTATGTTAAGAATAAGTATGTCAGGAATAATAAGTTAAAAATAAAAGGATAAACATAAATTATCATACATCTTCATTCATGCTTGTGTGATTTATGTCTACACTTTTTGAGTTTAATCTCACACAGTTTTTTGTTCCCATTATACATAATCCGGCCGAACACCCTATGACCTGAAAATGTTTTTGGACTAGTAATGCGGATGGAGTGACACATGAAAGTGAAATTGCTGAATGGATACCACCCACAAAAGATTTCACAAAACGCTAACAGTCATTTGAAAGTTATTATGAAGTAATTAGTTTTTAAATTATGGTTTGAACTCTACTAAGCGTATGGACTAAACTAAGTATTTTGGATTTGCAACTTTATTATTATTATTGATAAACTACTAGAAGTGTTTTCTTAACGTACGTTTTATATTCCGTAATTGTGTTTTATTAAATTTTAGTTTAGTAAGTTAAAAAAAACCCAAATTTTAGGGGGCTTAATAATCAGTTATAAAACGTATCAAATTTTAAACTTAAGTAGTGACGGTCATTTATGGCCATTTAAATACGACCGTCACAGGTAAGAAATTCTTTAAACTTGCACGGACCACTGATGGACAAGTCACTAAATATTTTGATGCAAAATCTGTAACATCTTTGATATTTTCTATGCTTCTAATTAATTTTCTCAGTTGTTGTTTTTGCAAACCATGTTTTATTTTTACTTTTTTTTTTTTTTTACTATTGTAATAGTTTCAGTTAAATCAATTGATTGATTACTTGTTAGTCAAGTCATGTGAACAATATTTCATGAGAACTTTCATAGTAGATCATTAGGGCATTGATATGTCACGTTTCGAATCGGAAATAATTGATGCCACAATGCTCAATTAGAAAAGAGTGATAATCCTCCAATAAATTTTAAATGAAAATTGAATACAATATATATCGTTCAAATAATTAAATATTCAATCTCAGAGCTTTATTTTTTCATAGTATACATTAGTGCATTATCAATGTTCTAATTGATTGACTGATGACTTTTCAATTCAATCACATGGACCATATTCATCAATACTAGTGACTTTTGAAAGTTGATTGAAGAGAGCGACCATTAGAAGTCTTGCCGTGAGAAGACCTTCGGACTTGTCAGGCTCTTCTTCTGCACGGCACACCGGTACACAATTACTAAAGACTTTGCTGCAAAATCACTAAAGTCATATAAGTTAGCCAAAAATCAGGAAAAAAAAAAAACCCTTCATCCTATAATTTTGTATTTAACTATTTATGATTATGAAAAAAAAAGAATAACCATTAAAAACTCTATATATATATATATATATATATATCGTGATAAATATATGTACTTTCATAATAGATCATTAAAGTATTGATAGTTATAATTTATGGTGTGGTTTGCTAGTTCTGTATATTATATCCGCAACTGCTGCTCTGCTTTACTTGAATTGAAGTGAGACTCTTACACCAATTTCTCAATTGATAGTCCAATAGATTAAAGGGAAAAAAAAAACGTTTAAACTAACATAACAAATAGTTTGTTTGTGTTTCACATTGACACAGACCAAAAAGAGACAAAGAAATGAAAGAGAAAAATTCTATAATTCGAGAAATCATGGCCTCCGTAGATAATTACGGTTCGTTCGAGGGAATCAAAACCTCCCACACAAACTCAACGTTTGAGAAAAAATATTCGGCACTCCTTTCTCATTAATTCATGAAATTTAAATACAAAAAGATAACACTTGATCCCACTTCACCGCTAACACACACTACACTAACTAAAACACGTACATAATTCATATCCTATAAAATAGGAACAAGATACAACTAACATATACTAAGAATCTTATTTAAAATAAAACAAATAAAAACAATAACCTAACTTCTAGGTTTGTAACATATATGATATTCATGATTTCTCATTTAATTACACTACAAAAATCCCTTCATAACGAGTAGATTCATTAATAACGAGAATTTTGAAATTTATTTTATTTTTCTTCTTCTTCTTATATTATTATTATTATTATTACTATCAAGCGGTCTAATGAGATAATATATTCTACTATTGATTTTCTCTAAATGCTGAAAATCATGGATCACCTAACTTTTAACATTTGGAAAAAAAGTGAATCATTTTGTCTATTTTAGAACAAAATGTGTGGAATTATTCCAAATACAAATGACATTGACTAGTGAGCAATGACGAAGATTATTTGATTCTTTTCTCGCTTCTCGGAATTATTTAGTAAATTATGAACCACTGGATTAGTGATACTTAGAAAATATCAGCCGAATTGCACTGAAATTTGGAAGTGGGCAAGGCCTGATGAAAAAGAAAACGTCCAGCCCAAAAAATAAGTTAGATGTCCCTATATTTTGTCTCACTAGAATGACGTTTGACTTGTATTCTATTTCATGTGGACAGGGAACATTCATAAAGATTATAACTTTGGAAATTTGATACATGATGGCTGGTATAAGATTCTGCCTAAATAAATATCCAGAATATTATAGTTTTTTTTTTCTGGAATTTCTATTGTTAAAAAAAAAATAGCAGTAATGCTGAATTAGCAAAATAAATCAAAATCATAATTGGAAAAGTATTGCAATGAAATACTTTTTTTTGTCCTGCTTGAAAGAAAACGTTTCAAGTTTCAACCGCTTTGGAATAATTGTTCCATATAATTTGGATTGGTCATTTAAATATGTATTCGACAATCAAATATTTTAGATGTAATTCTAATGGTATGAAATAATTTATTTAACAATTTAAAAAGAATATAGAATGTTATTCGTCACTCTTAAATTTAACTCCATTTGAGTATATATGCAACAATGATATTATTATTAAATATATATATATATGTATATATAATTACAAATCTTATAGTATATCTTGTATAGTAAAATATTTTCACCGAGTTAAAGAAGGACTAATCACAAGAGAATGAGTAGAGTTCAAAAAACTTGTAAAATTAGATAGTGATAAAGTTGACTTTGACCTATTTTTAATATTAAATTTTAAATAAGAGTACTTAAAACTCAAAATTTAAGGTGGAAATTTTGTACATGATTGACGGCATAGATTAGTGTGGAAAGGTCTATGTTTATGCATGTCACAAGCACATCCAATCATCAATTATGAAACGTATTATTATACATTGTTTGGTAATCATGAATTTAGCAAATTATGGGCATCTTATATGATCTGTTTTATCAATTATATTTCTCCATAAATCTTTTTTATTATTATTATTTTTAATATTTGTGTATTTTTAGATTTTCAGAATATTGCATCTTCCTCTCTCCTAGGAGGTCTTTCGTATTCATAATTCTAACGCGATTGGAAAAATTGAGTCAACTTTTTTACTTCCTTGCCACATGTTGATATATAGAGAGCTAACACAAAGCTAGTAGAGAAGACAAGGCAAAGAAAAATCAAATGTCCAACCCTAAATTTAAGTTACACTGATTTTCCACATGACAATATTGAAAGACTTTTTGCCAATGAAAATTTACTGAAGGGAGCGTTGATCATTAATGTCTTGCCATAAGAAGACCTCTGATATTGTCACATCCCGATCCAGAAAAAATTGATAGTCTCTAAATTTGTATCGTTCATAGTACTTTCTCCAATAAATAAATGTATGATTTCCAAAGCCCACTAAGTATTCCAATAGTTTTTAGGGAAAATAATCAGAACACCCTCTATATTTAGTCTAAATACAATTTTTCTCATCTTATTATTATTTAAATACCCAAAACATCCCTTAAAATTAATCACAAAATAACTAGAAACAATAAAATTTTTAAGATCTCAAACTTAGCTTTCCCAAATTTTAATATGATAACTAAGAATTTTTTTTTAATTTAAGAAAATGACCCGTAGTTATTGATTGACCGTTAAAAATATATTAATATTAATTAATAAATAATTAACATGATCAATGGTCAATATGACAGTCATCTGTTTTTATAAGAAAAAGGATAATATGTGCAGTTCCACGTCAATCTTCCACATAGGGCTTTGCAAGTCAATATAATAATGGAATGTTTGATTAGAACTAAACTGATTAATTTTCTGCTAGTCAATTTGTTTGCTTTCTCTAATTTATGGTGTGGTTTGCTAGGATTGTACATTATATCCGTAACTGCTGCTCTGCTTTTCTTGAATTGAAGTGAGACTATTACACGAATTTCTCTCTTTCAAATGTCGTTTTCCGTTCATTGCTGTTTTTGTTTGCAATTTTTGTTGTCGTTTTATGCTGTCTTTAATTTTTTACGTAGTTTGAAGCTTTTTTTTTTTGTCGTTTTCAAGCTAAGAGCTTTTTTTTTTTTTTTTTTTTTTTTTTTTTTTTTTTTTTTTAACTTGCAAACTGAGGTATATATTTTGCTGTTATATGTGGGCTTATTTTCATATTCTCATGCCCTCATTTTATGTATAATTATAGAGTCGTTTGTGATATTGATTGTTGTTCGGTAAAATTGTTGTCATGCTAGTGTTTCCACATCTAACATATGCAGTACAACGTTTCCTTGAAGAATTAAAATGCAATTTTAAGTGATCAAAAGTTCAGTCTCGCTATTTATGATGTTCATTTTTGTAGTTTAAACATGTTTTACTCTATTGATTTTATCTAATCGGAGAGTTGGAAATTTCTTGCTGTCCCGTTAAGGACTAGTTCTCGATGGATAGTCCAAAAGACTATTATTATTATTATTATTATTATTATTATTATTATATATACATACCGACGTCTAAACTAATATAACATTCTTCGTTTGTGTTTCACCTGATTATTCATGATTTGTCATTTAATTATACTATAAAAATCCCTTTGTAACTAGTAGATTCATTAATAACTAGAATGCTGCAATTTTTATTTCTTCTTATTATATCATTATTATTTTTATCCTTGACTAGTGGTCCAATAAGATCATATATTCTAATATTGATTTCCTCTAAATGCCGAAAATCATGGATCGCCTAAATTTGACACTTGGAAAACAAGGGAAGCATTTTGTCTATTTGAATTTTGGTCATTTCATTATCCTTTTAGAACAAAATATATGTGGAATTCCAAATACGAATGACATTGACTAATGAGCAATGACGAAGTTTATTTCATTCTTTTCTCGCTTTTTGGTATTACTGAGAAAATCATGAACCACTTGATTACTGACACTTGAAATATATAAGCCAGATTGCATTGGAATTTGGAAGTGGGCAAAGGTTTGATTAAAAAGAAACTGTCCAGTCCAAAAAATAAGTTAGATATCCCAGTTTTGTCTCACTAGAAAAGACTTTTAACTTGTATTCCATTTCACTTTCTTCAAAAAATTTGTCCATATAACGATTGACAAGTAACAATCATCAAGATGATAAGTTTGGAAATTTTGTACATGATGGCTAGCTAGCTGGTATTAGATTCTGCTGAAATTAATATAAGAAAAGTTATATATATATATATATATATTTTTTTTTTTCTGGCACTTCTAGTGTTTAAAAAAATAGCTGTAATGCTCAAACTAGCAAAATAAATCAAAATTGTAATTGGAAACGTATTTCAATGAAATAGTTAGTTTCTTTTTTTTTTTTTTTTTTTTTTGGTCCTGCTTGAAAGAAACGTTGTTTTCAACCGT
The DNA here is from genome assembly GCA_025413025.1 of Ficus hispida. Classification (NCBI taxonomy): domain Eukaryota; kingdom Viridiplantae; phylum Streptophyta; class Magnoliopsida; order Rosales; family Moraceae; genus Ficus; species Ficus hispida. Next base: position 28,823,312 of record CM046374.1, on the reverse strand, counting down.
TTTGGAATACTTGTTCCATTTAAAATATGTAGTTTATAATCAAATATTTCGAATGTAATTCTGATAATCTGAAATGTTTCATTTAGCAATTTAAGAAGAAAAATGAAATGTTACCTGTCGTTTCTAAATTTAACTCCATTTGTGTATATATGCAACAATGATATTATTACAAAAAAATCTTTGCAATTGCAGATCTTATGGTATCTACTGCATGGTAAAATATTTTCACCTAGTTAAAGAAGGACTAATCGGCAAGATCTTATGGAAACAAGAGAATTAGTAGAGTTTAAAAAAATTGTGAAATTAAATAGTAATGTAGTTTTTTTGATTTACCTAAGATATTATATTTTAAATAGGAGTACTTAAAAATCAAAATTTAAGGTGAGATTAATTGGCCGCTATTCAAAACAATTATATAACGAGGATGCCGCAAATTTTTTTTTTAATTTTTCTTCTTATTATTCTTTTCATTATTATTCTTGTTAAGCGGGTCCAATGAGTTAATACATTCTAATATTGACTTATTCCACCAGGTTAAATCATTGACCCACCTGATTTTCGACATTTGGGGGAAAAAACAAAAAAAGCGTAGCATATATGTCTACTTTAATTTTGGTCATTTCATGTCTTCCTTTTACAATAAAAAAAAAAGACATTAGTTGTAGAATTCCAAATGCAGGACATAACAATAACATTCATTAGTAACAATAATATTCCTTTCTTTCTTTCTTTTGTGTAGCTCATGGACCACTTGAAAATTGACACTTGGAAAATATTAGCCAACTTGCATTGGAAATGGACAAGTTCAGACGAAGAAGAAAATGTCCAGCCCAATAAATATGTTAAACGAGTAATGGGGTTCATTCCCATTACCTAACAAATGATCTGTACGATTTATTTGGCGGGATCCACATGAGACTATTTGTGCGTGAGTATCTAGATACAATCCTTTTTAATATTGATCTTTAAGATAATTCTTGTTAAAACAGACGATACATCTTTTGTCTCAATAGAAAAACTTTGACTCGTTATTCCTTTTCACTTTCTTTTTTGATGTAAATTTGTCTCTAAGTATGTAAAATGTCTGAGAAGTTACAATTATTAAGACAACATTTTGAAATTTTGTAAATATTAGTGTAGAAAAGTCTAAGTTTTTGCATGTCACAATATGGCACATCCAATCACCAATTAACTATAAAACATATGATAATAATTTTTTTGTAATTATGAATATACCAAATTAGGGGCGTCTTATATGAAATGTTCATATTTCTCCATTTATCTTTATCTTTTTTTTTTTGGTGTATTTATGTATTTTCTGATTTTCAGAGCATTGCATCTTCCTCTCTCCTTGGAGGTCTTTCGTAGCAATCCTAAGGCGATTGAAAACTTTTGAATATGCATTACTCATTGTCGCAAGATTGTAATTTCTTTTTTCACCCGTTAACATCAAAAATAAATATCAGGAATATTAGTTTTGTTGTAATTCAGATACAATTAATATCACAAAAGATAAATTAAATATATAATAAAAAAGAGAAACAAAGAAAATGAGAGAATTTTCTTATTATTCATTATCTCATTATTGTTGTGTACATACAAGTTTACAATAATGGAATTCAAAAAGGGACCACTAAACAATCAATTATTATTAAATATGATTTAAATGAAAAAACTAACTAAAAATTTTAAATAAAAATTTACATTATTTGTTTCAATTATTTTTAGATTTTTTGTTTTATTTAATTATTTAGTTTTAATATTATTTGAGATACTAAATTTTGAATATGATTACTTAAAAATCAAAATTTAGAGTGAAATTTTTTATTTTTTTAAAATAAGTATAAAAATGTTATAATTAAAAGAATTTCAGGAAATATACACCTCTAAACTAACATTATTCATTTGTACTTCACATGATTATTCGTGATTATGTAACGAGAAGATTCATAAGTAACAAGGATGCTATAATTTTTATTATTGTTTAACACCTGCACTGAATAGAGATTGAAACCAATAAATTCACATTATAAGAGCCAACAAAGAGAAGCTAGGCGTAGATAAATATCCAAACCACGAGCCTCTTCTGTTTACACTAATAAGGAATTAGAGTCAATGACTTCAATAATTTGATAGAATTTCGAGTCACGTAATATGCCTTGACACGAGTTGGAGCCTATTTGAAGGCCCTTTTATTGTCGTTTTACGTCATTTTTCGACGAGATTATTGACGTTTTCATTTTTGTTGCATGTGTAAAACTGATCTGTAGTGATTTTTCTTTTTAACTGCAAGCATTTGAAGAAGAAAATGCTCCTATTGTTTATGGCCATACAAGGAGAAGTAAAAATTTATTATCTTCATCATGTGGTTCCTATATTGTTTTACTTTCTCTAATTTGGCATTTTTGAAAACAACTATATAAATGCAGTAATTAAAAGAATTATTGAGTTATATATATTGTTTTGATTAAGCATTTGACATGCATAATTTCTTGCGTATTAATATGATCGACATGCCTCACAAATATTTGTGTCATAATGATAGACACATAGTGACATGTAAATATTCACATTGTCACAATTAATAAGATGAAGGCTAACGAAAAATAGGAATAAATGTCGTACAAAACTCCAATTAGTGAGAGGATATGATAAGAATAAAAGTTATAAGTTGACTTTAGAGGTGATTGGAGGGTCGTTCCACCAACTCCTCATTGGTTGCGCGCATATGGATACGACATATGAACCATTAAGTAGATAATACATGTATATAATGAAGCATAATTAAACACACATAAATCACATGTATTTTTGAACATTCATATTGTTACGTATAATGAAATGATTTCATGAAAGTGTTTTGTGAGGTATTGTTTGTACTTACTGAGCGAAAGCTCATACGTGTGTTTTCATGCTGTACGTAACGCGGGAAGACAGCTTGCCACTTAGATATTTTCTGGACTTACAAAGCAATGCGAAGGTGATGAAGGAAGGGAGTGGGATACTACCATAAACTTAATATTTTGGTACTATTAAACTAGTAGGAGTACTTTACGAGAAAAAAAGTTTATAATCTTTTCTTTTAACTCACATGACGTTATAACTTTTTAAATATTATCTAAGTACAAATTTGAATAGGATATTTATTATTTAGAAATTTAAATTTCTTTAGTTAAAATTTTAGTTTATTAAATTCTTTAAGTACAAGTATAATCTGTATCTAAAAAATATATATATTTTTGGAACCTAATATAAATAAGTGTTAGGACTAAATGAATTAAGAATAAGTAAGTTAGTTAATAGTCTAAAAAGTTAACCCATTACAGGGAGAGTGATGAGAGAGAAAAGAAGAGAAGAGAGAGGGCTGCGATTGTGAGAGAGAAAGAGAACTGAAGACAGAAAAAATATGGAAATGAAAAAGTGCATGTGAAAACACAAATATATGCAGAGGGACAAAATGGGAATTTAAAATTGAAAATTAGAGGAAAATAAATAAAAAATATGAAATGGCAAAATTATTAGTTTTGATGTTAGAATGGGTAAAATTATAAGGAGGTGTCTAAATTATGGCTATTTCTATGTGTTTCTCCAATAATGATATTCTTTTATCTTCTTGCAAAGACTTGGATCGCTGACTTGATAGACATAAATTATGAACTTGTATAAGATTTCACGTGGATGTCTTTGAATTCCATGTTGTGCACTTTTCTAACTTTGACTCGTGCATTGTAAACACACAACGTTAGCTTTGAAGTTTGGAGTCGGCCAATGAACCCATGGAGCCCGCCCATGTTCATCAACGACTCGAAAATTCATTTTTTGTTGTTGTCATTAATTTTAACATGTTAGTTAATTTTTCGTTTACCAGAATGGTCCAATTTTTATTTCTTTTTATTATTATTTTCCTAGTGGAATAGCCAACTTATTCGCAACAAGGAAAAATGTCAATTCTTCTAATTAATGTAGTCAAGTAAACTGTGTGGCCTAAACGAAGAAACTTCCAAATCATATATTAAACCATAATGGACCACCTAATTTATGAAGCTGGAAAAAAGGAGCATGTTGAATGAATCAAAGTCATCCTTACTTGACTAAATCTGATTTTGAGATCTCCTCATTTATTATGTGGACCTTTTTGTGAGTGGTGACTCTTCAAACGTAGTGTTATACAATAATTATGACAATCCATATATATATATTTTAGTATAATATTGTCTGCTCATACGATTTTATTCTTAAGCTCCATCTAAAAGGGACTCATAACATTAAAATATAATATATTTATTTATAAATTATCACATATATTAATTCCTAAGTAATGGAAAATTATACAGTTTATCCTTTTACTTATATGGATTGATATTGTCACAATCACTCATTCTTTTAGGACTCAACATAGTCATTGGCCACACTTAAATTGGGTATAAGCTCTAATATCATTTGAAATGACCATGCCTATATTTGGTAAGATATTGTCAATTTTAGGTCTTATTTCGCACAGTTTTGCTCTTGATCTTTATCCCAAAAAACCTTATATCATTAGGAAGTGGTTTCTTATAAACAATCACCTAAATCCACCCCCAAACAATATGAAATTTCACACCCTACCCTTTTTCTTTTAAGAACGGATGATTGTCACAACAATGGGTCATCTTTTCCAATTGTAATAAATAAGCTTATTTGATCTCTTATAAACCATTTATATTTAAATTTTTTTTAGCAATTTTTATTCATTTGTTTCAATTTTTTTTTTAATTCAAGTGTAATGTTATCTTTATAGGTATTATTGTAGACATTTTTATAAATAAAATAAAAAATAGATATTTTTTTTAAAATATGTATTCCTATCTAGACGCTTATGAAAATGTGATGCAGATTTAAATGAATCCAAACCCACAAAATACATCCAATAAAAGTAAGGTTGGCATTTTTTTTTCTTTCCCACTTTGACGAAAACAGAGTTGTGTGTTCATTTCTTGGCTTTTCACAATAGAGAACTAGCATGGGCTGGTCATCATTGATGTTTCTCCTTTCCCTTTTACTTCACTCCCAATCTCTCCACTCATCATCTCTTTCATCCTTTCCTTCTCCTCCTTTTCCACCTCCTATGTGTCATCCTAGTGAGAGCTCTGCTTTGCTCCAATTCAAGAACTCATTTTCTGTCCAAAATGGATCAACCACAGTCTCTTGGCGGAATGGCACGAATTGTTGTGAATGGGCGGGGGTCTCGTGTGATAGCGATTCGGGTCATGTAACTGGTCTTGACCTGAGTTCGAGCTTCCTTCGAGGACCTCTACATTCCAACAGCACTCTTTTCTCCCTTCTGCATCTAGAGTCTTTAATTCTCAAAGATGTTGATTTCTGTGGCTCTCCGATTCCTCCTGAAATCGGTGGTTTCAACAACATGACATATCTTCTGCTCTTTCAGACCAATTTTACCGGTAAAGTCCCTGTTGAACTCTCGCACCTCTCCAAACTGGTTGTATTTTTCGTCTCTTCTATAGACAGTATTCACTTGAAATTGATCGACTTAAAGCTCGAGCAATATGTCTTCAAACGAATGCTGCAAAACCTAACCAACCTAGAGGAACTATACCTATGTGGATTGGATATGGTTGATGTTGAGCCGGTTGCTTCCTTGATGAATATATCTTCATCTCTGGAGCAACTTTACATTTCGTTATGTCAGTTGCGGGGGAATTTCCCGGAGAACATTTTTCGCCTACCAAACCTCCGAGAGCTCAACCTAGATTACAACTTTGATCTTGTTGGTTCTTTACCTACCTTTAATTGGAGCAGTTCGCTCATGGAATTGAGTCTTTCCAGCACTAAAATATCTATAGATTTACAGTATCTGATGAAAAGTGCCAAGCATTTGGAGATATTGTCCCTCTCCAATTGTAGTTTTCAAGGATCATACCCACAACTGACAATTAACCTCACTCAATTGTCAGAACTCATTATTTTAGACCTCTCCGACAACAATTTTGTTGGTCAGCTTCCAGAAATTGATAGTACTAACTCAAGTCAAATCCTTGTTCCATTGAATTTAACAGTTCTCTCCTTATCTGGTAACTTCCTTACCGGTTCTATACCTTCTTGGATATTTTCCCTTCCATCTCTACTGTCCTTATCCCTCTACAATAATCGTTTCACGGGCTGTCTTCAAGAATTCAAATCTCACTCTTTGCTGGGTCTTTCGTTGAGTCACAACAAACTCTACGGCCAGATACCAAACTCGGTCTTTCAACAACAAAATCTTTCCCATTTGGATCTTTCATTCAATAAATTTAGTGGTATCTTGGAGTCAAACAAGTTCTCAAAGTTGAGAAGCTTAGAGTTTTTAGACCTTCGCTCCAACATTCTTCAAGGCCATCTCCCACTCCTTCCTCCTTCTCTAGTTGGTTTTTTCATCTCGAACAATCAACTAACTGGAGAGATACCAACTCTGTTTTGCAATTTGATTATGCTCGAATTCCTTGATCTGTCTAATAATTCTTTCCACGGAAAGATTCCTTCATGCATCGGAAATCATCGTCCTCTCTCGGTGTTGGATCTGAAGATGAATATGTTTAATGGCGTGATTCCTGAGATGTTCACAAACACAACTCAACTGAGGAGTTTGCACCTTAATGGAAATCAACTAGAAGGACGACTGCCACGATCTTTGCGCAATTGTCAAATCTTGGAAGTTTTGGATGTCGGCAATAACAAGATAAATGACACATTTCCCCACTGGTTGGAAGCCGTTCCAATGCTACAAGTTCTTATCTTAAGATCTAACAAATTCCATGGCTCCATAGGTGATCCTAAAGTGAAGTCTCCTTTCAGAAAGCTGAGAATCATGGACCTCTCCTACAATGAGTTCAATGGTCTTTTGCCCACAAAATATTTCGAGAGTTTCAAGGCTATGGCGGAAGGATATACAGATGGGAACTTGTCATACATAGGAGGAACTTCGTATTACCAAGATTCTGTGGCGGTGACAATGAAAGGTTTCACTTTTGAACTGGAAAGGATTATAACCATCTTCACGACAGTTGATTTCTCAGGAAATCACTTCGAAGGAAGTATTCCGGAGTCGATTGGAAAGCTCAAGATGATGAAAGGGCTGAACTTTTCTCAAAATAAACTGATCGGTCCAATTCCCACATCGCTGAGCAATCTGACTAATCTTGAATGGTTAGATCTCTCCTTAAATATGCTAGTTGGGCGGATTCCTCTGCAACTGGTAGAGTTGACGCAACTTGAATTCTTAAACCTTTCTCATAACAAATTGGTAGGACCAATACCTACTGGAAACCAATTCAATACATTCAACAGTGATTCATACGATGGAAACCCGGGATTATATGGATGTCCTCTGACTAAATCATGCAGCAATACTAACGAGGCCCAACAATATCAAGGTGATGATGGTGATGATGTTAATGATGATGGAATGATTAATCGGAAGGCGGTGATGATGGGATATGGAAGTGGAGTGGTGATCGGAATGTCCATCGGATACATGGTCCTTTTCACCAGAAGAGTTGATTCCTGGTTTTTGAAAATATTTGGAAGAGAACCGCAGCTCCTATCAATCGCTCCCTTAAGTGGCCAGAGAAGAAACTAGGAAGAAGAGGAAAATGGTGCCTGTAAAAAAGAAAGGTTATATTTCTCTAGCTACTTGACTACTTGTTTTAGTTTTAGAACCAAACCTGATTGGCGACATAATAATCTTTTTTTCATTTAGTTTTTGTTTTTGTTTTTTTGTTTTTTTCATTTTGCTACTGTACAGGAAGGTGCATTAGTAGTGATGATGATCTGGTGCAACTGCTGCTCTGCCTTGGATTAGGTCGTGGCTCCGAAGATATCATTATCTTATCTTAGTATTCTCTTGTTAAAAGTATGTAGGAAGTCCCTATGTTCTGGTTTTTTGTCTTGTTCTGTTTTTGTTTTGTTTTTTTTGTTTTTTGTCTTTTTTTTTTGTTTTTATAACTTGGGGGTAAGAGATTCTAATTCAAACCCTTATTGTAAAGTTACAACGTAAAATTACTGTTAGAGTACGTTTGTAACCACATTATCAACCGCCCAAGAAGTACATTGTCTGTATGCGAGCTTAGCATATGCAGCTGTTTCATGTCCATTTCTTGTACTGTAATATGTATACATATGTAACGGGTTAATTGATAAAATATACACACCAAACATGCCATTTTGAATTTTTTATGTAGTTTAGAGGACTTATTTTTTTTGTGGCCATCACATACACATAACATATCTCACTCAATATAAATTTTTTGTATAGGGGTCATCTTTATTGTTATTTTTTTTCTGCGTAATTTGTCCAGTCCTTGTAATAGAAGGGCTTTTATGAATGTAGATTATCAATTGTTCTAGTCTTTCTTTTTCTTTATTTTTTCTTCATTTTCATAAAATTGAGTAGGGGGAGTTAGCTCCTCCGCTCCATTTACAAAGAGATTAGTTATTAATAAAATTACGTAATTTGAGATTATTTATGACGTAACAACTAGAGAGGAAAAAAGTTTGTTTGTAGTCTAACGTTAATACTTTTGTATTTACAAAGAGAAATCGAATCAAAATATAATTACAAATAAATCTACATACAGAAACATTTTTAAAAGGAGTTCTAACACAAATTGGAAATGATTTTTCAGTCAATATTAATATTTATGCATAGATTTGGTTGGTTGGAGATGGGGTGACAGAAGAAGAGCAGTTAAAAGCTTCAGAAGGAACAATTTTCATTCCCTTCTCGCAATCCCCACTCACAAAATTACACACAGATTGCTTACTACACACCAGCAATGTCAATTCCTAAATCCTGTGAGGTAAACAGAGTTTGGAAAGCAACGCATATCGCCATGGTTTTAAGCCTCTAAACATGTGTTCCTAAACGGAATATTGATTGAAATCGTTATATTTTAATTTGAGTACTAATGAATTAAAACATGTCTTTTTGGGCTTGAAGACTTGCAATTGTCCCTTTCTTTTTATCTTAGCTGGGAGGTATTTGTGATTTCCGACTATATTTCTGTATGTCTGTATACATATTTTTGTAACATTTTAAAAATTTATGATTTAATTCTTTAATTTTAATTGATAATATAAATTATAAATTTACCTTTAAAAATGTTTTATGTAACGGCGACAAGAGAATCATGAGAAATTAATTTGGTAATTACCCATTTATTTTAGAAATTACCATGATTTTTCATGTGTGTTATGTGATCACAAAGTTTTTTGTGATAAAATGATATAAGTAGATTAAAGAAATGGTTATGCCAAGCTTTTATTTTTCTTTAAATAATAATACTAATAATAAAAAAATGAAATACAATAACGTGTGTATATATATATGTGTGTGTGTGTGTGCATCAGGCCCATTGGGCCCAGCTGTTGGCTGAAAGCCTACGGCCAGGGGAAGCAGAAAAGGCTGGCCGTGTGGCAGCAGCCGAAGGAAAATAATAATAATAATAATAAAATTAAAAAAGGGGAAATAAATAAAGTAAATAAACAAAGTAAATTTATCTAATTTCGTTGCAAACACGTGATGTCTTTCACGATTCCTTAAGAATATTAACATATACGAAATAAGAATTTACAGCTAAATAGCCAATGATTTATTTATTTTTTCCATATATCTATTGATGAAATTAATTATGTATTATTCTGATTTCTTTGAGAATGTAGCTAACTTTTATACGGCATGCAACAGCAGGCATAAATTACAAAACTAGAAAAACAAATCAAACAAATTTTGGGGGGGGGGGACAAAAACAAAAACTGGCTTTCACAACAGATACAGCTGATCCACGTTAGAGCGAGCAGCAGATCGAACAGACCCAGATGAAACTGGTGGTCGGATTACCCCTTCATATGGCTGACCGATATTACTTATCATCATTTAGCTATTGCATTTATTTTCTTATTGCTGGTCATATGTATAGAACTAATTTCGGGATTGGGCACAATATCAAAAATCTTTAGAAGCACATATTCCGCCGGGGGGACGATTGGAGTGTGGGGATGCCGCCTACTACTAAAATCCCGGTTTTTGCAATAGTTGCGTTCTTGTATGCAAGAAGAAGATGTAGAAAAAACAAAGAAGTATGGATCCAAAAAGGTATGCTGAGCAGTTCCTTCACAGAGCACAACAGAATGAAAAGGAATTTATATCATTTCAAATCCCTATTCTTATCAAAGAGAAGGAACGAAAAAAAACCAGGAAAGACTGCACTGCTTTGGGCCTAAGAAGCAAAGGGGTTTCTCTACATCTATCTCAATAAGCCATTTATCGAATAGTTGCAATTGATGTTCGATTCCGAAGAGAAGGAAGAGCTCTTCGGAAAGTGGGTTTTATGATTCTTTATCAATGACACATATGTCATCCCACCACTCCAACCGTTAATGGCAAACACGTGGAAAGGCCAAATAACTGTACAATTATTATTAATATATTATCATGCTAAATGTTTATGTGAAACCAAAAACCTATCCGTTTAATAGGTTAAACAGTGATGGACCCACAGTGATATGTATATGTGTATATATATATATGTAAATAGATGTATGTATATATATATGTAAATATATGTACATATGAATTCTATGTGATAGTTAGAGGATTTCGTAAATAAAGTTAAAAAAGATGAATAAATATATATATATATATATATATATTTGAATTTGGGAGTGAAAGATTCTAGACTAAAGTCAAGTATATATAATTATTAGTAAGTAAACTATACATGCAATCAAGAAGATTTTGTGAATAACATGGTTGATTTTTTTGTTTTCTTTTTCTTTCTTTCTTATTATTATCCTTGGCTCTATTGGCAATAGCTAACACACCAAAAAAACATGTCCAGTATGAACTCTTGTCAATTATAGAGTGGGTCAAACATAGAAGATTTTGTGAATAACGTGGTTGATTTTTTGTTGTTTTCTTTTTCTTTCTTTCTTATTATTATCCTTAGCTCTATTCGCAATAGCTAACACACCAAACAAACATGTCCTGTGAGCTCTTGTCAAGTATAGAGTGGGTCAAACAAATATTTGTGAACACAGTGAAGCAATTTTTCATATTTCAGATTTCTTTTGGGTCAAACGTAAATATGAACACATTGAAGCAGCTTTTTATATTTCAGATTTGGGTCGTTTCATAAGTATTTTCGCAAGAACTGACAAAATGATGTTAGTTTTGACTATATAATGTGAATTCTTTTTTTTGGTAGTACATATTATATGAATTCAAAAAAGTAGCAGTAATGCTGAAATTAGCAACATAAATCAAAATCCTAGTAAAATTAAAAATATTGCAACGAAAGACTTTTTGGGATTCCTTCCATGGTTGGGTCTCCTTTTCTTCTTCCTTACTACTTCTTCAATCAACTCATTATCTGCTTTTTCTTCTTCTCAGTTTCCTTTTGATCTTCCACTATGTCATCTCCATGAAACCTCTGCTTTGCTTTTAAATTAAAGTCTTCTTCAAGAACTCTCTTTCCGTATTCGTATCAAATGATAGTAATTAGTTTTCAGTAAGTCATGGACCACTTATAACTGACATGAGAAATATTCGCCAACATTGAAATGGGCAAGTTCAGACTGAGGAAGAAAATGTCCAACCTCGTGAATAAGCCACACAATTAATGGGATCAATTCCTCACAAATGGTCTGTACGGTCAATTTGATAGGACCCACATGAGATTGTCTGTGTGTGAGTATCAGGATTCAATCCTTTTCAAGTTACATGATCAAGCATAGTAGACACATATTTCGTCTCACTAGAAAGACTTTAATTTAGTATTAATCTTTATATTTTTTGATATTATATATATATATAAATATATCTAATAATCTACTTACTCTATACAAAAGGATGAAAGCACTTAGTAATTGTGCCGCGTGGAGTGTCCAATACCCGTCACCTGATAATTATTTTCTTTTTTTTTTAAGGATAAAAAGTTTATTTTTTTAATTTTCAAAAAAAAAAAACTTACCTCAACTCGAAACAAAATATCTCAAAAACTCCGTTTTCAAAAATTCTCCCAAACGGCCCCAAGACTTAAATGATTTTTATATTTTAAGATATTTACTACTGTGAGTATGTTCAAATATGAGTATTATGAGGTATTATTGTTATGAGAATTATATGAATGTGTTACATGTATATAGATATTTTAAAATTTTCCAAACTATGTTTTCATAGGTGTGTTTTAAAATTACCACAAAGTAAAACAAATCTTATGTACCAAAAAAATATATATATATATGTCCAATTTTGAAAAATAAGTATGATCAACTATGATAATTAGTCAAAACAAGTAATAATTATTAAAACAAGTAATTATTATGTTTTCGACGTTTGATAATACGAGACATCACAAATTTCTTTATCAATGTTGTTTTCGTAAAACAGAATATGTTATTTCTTTCAATTTCAAATTATTTTAGATTAATTATTACTAAATATTGATAAGTCTGAAATAAACCAGTAGAAGTTGAAAATTTTCAAGTTGTGGACCAGAATAAGTTGATAGTACAAATGAATCATTTCGAAGGGAAAAAAAAAAAAAAAAAGAGGCTAAAGGTATTAACCTGGCATACACTCAATTTTTTTGTCTCGCGCTGCTTAGACTTTGACTCTTTTGATTTAACCCTTCCCCCATATGCTTATTAGAAGTAATTAATTATATGCGACGTGCCAAAGATGATAATTAAAATAGTAATAGTTGGTTGTTGTTGTTTGAAATTTGGAAAATTTTTCTCTGTTTTTTTTTTTTTAAAGAGTGAAATTTGGAAAATAAAATTCAACTCGTAAGTGATCTCATCTGATGAGTTACTATTTATAAGAGATCCAGATTTAATCCCGTTGGATTAAAGAAGAATCCTCTTAAAATGTTGTTACTTGTATCTTACATATTGTTTTTCGGGATACAGCCCGTTATTTTCCAAAATTCTTATCTTTTGGATCAATAACCTTTTTACCTTCTTATTGTCGCTCTCCAAATTTATGTCGTTTATGGTTGTTGTTCTTTTTCTACTACTAAGATAGCTAAAAATACTTGGTTTACATAGTTTTTTGACAATGGTTTGTATAGTTTGGTGTTAGATATTTATGTGAAAAAATGATGGCCATTAGTTGATTTTTTCTTTTTCAGGGTCCTTCAGTTGTTTATTATTATATATATCTCAAAAAACAAAACAAAAAAAAAAAACAAAAACAAAAACAAAAAACAAAAAAAAACAAAAAAACAAAAAAACAAAAAAAAAAAAAAACAAAAAACGAAAGAAAGAAAGAAAGAAGTGGGGTTGTCCATTGTTAATTGAATTTGGTGATTGTAGCAAGTAATCACGTTCCCTGTTTGTATATAAGTATTGCTATTTTGCTTCACATTAAATGAAAAAGTCTCTCATTGGAAGCCATAAATATATAATTGAAAATTTTCTAAGTGCAATTAATGGATTGACCACTGCCTATATGTTGATTTGTCGTCAAATATTGTAATCCAATATAAATTTGTTGCTTTAAATATTATCTAATCAAGACATGAGATGAGAAAAACATGTTCAAAGACCAAAGACTCTGGGGCAAAATGTGAAACATTCCTAACATTTTGTACTTAATTAACTTTTAATTACAACACAGGCAAGCAGCATTAGCGTTAAAAATTTTAAAACCATTCTGCATTAATAACTTTTGCAATCATAATGGCTGCTTTTGTTTAAATTTATGTTATCTTTTTTTCCAATTAAATTCTAAAGTCATCGTGACATAAAGTTAAGATATGATTAAATATATATGTGTGTATATAAGTGGAAGACGTAGAAAAAGATGCTCTGTGTCTTTCTTGGAGCCTTCGGTGTGAGCCGAATTGCATTAGAATTTGGAAGTGGGCAAGGTCTGATGAAAAATAAAATGTCCAGCCCAAAAATTAAGTTAGATGCCTGTATTTTGTCTCACTAGAAAGGCCTAGACTTGCATTCCGTTTTGGACCATTTCTTCCATTTAATTTGGAGTGGTCTTTAAATATACATATTTGGCAGTAAAATGTTGGGGATGTCATTTAAACTATATGAAATGATCCATTTAGTAATTTAAAAAGAAAAATAAAATGTTACCCGTCCTAATAAATTTAACTTCATTTGAATATATATACAGAAGTGATATTATTAAAAACAATTCTCTCTATTCTATTTAAACTTCAAAACACCAAAAACTTTTGTTTTAAATGTGATTGAGATGAACTATTTTTCTCTTGGTTCAGAGAGAAAAGAGGAATAAAATCCTATACATATACACTATCATAAATTGTCATGGATATTGAAGTTTTGTATGATTTATTTATTTTTTTAATATTTGTCAAATTTACACATATTCAAATGTTCTCTTCACTTGTATATTTTGAGGTTACTTATTTGTTTTCATTATCGTAGTACTTTTAGTTCCATATGTTCTTTGAATATTTAAGTATAACTAACTATTGCTAGTGTAACATATTTTCTAAGTACTATTTAGATCCAAGTCAATTACAGATATTATGGTATCTCTTGTATTGTAAAATCTTTTCACCCAATTAACTAAGAACTAGTCAATAGTCAAGGTATTATGGAAGCAAGAGATTGAGTATACTTTTATACTTGTCACTCTAAATTTTAAAGTTTAGAATTCAAAATATTGTGAAATTAGATACTAATATAGTTGATTTTGATAATTTTATTGAGATATTAAATTTTAAATATGAATACTTAAAAATCAAATTCTAAAGTGGAAATTGGACTCTTTTTAAATCTGTTATAAAAATGTAATAATTAAAAGAATTTCATGAGTAAAAATATACATCTAAACTAACATTATTGGTTTGTGCTTCACATGATTATTCATGGTTTATTTTTAGTTACACTATTAAAATCTCTTATATGTGAAGATAAGATTCCTAAATACCAAGATTAATGCTAAAACATTTTTAATTTTTTCTTCTTATCAATTTTTAAATCATTACCATTTTTGTTAAGTGTGTCCAACGAAGCTAATAATGTATTCTAATATTTGACTAATTTCATATGGGTTACATAACGAACCACCTGATTTCCCGTATTTGGAGAAAGATGAAGCAACTAATTTGTCTACTTCAATTTTGTCATTTCATGTCTATTTTTACAAGGGAAAAAAAAAAGGGGAGAGAAAGTTGTAGAATTCCAAATACAAGATTATTGTATGTGAGTATCGGGATCCAATCCCTTTTAAGTTACAGTGATCTTTAATAGAATTCATGTTAAACACAGAAGACATATATTTTATCAAGATTTTTACTTAGTATTCTTTTCACTTTTTTCATGTAATAAAGTTGTCAATATATATGTAAATGTCTGAGAAGTTACAATAATCTAAATAACTTTGGAAATTTTATACGTGATGGACGGAATAGATTAGTGTGCGAATTTTTTTGCATGTTACAAAATGGCACATCCAATTATCACCAATTATCATCAACTAATTATAAAACGTATTGTTATGATTTATTTTGTAATTATGAATTTAGCAAATTAGGGACATCTAATATGAAATGTTTTAGCAACTCATATTTCTTCATATATCTTTATTTTTCTTTTTGTATTTATGTATTTTCAGATTTTCAAAGCATTGCATCTTCCTTTCTCCTAGCAAACATAGCTAAGACCCACAAAGACTCCATTTTGACTCTCGAAAGTCCTATATAGAGAGTGACCATCTAGAAGTCTTGCCATAAGAAGAACTCCGGATACTCTGCTTCTGCACGACACACCGGTAGACAAGTGACTAAAGACTTTGATGCAAAATCTGCAACATATCTGGTACTTTCTACGCTCCTAATCAATTTTCTAATTTGTCATTGTTTTTGCAAACCACGTTATTTCTTTGTTTAAGGGATTGGTCATAAGTGGAAGATCAATTCCAAGATGACTTCCTACGGCATATGTATGAACATGAAGACCTTGTAAAGAGCAATAATATCAAATCAAATCAGGTTGAATAATAGCAACCATAAAGGAAACTTAAAGGAATTATGGTCCATTCAACATTCGGTTTGGAAAAAAATTTTGAACATAATTCAAAACTTTTTTTTTTTAGTGTTTTATCTAAAAAAATTTTAAAATTTACATTTCAAAACTATGTTTCAAATGGACCCATAGAAATGGTTCAATATTTTCTTTTTCTTCTAACCTGCAATAACTTTAAAAATCCAAAAAGAAGAATTGAACAGACAACATTTGGCTTTTTTCTAGTACCTTTTATATGCTCTCTTTGTGTTGATCAGCACGAAAAGTAATGTATTTACGCGTGGTGCGTCGGAGTCTTCGTTCGAAACAGAGCCACTACAAAATTTATCAACATTTTCTCCAATGACTTTAAAAACCAAAAAAAAAAAAAAAAGAAAAAAAAAACCAATAGACAAAAGCAAACATTAAGCATGCTTTTGGTGCTAAGGTTTAAATTCTATAATTTAGATTTGAATTGATTATACGTTTATCGAGATATTTAAATTGTTAAAATTAAAAATAGTAAAAACTTGAAATGTGTTTAGGGAAAAAAAAATTCAATATGAACATTGTTTTATTTGTCTCGAAATTCAATATAATTTTTTAAAAAAATTGATTCCCTATAATATTACTGACAGTATTTATATCAAATAATGTAATTTGTTCTACTTAAGGTTTTTTTTTAATTTTAAAAATAAATTAAAATGAAAAAGAAAAAGAAAAGGAAAAGGAAAAGGAAAAGGAAAAAGCAGAACAAAAAAGGAAAAGAAAAGGAAAAGGAAAAAGCAGAACCAAATGGGAGACGTGTCAAGTGTAGGAGTTTGTCGTCTTGCAAAGGCTAGAGATGACTTGATAGAGTTAAATACCAGCACATAGCTGGCATTTGCATACAATTATCACCATTTTAGCTGCCAAGAAGATATGGCTTCAATGTCCTTCTCCCTTCTGTTTCTACTTCTCCTCTTTATATTCCTTTTCTCACCATTTCCTTCCTTTTCTTCTACGCAGTGCCGTCCTAACGAGCACTCTGCTTTGCTCCAACTTCGGAGCTCTTTCTCCCTTGATCCCTCTCATTCCCACTGTTTTAGCGAATACGAAAACGGAACCAGCTATCCGTCGACGAGGGCCTCTTGGAACAAGAACACAAATTGTTGCGAATGGGATGGAGTCACGTGTGACAACCTTACGGGGCACGTGATCGGCCTTGACCTGAGTTGCGGCAGTCTTGAGGGTACTATTCACCCCAACAGCAGCCTTTTCTCCCTCCGCCATCTCCAGAGTCTTGACCTTTCTTTCAATGCCGAACTCAGAATAGGAGCAGCTGCGTTCAAAGCACTCGCTATGAACTTAACCAAGTTGAGAGAACTCAGCTTGTCCGTCGGGACTGACATGTCGACGGTGCCTCTTGTCTCATTGATGAACTTGTCATCTTCATTAACATCTCTTGATCTCAGATACTGTCAGTTGCAAAGTTTTTACGAGGTAACCATGTCGACGGAGCTTCCGCAAAACATTTTTCAGTCGCACAAACTCCAGAACCTTTATTTACGAGGTAACCATCTTAGTGGCCCGATTACATGGTCCTCTTTAAACATTGAATCACTCTTTTACTTTCATTCAACTATTTCATTGGTCTACTTGGTCCTCTTTAAACATTGAATCACTCTTTTACTTTCATTCAACTATTTCATTGGTCTACTTCCTGAAGTTTTCAGTAATTCCACCAAAAATTTTTCTTCATATGACTCTTCCAAATATCCTCTTGGTAGCTTTCCTCAAATCTACACTCTTTATATTTGTCAGGTAACTTACTCAACGGGACTATACCTTCATGGATATTTGAACTACCATATTTGGTCAACTTAGACATCGGCCTTAACTCTCTTACTGGTGAGATTCGCAATTTCCATAGTACTTCATTGCAGGACCTCTCTTTGGGTGGAAATAAACTACATGGTGTCATTCCGAGATCAATATTTCAACAGGTGAAACTCCAATATTTGGATCTTTCATCAAATAATTTTACTGTTAATGTTGAGTTAGAAGACCTTTCAATGTTAAAAGAGCTATATACTCTTGATCTCTCATCTAACAATGTATCATGGAATTTCAACAGCTCCAAAAACTATACCTTAAATAATAGTTTAGGTTTGGTTTTGTCTTCTTGCAATCTGATTGAATTCCCTCTTTTTCTCAAGTCTGTGCAACATTTAGGAGGCCTGGACCTTTCCAGTAACCAATTACATGGAAGTGTTCCTAAATGGTTATGGGAAGTGGGTAAGGATTCATTCACCTCTTTGGATCTTTCCCACAACTCCTTAACATATTTAGAACCACTTCCGTGGAATAAAATGGATACTCTCGATCTTAGCTCCAACTTGTTTTCAGGGCCTCTTCCTGTTTCCTCATCACCTCGTTTAGTTTCCTTTTTAGCCTCAGAAAATCAATTTTTTGGAGAAATCCCACTTTCTGTTTGCAATATGACATCCCTTTATTTCCTTGACTTATCTAATAACAACTTGAGTGGAAATATTCCCCTGTGCTTTAGAAATCTTTTAAATAGGAGTCTCACAGTGTTAGATTTGGGAAATAATAGGTTTCGTGGAATGATTCCTCCATTTTTTCCTAAGGGAAACTCCTTGAATGTTTTGAACCTCAAAGGAAATCAATTCGACGGTTCACTGCCCCAATCATTGCTCAATTGCGAGAACTTGGTAGTACTAGATATCGGCGACAACAAGATAAATGGATCATTTCCCCAATGGAAGGGAAACTCCTTGAGGACTTTGAACCTCCAACGAAACCAATTGGAAGGTTCACTGCCACAGTCATTACTCAATTGCGAGAACTTGGAAGTACTAGACATTGGCGACAACAATATAAATGGATCGTTTCCCCAGTGGTTGGAATCACTTCCAAAGCTTCAAGTTCTCATCTTGAGATCAAATAGATTCTCTGGCCCAATAAACAATCCCATGGTAAGACTTCCCTTCCAAAATCTGAGAATCGTGGACCTCTCCAATAATGAATTCACAGGTCATTTACCAACAAAATATTTTGAGAATTTTACGGCCATGATGGATGCACATATGGATGGCCTGGAATACATAGGATCAGGGAATTATTATCAAGACTCTGTGGTGCTAGTGATAAAAGGCTCTGAGTGTCGGCTGGAAAAAATCCTTACCATCTTCACCAACATTGATTTGTCAAGGAATAAATTTGAAGGACAGATTCCAATGTCGCTTGGGAAGCTCAATTCTCTTAAAGGGCTCAACTTCTCTCACAACAAGCTAGTTGGTCTTATTCCACAGTCATTGCAAAATTTGACCAACTTGGAAGGGTTAGACCTCTCTTCAAATGGGCTTTCCGGAGAGATTCCAAGCAAACTAGCAGATTTGGTACAGCTCGAGTTCCTAAACCTTTCATGGAACAAATTGGCGGGGCCCATACCTCGTGGCAATCAGTTTGAAACGTTCGGAAACGATTCATACATTGGAAATGTGGGATTGTGTGGATTCCCTTTGTCCAAAACATGCAGCATTGAAGGGGCTCAACAACCATCTCCATCGAACTCAAAGCATGAAGATGACACATTTGATTGGAAGATTGTGTTGATGGGATTTGGATGTGGAATTGTAATCGGCATATCCACGGGATACATGGTGCTTCCAGATAAGGCGATTGATCGGCTTGCAGAGCTTGTTCGAGAACTGCAGGGGAGGGAAAAAAGATCGTCAAAGAGAAATGCTCGTCAGGTTCATAGATTTTGAAGGAGAAACTAGCTTCTTGTAATGGTCTTGTGCAGAGACTCAAGGTATCATTTTTCTTTCTTGAAATAAATCATGTTTTCCAGTTTTTTTTCCTCAATTTTAATTACTTCTCGTTGATATCTTTATAGTTAAACCTATGGTTGTTTATTATTCTTCTTTTGTGCTTCATGCTGTTGTACAGGAAAATGCACGAGAAGTACTTTTGATGATCAGGAACAACAAGTGCTCTACCCCGGATCGAGAGGCGTGGCTCTTTAAACACAATTATCTTTTCTAGTTAATTTCTTGTTTCAAAAAACTTTGTGGCCAGAGTGATCTAAAATACTTTTATCCATTAGTCCTTGCGTCTAGTGTCTGTTGGTGTCTCAAGAAATGTTCGGATTCTCTAATGTCCTAGTGTTCTTGTGTTTGCATTTTATTTTCTGTACAAGTATTATTGAGGATTCGCTCATGTGGGAAATCCTAATGTTGTGGAGTTTGTATTTGACTTTCTTGTTCAATCCCCAAGATTGCAAGTGAATAGAATGTGTTATTTTTTATTTTCATTACTTTCCTAGTGGAATAACTAACATCTTCGCAGCAAGGAAATAACCGTGGGACCTAAACAAAGACATTTCTAAATCATATATTGAACCATGGACCACCTAATTTATGAAACTGGAAAAATGGAGCATGTTGAATGAATCAAATGTCATTTTGAGATCTCACTTATTCATATGGACCTTTGTGTGAGTGGTGGTGACTCTTCAAATACAGTGCAAAATGAAAGTGATAGAGAGAACAATATTCAAAGTCTTTGCCGTAAGAAGACCTAGACAACGATATTCCAAGCCCTTAATGGAAGAAGACCTATAGAGCCCGTTTAGCAAAGTTTTTGCATCTACTAATAAGTAATAACATGAAGTTTATAATATATAACTTAAACTTTGTTATAAGTTTTAAAGTCTACAAAATAGCTTTAATTAAAAGTCAAGTTTTTTATTTTGATAGGAAGCACTTTTGGAGAATGGAATACGTTCTCACAGAATATCCAATAACACTTACATATGCTGCTTTTGGCTTAGTAACTTCTATGAACCAAGCATGCCTAACTTCTATGATATTTTGTTTCACCCAAAAGACTTTGACTCCCCCCTCCCCCTCTCATGAAAAGAAGAATTACACATTAATCATACTCCCAATGCACTATTTTTTTCCATAGATATGTATATTTTTGAAATTAATTCTATATTTTTCTGATTTCCTTGATAATATTATTTGTAGCCATCCATGATACGGCATGCAGCAGCTAGAGAAGTCACCAAAGACTTTGCTCGGAATATTATTGGAGAATTTTGTAGTAAGGTATCAAAAGAGTGTTCTACTTATAGGAGATAGAGGGTATAATTTTTTTTACCTTACCCCACATATTTCTTCAAACATCACCAATTATTCAAATACATGGAAATATAAGTTGCAGATCGATGCCACTTAGCGATCTTAACTTCTTTTCTTATTTAAATGATGAGCGAGAGTAACTAATATCGAAGTAATTTAAAACATCATAATTAAGTTGACACTTCTTAAATTTTGTGACACTAGCAATATTCACTTTGAAAATCTTTTTTTTTTTGTCTTTTTTTTTTTCTTTTTCTTTTCTGTTTTTTTTTTTTTTTGGTTTTTGTTTTGTTTTTGTTTTTGGTTTTTTTTTTTCTGTAGTTGTAATTGTTCCATGTATTTGGTGAATAATAAGATTTAGTTCGATCAATAATAACATCTTAATTCTCAATTTCACCGGGAATATTGCACTGTCTTAATTGGTTTCTATATTTACCAATTTAGCAAGGAGGTCAAGCCCCTGATTTGAATACTCGGTGACAACTGAAAGAAAAAAAATCACACGAGTATTCCATAACTTTTATCAATATTACATTGACACCCCTTTGTTTGAAGTTAATACAAATACACCACTTTGGTCGTTTAAATTTCTCAAAATACCTAAAATACCCTCTAAATGAAAAGAAAAAGAAAACGCATTTTAAGCAACTGTTATATGCTTTGTATGATATGATGATTTCGCCCCCTCAAACATGATACATCAAACACATTCATATTGAAAATTAAATTTTAATCACTTGCTTAATTTTTTTAAAACTCTATTCTCCCTTTCGGTCTTCTTCTCAAATCTTTGATTTGCAATTTTCTTCTTTTTTCATTTTAACTTTGTATCTCTTTTAATTCTGTCCTCTCTTTTGTCTACGTTTTGCAGTAGAATTTTTTTCTTTTAATTTGTGATTTCTGTTCCTTTTTCGTTTATAAAGTTTAGAATTTTTGCAGGATGTAACATCCATCTACAAGCCCTCCTAGACACTAAATTACAATATGGAAAAAATACCGATTTATTTTTGTTTTTATTTTTTATTTTTGCAAAACATGACTATGCTCAAGTGTAGTTATTATCAATGACATCAATTATCCGGTTTATTTATTTAAATCAAAAGTCAATGAGGATTTTTAAATTAACTTTGTTTTAAGTATAAATTTAGATTAACATTGATTAAGGACTTTTCATGCTCTTAATTAATGACATATGTGCAAGTCATTTGTCAATTTTTAAAAATATGTATGTTATATTTTTTGAGGGAATAAAATATATGCATTAACGTTGTTATAAATGGAAACAGTTTGCTACACATTTACAAATTCAGGGTATAAATTGTAAAAAATTTAGTGTGTAAATTACAATTGTGAGACTAGTTCAGGGACACCATTGCAAAATGACCACTTTTTTTTTTCCCTCTATTGTTAATGCCGTAAATATCATCTGTGGTGAAATGATCAAAATATGTCGGTTCTGAGTTTAGTCAATTCAAATAGGACAAAAAAGGAGATAATTTATGATTGGGATGATCACGGATGACCACCTAAGTAATGGCATTGGAATAACAGACTTAAATACCCAAGCATAGCATGCATTAAAAGAAATAGGATATATATATATATATATATATATATATATGGAGAGAGAGAGAGACAGAGAGAGAATGATTTTGAATATTGTCTTGTCGACGAATTGCTTTTTTTTTCTTTTTCTCTTTTTCTTCTTAGCTTAAACAAAGGATTGATTTTTTTTTTAATTACTTATTTAAAAAAATCAAGAAATTCCTGATTTTTATCTTTTTAATTTTGTTTTTCTGGTCGCCGCCAACAGTTTTGATTTTGTTTTTTTAACTAATTTTCAGTTTTCTGTGATTTTCAAGGTTACAGTCATTTTATCATAGCATTGTCGTTCATAAGTTCTCAACTATTTCTCTAACTGTTGTCGTTTTCCTGGATGTCGTCATTTTCTCTTACTGTCATTTTGGTCGCGGTTGTTTATTCAATAAAACAATCACTATGTCACGGGGTTTAAAGTGATCGCTAGTTTCATAATGAACATGTATTTCAAATCTGTAAAGTCGGAGAGGGAAAAAAAAATATTACTGAAGTTAATATGTAGCATTTTCTAGTTTGAATCAATAAATGATCTACCCACATATACACTGGTTATACTAACTATAACTTATTATTTTCGTTGTGAATATTCAAAATGATACCAACCACAACCGAAAACGACATAACAAAACAGAACACAAGAAACGACAACAAAAATTTACATAAACGACAGTCCAGGACATGCGGACAATGCATCAAGAGAATATTTTACTCAGATATTTATTCAGGACATAGTTGGAAGATGGGGGAAAAAAATAGTGATAGGCCATTGTAGGACTTCCATGGAGTTTTCATTTTGTTACAAACGAGAGGCCATTAATGGTATATAGCCACATAAATTGGAAAAAAAAAAAAAAAAAAAAAAAAAAAACCAATTGTAATGAAAACCAACAAGAAAATACGAAATGGATTGAATTAAATCTAAGTGTAGAGAGGGAAATTTTATCTCCTTCCAAAAACTTGGACCACTGACTTGGTAAAACATAAATAAAGTTAGACTATGCGTGAATCTGAGAGTTTTGTATGTATGTTCGATTTTTGCCAAATAGTTCTTAACAATTCATATTAGAGTGAATTCCACCATATCGCTGAATCAAATCGAAATAAATCTTTACCATAAATATTATATTTTGCCCAAAACATTTGGGTTTAGCTAGTCTTGACTCTGAAGATGTAGAGAATGCAAGTCCAAAGCCGGACTTATTTCGAATCTTCATTGTATTATGGCATGTTTACTTATCAGGAATAGGAAATAGGAGTGGAGAATGGAGTCAATTCTTTGTTTACTTACTTTTTTTTTTTTTTTTTTGAATGAAAGTGAAAAATGGTGGGTCCCACACCAATTTGAGATTAAGGAATGAGTTTTGTAATCTTATGCCCCCCTCCAGATTGTGACTCACATTCCTACTATTAACATTAAATTACCATTTTATCCTTAATATATTTATAAAAAATTGTATTAAATTAATAACAACCTATATTAATTATTTTTATTAACTAAATATTATATAT
>CM046374.1:28775650-28798928 GCA_025413025.1 Ficus hispida | reverse complement strand
TCACAAGAGAATGAGTAGAGTTCAAAAAACTTGTAAAATTAGATAGTGATAAAGTTGACTTTGATCTATTTTTAATATTAAATTTTAAATAAGAGTACTTAAAACTCAAAATTTAAGGTGGAAATTTTGTACATGATTGACGGCATAGATTAGTGTGGAAAGGTATACGTTTATACATGTCACAAGCACGTCCAATCATCAATTATGAAACGTATTATTATACATTGTTTTGTAATCATGAATTTAGCAAATTATGGGCATCTTATATGATCTATTTTACCAATTATATTTCTCCATAAATCTTTTTTTTATTATTATTTTTAATGTTTATGTATTTTCTGATTTTCAGAATATTGCATCTTCCTCTCTCCTAGGAGGTCTTTCATATTCATAATTCTAACGCGATTGGAAAAATTGAGGTCAACTTTTTTACTTCCTTGCCACATGTTGATATATAGAGAGCTAACATAAAGCTAGTAGAGAAGACAAGGGAAAGAACAATCAAACGTCCAACCCTAAATTTAAGTTATACTAATTTTTCACATGACAATATTGAAAGACTTTTTGCCAATGAAAATTCACTGAAGAGAGCGTTGGTCATTACATGTCTTGCCATAAGAAGAACTCTGATATTGTCACATCCCGATCTAGAAAAAATTGATAGTCTCTAAATTTGTGTCTTTCATGGTACTTTCCCCAATAAATAAATGTATGATTTCCAGAGCCCACTAAGTATTCCAATAGTTTTTAGGGAAAATAATCAAAACACCCTCTATATTTAGTCTAAATACAATTTTCTCATCTTATTATTATTTAAATACCCAAAACATCCCTTAAAATTAATCACAAAATAACTAGAAACAATAAAATTTTTAAGATCTCAAACTTAGCTTTCCCAAATTTTAATATGATAACTAAGAAATTTTTTTTTAATTTAAGAAAATGACCCATAGTTATTGATTGACCGTTAAAAATATATTAATATTAATTAATAAATAATTGACTATGATCAATGGTCAATATAACAGTCATCTGTTTTTATAAGAAAAAGGATAATATATGCAGTTCCACGTCAATCTACCACAGAAGGCTTTGCAAGTCAATATAATAATGGAATGTTTGATTAGAACTAAACTTGATTAATTTTCTGCTAGTCAATTTGTTTGCTTTTTCTAATTTATGGTGTGGTTTGCTAGGGTTGTACATTATATCCGTAACTGCTGCTCTGCTTTTCTTGAATTGAAGTGAGACTATTACACGAATTTCTCTCTTTTAAATGTCGTTTTCCGTTCATTGCTGTTTTTGTTTGCAATTTTTGTTGTCGTTTTATGCTGTCTTTAATTTTTTATGTAGTTTTATGCAATTCTAAGTGATCAAAAGTTCAGTCTCGCTATTTATGATGTTCATTTTTGTCGTTTAAACATGTTTTACTTGGAAATTTCTTGCTGTCCCGTTAAGGACTAGTTCTCGATGGATAGTCCAAAAGGCTATTATTATTATTATTATTATATATACCGACGTCTAAACTAATATAACATTATTCGTTTGTGTTTCACCTGATTATTCATGATTTGTCATTTAATTATATTATAAAAATCCCTTTGTAACTAGTAGATTCATTAATAACTAGAATGCTGCAATTTTTATTTCTTCTTATTATATTATTATTATTTTTATCCTTGACTAGCGGTCCAATAAGATCATATATTCTAATATTGATTTTCTCTAAATGCCGAAAATCATGGATCGCCTAAATTTGACACTTGGAAAACAAGTGAAGCATTTTGTCTATTTGAATTTTGGTCATTTCATTATCCTTTTAGAACAAAATATATGTGGAATTCCAAATACGAATGACATTGACTAATGAGCAATGACGAAGTTTATTTCATTCTTTTCTCGCTTTTTGGAATTACTGAGAAAATCATGAACCACTTGATTACTGACACTTGAAAAATATAAGTCAAATTGCATTGGAATTTGGAAGTGGGCAAAGGTTTGATTAAAAAGAAACTGTCCAGTCCAAAAAATAAGTTAGATATCCCAGTTTTGTCTCACTAGAAAAGACTTTTAACTTGTATTCCATTTCACTTTCTTCAAAAAATTTGTCCATATAACGATTGACAAGTAACAATCATCAAGATGATAAGTTTGGAAATTTTGTACATGATGGCTAGCTAGCTGGTATTAGATTCTGCTGAAATTAATATAAGAAAAGTTATATATATATATATATATATATATATATATTTTTTTCCTTTTTCTGGCACTTCTAGTGTTTAAAAAAATAGCTGTAATGCTCAAAGTAGCAAAATAAATCAAAATTGTAATTGGAAACGTATTTCAATGAAATAGTTAGTTTCTTTTTTTTTTTTTTTTTTTTTTTTTTTTTTTTTTTTTTTGGTCCTGCTTGAAAGAAACGTTTGTTTTCTACCGTTTTGGAATACTTGTTCCATTTAAAATATGTAGTTTATAATCAAATATTTCGAATGTAATTCTGATAATCTGAAATGTTTCATTTAGCAATTTAAGAAGAAAAATGAAATGTTACCCGTCATTTCTAAATTTAACTCCATTTGTGTATATATGCAACAATGATATTATTACAAAAAATCTTTGCAATTGCAGATCTTATGGTATCTACTGCATGGTAAAATATTTTCACCGAGTCAAAGAAGGACTAATCGGCAAGATCTTATGGAAACAAGAGAATTAGTAGAGTTTAAAAAAATTGTGAAATTAAATAGAAATGTAGTTTTTTTTTATTTACCTGAGATATTATATTTTAAGTAGGAGTACTTAAAAATCAAAATTTAAGGTGAGATTAATTGGCCGCTTTTCAAAACAATTATATAACGAGGATGCCGCAATTTTTTTTTTAATTTTTCTTCTTATTATTCTTTTCATTATTATTCTTGTCAAACGGATCCAATAAGTTAACACACTCTACTATTGATTTATTCCACTAGGTTAAATCATGGACCCACCTGATTTTCGACATTTGGGAAAAAAAAATAAAAAGAAAAAAGCGAAGCATATATGTCTACTTTAATTTTGGTCATTTCATGTATTCCTTTTACAATAAAAAAAAAGATATTAGTTGTAGAATTCCAAATGCAGGACATAACAATAACATTCACTAGTGAGCGTTGAGTAGCTCATGAACATAACAATAATATTCCTTTCTTTCTTTCTTTTGTGTAGCTCATGGACCACTTGAAAATAGACATTTGGAAAATATTAGCCAACTTGCATTGAAAATGGACAAGTTCAGACGAAGAAGAAAATGTCCAGCCCAATAAATATGTTAAACAAGTAATGGGGTTCATTCTCATTACCTCACAAATGATCTGTATGATTTATTTGGTGGGATCCACATGAGACTATTTATGCGTGAGTCTCTAGATATAATCCTTTTTTAATATTGATCCCTAAGATAATTCTTGTTAAAACAAACGATACATCTTTTGTCTCAATAGAAAGACTTTGACTCATTATTCCTTTTCACTTTCTTTTTCGATGTAAATTTGTCTACAAGTATGTAAAATGTCTGAGAAGTTACAATTACCAAGATAACTTATTGAAAGTTTGTAAATATTAGTGTGGAAAAGTCTAAGTTTTTGCATGTCACAATATGACACATCCAATCACCAATTAACTATAAAATGTATGATAATAATTTTTTTGTAATTATGAATTTACCAAATTAGGGACGTCTTATATGAAATGTTTTAGCAATGCATATTTCTCCATTTATCTTTTTTTTTTTTTTGTGTATTTATGTATTTTCTGATTTTCAGAGCATTGCATCTTCCTCTCCCCTTGGAGGTCTTTCGTAGCAATCCTAAGGCGATTGAAAACTTTTGAATATGCATTACTCATCGTCGCAAGATTGTAATTTCTTTTTGCACCCGTTAACATAAAAAATAAACATCAGGAATATTAGTTTTGTTGTAATTCAGATACAATTAATATCACAAAAGATAAATTAAATATATAATAAAAAAAAGAGAAACAAAGAAAATGAGAGAATTTTCTTATTATTCATTATCTCATTATTATTGTGTACATACAAGTTTACAATAATGGAATTCAGAAAGGGACCACTAAACAATCAATTATTATTAAATATGATTTAAATGAAAAAACTAACTAAAAATTTTAAATAAAAATTTACATTATTTGTTTCAATTATTTTTAGATTTTTTTTGTTTTATTTAATTATTTAGTTTTAATATTATTTGAGATACTAAATTTTGAATATGATTACTTAAAAATCAAAATTTAGAGTGAAATTTTTTATTTTTTTAAAACAAGTATAAAAATGTAATAATTAAAAGAATTTCAGCAAAAATACACCTCTAAACTAAAATGAAAAATTCTATAATTCGAGAAATCATGGCCTCCGTAGATAATTACGGTTCGCTCAAGGGAATCAAAACCTCCCACACAAACTCAACGTTTGAGAAAAAATATTCAGCACTCCTTTCTCATTAATTCGTGAAATTTAAATACAAAAAGATTACACTTGATCCCACTTCACCACTAACACACACTACACTAACTAAAACACGTACATAATTCATATCCTATAAAATAGGAACAAGATACAACTAACGTATACTAAGAATCTTATTTAAAATAAAACAAATAAAAACAATAACCTAACTTCTAGGTTCGTAACATATATGATATTCATGGTTTCTCGTTTAATTACACTACAAAAATCTCTTTATAACGAGTAGATTCATTAATAACGAGAATGTTGAAATTTATTTTATTTTTCTTCTTCTTATATTATTATTATTATTATTATTATTATTATTATTATTGTCAAGTGGTCCAATGAGATAATATATTCTACGATTGATTTTCTGTAAATGTTGAAAATCATGGATCACCAAACTTTCAACATTTGGAAAAAAAGTGAATCATTTTGTCTATTTTAGAACAAAATGTGTGGAATTATTCCAAATACAAATGATATTGACTAGTGAGCAATGACGAAGATTATTTGATTCTTTTCTCGCTTCTCGGTATTATTTAGTAAATTATGAACCACTGGATTTGTGATACTTATAGAAAATATCAGCCGAATTGCATTGAAATTTGGAAGTGGGCAAGGCCTGATTGAAAAGAAAACGTCCAGCCCAAAAAATAAGTTAGACGTCCCTATATTTTGTCTCACTAGAATGATGTTTGACTTGTATTCTATTTCATGTGGACAAGGAACAATCATAAAGATTATAACTTTGGAAATTTGATACATGATGGCTGGTATAAGATTCTGCCTAAATAAATATCCAGAATATTATAGTTTTTTTTTTTTTTTTCTGGAATTTCTATTGTTAAAAAACATAGCAGTAATGCTTAATTAGCAAAATAAATCAAAATCGTAATTGGAAAAGTATTGCAATGAAGTACTTTTTTTTTTTGTCCTGCTTGAAAGAAAACGTTTAAGTTTCAACCGCTTTGGAACATTTGTTCCATATAATTTGGATTGGTCATTTAAATATGTATTTGACAATCAAATATTTTAGATGTAATTCTAATGGTATGAAATGATTTATTTAACAATTTAAAAAGAAAATAAAATGTTATCCGTCATTCTTAAATTTAACTCCATTTGAGTATATATGCAACAATGATATTATTATTAAAAAAATCTATATAATTACAAATCTTATAGTATAACTTGTATTGTAAAATATTTTCACCGAGTTAAAGAAGGACTAATCACAAGGGAATGAGTAGAGTTCAAAAAACTTGTAAACTTAGATAGTGATAAAGTTGACTTTGATCTATTTTTTATATTAAATTTTAAATAAGAGTACTTAAAACTCAAAATTTAAGGTGGAAATTTTATACATGATTGACGGCATAGATTAGTGTGAAAAGATCTATGTTTATACATGTCGTAAGATGGCACACCCAATCATCAATTATGAAACGTATTATTATATATTGTTTTGTAATCATGAATTTAGAAATTTAGGGACGTCATATATGATCTGTTTTACTAATTATATTTCTCCATAAATCTGTTTTTTTTTTTTTTTTAAATATTTGTATATTTTCTGATTTTCAGAATATTGCATCTTCCTCTCTCCTAGGGGTCTTTTATATTCATAATTCTAACGCGATTGGAAAAATTGAGGTCAACTCTTTTACTTCCTTGCCACATGTTGATATATAGAGAGCTAACATAAAGCTAGTAGAGAAGACAAGGCAAAGAAAAATCAAACGTCCAACTCTAAAATTTAAGTTACGCTGATTTTCCACATGACAATATTGAAACACTTTTTACCAATGAAAATCCGCTGAAGAGAGCGTTGGTCATTACATGTCTTGCCGTAAGAAGACCTCTGATATTGTCATGTCCCGATCCGGACAAAATTGATTATGGTCTCTAAATTTATGTCATTCACAGTACTATCCCCAATAAATAAAGGTACGAGTTTCAAAACCCACTAAGTTTTCCAATAGTTTTTAGGGAAAATAGTCAAAACACCCTCTATGTTTAGTCTAAATTCAATTTTCTCATCTTATTATTATTTGAATACCCAAAACAACCCTTAAAATTAGTCACAAAATAACTAGAAACAATAAAAATTTTAAGATCTCAAACTTAGCTTTTTCCCAATTTATTTTAATATGATAACTAAGAAACTAAATAAAAAATAAAAAATGACTATATAATTGTTTCAATTATTTGTTTTAGTTATCTGCTCAAACTTTTTTGAGATTTTTTTTGTTTTACTAATGGTCCGTTTGGTGAAACGGTTTGAGTTGAAATTTTTAAGTTTGAGTTGGTTGACTTTTTAAAAACTAGTTATAATTTTTGTTGACTTTTCAGAAAAAGACAAAAACTGAGATGAAAAATATGAGTTTAAAATGTAATACCAAACGGGCTATAAATAATTTAGTTTAACATATTATTTTCAATTGTATCTGATAATGATTGGCGGAATATGCTTTATTGATTTTCCAACCCCGCGCCAAAAAGAACAATAAGCCTGGCGGAAAATATACTTTTAATTGGCCAGAGCCCACCCATGTTCATCAACGGCTCAAAATCGATGAGCTTCCAAACGCTTTCGCCTCCAAAGTTATGGAATTTCTATCCATTAATTGGTAAATATTCTTAGTGTGATAAATCTTCCGCGCTGTTTATTCTATATACATATATATATATATATATATATATATATATATATAAAATGTGTATGGAGGGTTTTATGTAATTTTCACTCTTCATTTTTTGGTCGTTGTTAAATTCTAAAGTTTTTCTTTTTCTCCTTCACAATTTGACAATCGTTTTTTTTTTTTTAACTAGGTTTATTGTTTTCTTTAAAAGAGTCGTTAATATTTTTGTGAACAGTCGGCTCCCTTGAATTTATCCCATAATTGTAAAATACCCTCAAATTCATAAATTTTGATAATTTGTACCCTGAATTTACAAATCTCCTGCACAGCAAAATCTTCACATAGTAAGTTAAGCTACAACATACTATCTTATTAATCCATTGATAAAGTTTAGTTGGTCTTTTGCCAACGATTGGTCACGGATATGTTTGCTCAATAAAATAATCACCAAGCCATATAGGCTTTAAAGTGATTAATGCTAGTTTCATAATGAACACATATCTCAATTATGTTAAGTCAGAGGGAATAAATTAAATAGCCAAAATTCTGAAGCTAGCTTCTTTAGTTTGAATCAAGATATTATCTACCGAAATAAACACTGGTTAGTACTAATAAATTAATATAATTGTTTCGTTGTGAATATTCCATCTCTAAGCAATATCAGTTTCAATATTAGTATTGTTCTTAATTCATAATAATGAAAGACAAACGAACCCCGTTAACCACCCAGAAATACCTTATGGAGCAGAAACAAATTATGCTAATATTTGATATTACTTTTTTCTTCCCCCAAAGACTTGTGCTGACTTCATTAATAAGCCATGATTTAGGTGGTGCTTGAAATATACATTCCAGTTGTAAAGTCTGCAAAATATTTTGATTGAAAATGAGTGAATGACTTTGATAGTTAAAAAGTGAAAAAATTTGAAATGTGTTCACAGAAAAAAAAAAAAAAAAAAAACCTTGATATTATAGTGAAATTGGTTTACTTTTGGAGAAAAAAGAGAAAAAGTATTTGAAAAACAACAACTGAAATGCATGCTCCAAATGCCCGCTAATCTTATAGAATGGGCACATAGAAATAAATGTTTTTTTTTAATTAATGTTATATTTTTTACCACACAATTTTTTTTTGGATTTCAACAAAGATAACTGGATATATCCAGCTTCGATAGTCAAAGAGATTTTATTAGAATCTAAAATAAATTCTACCAGAATCCGAGAAGATAAAATGGATTTTGATAGAATGCAAAACAGGCAAACCGAAATCTGATAAAGTACAAAACAGTTGGATTCTGATAAAACACAAAATGATTCTATCAGGATGCAAAGTGGATTCTACAAGAATCCAAGAAGGCAAAACACATTCGGATAGAATGCAAAATGCAATCTGATAAAATGCAAAACAGATTCTGATAAAATGCAAAATGGATTCTGATAGAATCAAAATGGATTTTGATAAAATGTAAAACAAGCAAAACGACCAGATTATGATAGAATGCAAAACATATTCTATCAGAATGTAAAATGGATTCTTACAGAATATGTATTTTTTATATTTCAACAAAGATTATGTGACGTATCCGACTTCGGTCACTAGCACTAGTACGGGTCACTGGAGAGATTATGTTAGAATCAAATTTTTTTCTTTTTTCTTAAGAGCCCGTTTGGCAAAACATTTACGTTTACTTTAGTTAGTAGAAGAAGAGAAGCAAAAACTGTGATTTTTCTGTATGAATTTAGAGCCAAAATGATTATGATATTTAAATGCTTTTAAGAGTTTTCTAATAAGTAATAAAAATATTAAATGATTACTGCAAATTTTACTATTAACGCTCGATCGTTAACTTTCACGTAAAAATTATGGTTAAGTAAACAAATAAATTTAGCAATTGAGGTGGCCGTTTGAGGACCAGAATTGAATATGAATTGTAGTTTATTAAGTATATCAAGTTAACATATTTTTACTTCAAAACAGTCAATATTTTCATAAGTGCAACTTAGTTAGAATATATCATTAAGGGTTGGTCTTATATCAGGGTTGGTATCAGTCAATATGAATTGTATCAGGATTGATCTTATATCTGGTACCGGATGGTCTCCGGCAATGTGAACTTCAATTATTGTAAGTGTGACCTTTAGATACTAGAAATGTGAATTCATGCAGAAGGAAATATAAAATAAGGGGAATTCTCATTCACTTTAGCTACATTTCTGCATGAATTCTTAGTAACTGAAATTTATATTTACAATAACTAAAGTTTACATTACCGAATACCGTACAGTACCGAATATAAGATTTGATGTATCATTAATCCCAACCGTTGCAAAATTAAGATGAAAAAAAAATTTGGTCTACCATAAAATAACAAAAACTTCACTAGCAAAAATAGCAAAACAAAATCAAAACACAAACAAAAACAAAAACTTGCCTTTTTAGAGCATCAAGATAAATTTAAAAAAAAAATGCAAACGGTAGTCCCTTAGTCAAACTTTTTAGTTTCCTTGAACGTAACTACCCTTCTTGCCCTCAATGAATAGGAGCTGTCCATTTCTTTATATATAAAAATAAGTGATGCCAGATATACACTATTTACGTTTTGTCTAGACAACATATCCAATTTTTCAAATTGAAATTTTTTTTTTTGTAAAAGACTGTTTTTTCTCAACTTTTACCATCATTATCTCATTTGAAAATAAAAACTATTTTATTTTGAAACTTATTTTGTATAGTATCTTTTTGGAAAAAGAAAATGAATCTTTTTAAAATCATATCATAATATATTATTCTTAACATCATTTTTTCTCATTTCAAACGACTTTTTATTTTCAAAATGAAAATTTTTGGACATCCTAACACTATCTTATTTTTAAAATGAAAATACTTTTTCATTTAAAATAAAAAAAATTTCTTTTAAAAAATGGACGCATGATCCGAATGTAACAAAGATGCTCAAGATTTCATTGGACGAGTCCCTAGAAATGAACTGGGGACTGTAGAAGATTTTTTTTTGGTAATGTTCAGCTGTAAGTTTCTGGACAATGAAGAACATGAGTAGTGGTGTTTCTGGGCCAACAAACTACGTGATATATTCATGCAAAAAAGTAATAGCTGCCACAACATTTCCTTCAGAATATCGTCTCGTACTTCCGGTTTTTTCTGGACTCTTACCGGTATCATAATCCTTATTACTAAAACACCTACACAGAATAGAGATTGAAACCAACAAATTTTCATTATAAGAGCCAACAACGAGAAGCTAGGCGTACATATATATCCAAAACACGTGCCTCTTCTGTTTACACTAATAAGGAATCAGAGTCAATGACTTCGACAATTTGATAGAATTTCAAGTCACATAATAGGACTTGACACGAGTTGGATCCAGTTTCTAGGCCCTTTTATTCTCGTTTTACGGCATTTTTTGACAAGATTATTGACGTTTTCATTATTATTGCATGTATTAAACTGATTTGTAGTGATTTTCTTTTTAACTGCAAGCATTAGAAGAAGAAAATGCTCTGATTGTTTATGGCCATACAAGGAGAAGAAAAAATTTATTGTCTTCATCATGCGGTTCCTATATTGTGTTACTTTGTCTAATTTCAAAGATTTTAGTGTTGAATCTAGTTTACCGTGATTATTTACATAAATGAAGCTTTAAATTGGATCTCTGTAAAATGACTTTGAATATTAGGATTGTGACAACCAATTTCAATCTAACCCAACCCAGACAATACGTTTTGTAAAGACACAAATTGTGATAATAATAAATGATTGATAAGAACAGTAAACAAGAATATGGGTCAACGATTTTTATATCTTGTGGATCAGGTATAATGAAATAAATCTGATCCATGATCAATATTACTCCAAAATTGACAGGCCACAACAGGACTTGTCATAAAGTCTAGTTTTATTGTTATAAGTCATGAATTGATGGGATATGGAACTACTTTAATTTAACTTAATCGAGAAGATATGTTATGGATGAGAGTAGGTTTCATTATTGTGAATACACGCTTAGTCGATCTCGTTCCAAAGTGTCCTAATTTTTCCTACATGATCAAAAAGAAGTTTTCATCATTTGGTTATTCAAATTCGAGTTTCGAGAATCTAAGATGAATTGGTCATCGATGTTATATCTTTTTATTTTATCCTCAATCTCTTGTTATATCATTTTCATAAAGCCGTGTTAAACATGATATGAGTAGAACGAAATGCCATAAGTTTTGGAATCTTTCTTTGTCAAAATAGTAAATTACTTGACAAGGAACATGGCCGAATTTTCCTCCATGCATTTATTGAAAGTCTTTAGTAACAATCTCCGTGAGTGAACCCTGAAATTATGAATGAAATGAGTAGTCATTGAATGATATATATATATATATATATATATATATATATATATATATATTAAACTGCATTACAAGTCATTTTGCATTACAAGTCATCGTACGAGGATATGATAACTTTTAGTCATCGTAGAAAGGGGCACCGATTAGTATACATTTGAGATACATATAATGATCCTCTCCGTATTTTAATAATTCCAGTGATTGCTGTTTAATGGATGGAGGGCCACATGTAGCTAGATTGTAGTCAAAGGTGGACAAATATTGAACTTGACTACTAATGGAGGACTCATTGATGGAACTTGATCCAATTAAACTTAATTCCGTGAATTGATTATTTAATATAGACAGTAAGATGAGAAAAGTACACAAACAAAAGAGCAAAAGTCTGAAGTCATAAAAGCGGCAGCATATAAAAATAAATAAAAAAATCAAAATCAAAAACCGCACTTTGCTATTAAAGCTGTGAAATCGTAAAGTAATTTTCTTCCAACTAAAGTCTAAAGACATTGTATGAGGAAATGATATATATATATATATATATATATATATATATATATATATATTAAGGATTGGGAATAAGTGGAAGACGAAGAAAACAAAGTCTACTCCGATGTCCGTTCCTCGGAGTCTTCATAGTGGTGCTTTTTTAAACAAAGACCAAAAAAGTTATAAAACAATAGCAACAATAAAAAAAGAGAAAGCCACTCAACTTTATGAATTTTAATGATTTTAGAAGGAGAAGGAGGAAGTGTCAAGTTCACATATAATATTTATAGTACAGTTAATAGGACGTACAAATGATTAATAATTTAATTGAAAACACAAAACTGCATTATAAAAATAATATTTTTTAAATAAATTTAGTTTTCAGTGGTCCTGGTTTGAGCCCATCATAGTAACTTGACAAACCGATATAAAATATCTTAAAAACCCACTGAATATATAAATTAATGAATTCCTAAGACATTAAAACTCTGTTATACACATGACTAAATTAGGGGGTCTTTGTAAAAAATTTGTCTATTGTTGTTTGTTGTTGCTTTCCTTCGCACCCTTGGAGATGAGAAAGCCATTGGTGTATGATTGTTGTCCCATGGTTTGTTTTTTTGAAAGTATATAATTGAGCTATGGTTTTTATTTACTTAAATATTTTTGCTTGGTTTAATGTTCGTTCAATAACTAATTGTGATATTCTAGCCAGTTTCTTCTAATGCTATTTACTTCCTCTCGATATTTATTTATATTTAAATGTACGTACGTACGTATGTATGTACAATGACTGGACAAATATGAAGGAAAAAAGGAATCTAGTATGTACTGAAGCCATCGAATAAGAAAAATTATAACTTTATTTCCATTCAATAGTTGACATAAATAACTATGTTCTTATTAATAGAAAATTATATCTAATTTCATTTTCAAATACTGCTTCCACTGAAAAGGGGAAAAAAAAAAATTTTCTGGCTCTGCTACTGTCAGAAGCTGGAAAGGGTATATATTGGTATACACCTGAGAGACATATCGATTAATTTGACTTCTACTAATGGATGACTCATTAATGGGACTGGATCCAAATAACTTAATTCCGTGAATTAATTAACAATGTGGGTAATAGATTGGTTAAAAGACGAAATCTAACGATTCAAAATATCAGGTAACTATAAATTATATATTATTATAAATATATTTTCATTTAATTAAAAATCATTTCTTATTAATTAATTTATTTAAATTTATTATATTTGTATAGAAGAATCACTAAACATAACTCTTTGGGGAGAAATTGACGAGAATTTGATGAAAATGCAGTTCAAAAAATGTCCGAACCAGTTGTAATCGCCTTTACAGCTATGGCAACTAAACAATATCTTAATAAGTATAAATATAATAAATATTAATATATACAAATTTACCCAAATAACAATAAGATATTTCTAATCATTATTTTTAATAATTATAAATATACAGGTGGATTTTATATAGCAAGCACTTCTGGAACATCATTTTATTTTGAACCAAACATCGCTTAATCAAAGAAAATCAAAAAAAGGTATTCTAAATATTTATTACAAAAATAATATACTTACTTATACATTTTACAATTCTCTTAAAAAATTAACATTATTTAATATCTTATCTATTTATAGGTTTGGTCATTCCATTCAAGGAATAGACTTTATTGCTCCGTCGACGCAAAAATCAATAACATTAGAAGAGCAAAAAACAATGCATAGACTGATGGTAGCAGAACTTTGGTCCTTAGATCCATATCAAAATCAGGTAAATCTTGATTTATTATTTCTCAATTATAATATATAATTTAATAAATTTTTTCCTCTTCAAATAACAGGACAAAAAATTTACTACAAAAGCAACCATCACTGAAATTGATACACAACAAGGTTGGTTTTACAATGCCTGTCCTCACTGTTATAGACGTGTCAAACAATCAGGAACTTCATGGTGGTGCGACAATAATGCATATTTAACGACAATACCAATCAGTTGGTAATATTCATCACTTTTATTATAAAAATTAATAAATAACTCTTAAACACTACAAAATTTACTAACTTTCTATTATTTATAATAGGTACAAAATTAATACTCGAATCGAAGACAGCACTGGGGGCATGAATATTGTTATGCTTGGAAAAATAGTACATCACTGGTAAATAAATCTTACTCCATACTAACAATTCAAGAAGGATATATCGATCCAAACATCATTCTCCCTCTCCTCGATCAACTGAAAGGCATGTCAAAAATATTTTTGATTCAATTTCGTCCAAGATGAGCATTTATTGATGCAACGGTTATTAAAATCTTTGACGACAATGAATCACAAATGTTATTGCCTACACCACCAATCGAATCCCCAAAAGATATCCCAGCACCATTAACATCTTTGGATCCAGAAACACTACTGCCAGAAACAAAAAAAGGCATGAAAAAACAGCTTTTCATCATCAAACCCATAATAGAGGAGATTGAATCAAGGTACATTACTATGCATAATTTGTTTCAAAATTTTTGTATTTGTATACATAAATTACAGACAATTATATAATTATACTCATCGTTATTTCAGCTCCCAGCAACATCCTTCCTCAATAGAAATTCAAACATTTTCTGTTGACCCATCTAGAAAACGAAAAGAATCAATGTATAATTATCTTTTATATATAATTACATATTATATAATTATACCAATTTCAATTTTATTTATGAACATAAAATAATTAATTTTTTCTTATAACAGATCTGAGGACAAGGGGAAGAAGAGTAAACACGGTTGATGATATTTTCAGTGCAAGATGTTTCATTTCTAACAACTCTGTTTATAAACATATACCTATATATGTTTGTCTGTATATATAAATTCAACATTTTAATATAAACTTGATGTAAATATTATAATATTATAATAATAAATACTAAACAAATATACTGATCATAATTATATTATTTATCTTAACTAACTATTTTTATTGTATAATATTCAATTATTTCCTTTTATTTTTCCTTGCATCCCTGTGCGTAGCACGGGTATTAGATTCGTTATATCTAAAATGATAGGCCACAATAGGACTTGTCTTGAAGTCTTAGTCTTGCTGTGATAAATCATGAATTCATGAGATATTGAACCAACTTAATTTAACTCAACCTAGAAGATACATTAGGATGAGAACATGTACGGATGACTTTTTTTTATTTATGGGTATAGGTACCCACCTCTAATGGGGTGAGTATGGGAGATAGGATATGGGTGCGGGGATGGGTATTGGGGGTTAAGATTAAATCCCGACCCCATACCCATACCTATCCCGCTTATATTCATTCTTACAAAAATATAATTTATTATATCTAAATATGTGTATTTTTAGTGTTTTAATATTTTAGTTTGTTTTATAAGTTTAGTTTATAGATTCTTATAATATGGATTTTTTTTATTTTAGTTTCATTTTCAGTTATATTATTGATTATGTTGATAAATATTATGAGAACTTGTTTTTAACTTTTTTCATTCTTAATGGGTAAACGGATAGGATATGGGTATAGCAACCATAGTGGGGAATACGCGCTCCACACACGCATTAACTTAGGTGGTTTTGGTGGTAGGTATGGGAGGTAAAATGGAAGATATGGGGGGTAAAATGGAAGATATGGGGGAAGCGTGCCACCCTTGTCCCATCCCATTGACATCCTTAAGAACATGTTCCATTAATTAACATATGCTTAGTCTCGTTTCAAAGTCTCTTAATTTTTCCTCCATAATCAAGACAGAAGTTCTCATTGTTTGTTTTTTCAAATTCGAGTTACAAGTACTATTTACCTTATGTTTGGATGACATATCCAATTTTTGAAATTGAAAATTTTTGCAAAAGATTATTTTTTCTTAACTTTTTTCATTATTCTCTCATTTGAAAAAGGAAAACTATTTTATTTTCAAACTTATATTGTATAGTACCCTTTTGGAAAAAGAAAATGAATCTTTTTGAAATCTTCTCATAATACACTATCCTTAACATCATTTCTTCTCATTCCATACAACTTTTTATTTTCAAAAGGAAAACTTTTAGACATCCAAACAGTATCTTATGCTCAAAATGAAAAAACTTTCTAGTTTAAAATAAAAAAATTTCTTTTCAAAAATAGACGCATGATCGGACTAGTCCCCAGAAATGAATTAGGGCTGTAGAAGAACCTCTTTCTTTTTTTTTTTTGGCTGTATGTTTCTGGACAATGATGAACTTAAGTAGTGGTGTGTTTTGGGCCAACAAACGACGAAAAATATTCATGGAAAAACGTAATAGCTGCCACAACATTTCCTCCAAAAGCTCGTCTTTCAGTTCCGGTTTTTTCTGGACTCTTATCGGTATCATAATCCTTATCACTAAAACACCTGCAGAGAATAGAGATTAAAACCAACAAATTTACATTATAAGAGCCAACAACGAGAAGCTAAGTGTACATTAATATCTAAAACACTAGCCTTTTCTGTTTACACTAACAAGGAATCAAAGTCAATCACTTCAACAATTTGATAGAATTTCGAGTCACTTAATAGGACTTGACATGAGTTGGATCCAGTTTCTAGGCCTTTTATTCTCGTTTTACAGCATTTTTTGACAAGATTATTGATGTTTTATTTTTGTTGCTTGTATAAAACTGATCTGTAGTGATTTTCTTTTTCACTGCAAGCATTAGAAGAAGAAAATACTCCGTTTATGGCCATACAAGGAGAAGTAAAAATTTATTATCTTCATCATGTGGTTCTTATATTGTTTTACTTTGTCTAATTTCAAAGATTTTAGTGTTGAATCTAGTGTACTGTGATTATTTACATAATTGAAGTTTTAATTTGGATCTCTATAAAAAGACTTTGAATATTAGGATTGTGACAGCCAATTTCAATATAACCCAACCCAGTACAATACGTTTTGTAAAGATAAATTGTGATAATAATAAATGATTGATTAGAATAATAGACAAGAATATGGGTCAACGATTTTTAACTTGTGGAACAAGTATATATAATGAAATAAATTTTATCCATAATTAATAGTACATTAAAATTGACAGGCCACAACAGGACTTGTCACAAAGTCTAGTATTGCTGTTATAAGTCATGAATTGATGGACATGGAACCAATTTAATTTTTACTTAATTGAGAAGATACATTATGGATGAGAGCAGGTTTCATTATTGTCAATATGCGCTTAGTCTTGTTCCAAAGTGTCCAAATTTTTCCTCCATGATCAAAAGAAGTTTTCATCCATTGGTTATTCAAATTCAAGTTATGAGAATCTAAGATGAATTGGTTGTCAATGTTGTATCTATCTATTTCGTTCTCAATCTCTTTATTCATCATCTTTCTTATTATATCATTTTCATAAAACCTTGTTAAACATGATATGATTAGAGCAAAAAGCCATAAGTTTTGGAATCTCTCTTTGTCAAAACAAATAAATTGCTTGATAAGAAAGTCTTTAGTAAAAATATATGCATTTGTTGAAAGTCTTTAGTAACAATCTCCATGAGTTGAACCTGGAAATTTGAATGAAACGAGACAATCTCATTTTTGATGAGTGAAACGGTTGAATTTTCCTCTATGCATATATTGAATTCGTTTTCTAATTATGAATTTGGCAATAAGAGGCTCCTATAGGATATGTTTTAGCAATGCATATTTCTCCAAATATCTTTCTTTTTAAAATACATGTCTTTATGTATTTTCTGATTTTCAGAACATTGCATCTTCTTCTCTCCTAGGTGGTCTTTCATAGTC
This sequence comes from Ficus hispida, assembly GCA_025413025.1. Taxonomy (NCBI): domain Eukaryota; kingdom Viridiplantae; phylum Streptophyta; class Magnoliopsida; order Rosales; family Moraceae; genus Ficus; species Ficus hispida. The sequence continues at coordinate 28,781,130 of CM046374.1, read as the reverse complement.
ATAATCCTAAGGTGATTGAAAAAATTTTGAATATGCATTGCTCATATAATCCTAAGGGAAATAGGAAATGATTCTCATTGGAATCCATGAGACATATTGTCTTCTCACTATTTTTTAAAATTCAAGTGTCACATGTAGATTGTAGTCAAATTTATATGGACAAATTAACTTCAGTACTACTACTGGATGACTCCTTAATCATGGAACTTGATCAGATGAACCTAATTCCGTGAATTTGTTATTTAATCAAGAAAAGAAGATGAGAAAAGTATACGAACAAAACAACCAAAGTCTAAAGTTACGAAAGAGAATTTCAATTAATTTAATAACTTTTATTAAACAAATTTTGTTTTTAATCGGTCCTGACTTGAGCCCAACGCAATAACTTAACAAAATAATTATAGTATAAAAATATCTTAAAACTGAACGTATAAATTAATGAATTCCTAATATATTAAAACTCTGTTATACAAATGACTAAATTAAGGGTCTTTGTAAAATGTTTGTCTATTGTTGTTTGTTGTCGGTTTCCTTTGACCTTTGACATAAGAAGCCAATGTCTGTACGACTGTTGCCACCCCAACCACGCCCCCACCACCCCCCCCCCCCTTTTCCTAAAAGTATATAATTGAGCTATGGTTTTTATTTACCTATTGTAGTTTGTGATATTGTTTTGTAAATATAAGTAGATTCATATTTATGCTAAGTTAAACAAATTACACGGAGTATGATTAAAAAAACAGAAATTATATATATTTGAAAATGAAGTACATTCACGAATTTTGCTTGCCGAAAAATAATTATAAAATAGCACGTCAACTTTTTTTTGGTTATTGATTTTCAACTAATTCGGAAATCAAAAAATTAAGAAATCTTCTAAATTTGATCATTTTTTTTAAACTGTTGTTTTTCCGCTCAAATCAAATTTTAAGTTGGTCCACATGGTAAAGGTGATTAACACAAATCAAAGGTTGGATTGGACAAATTATAGCACTGCCATTAAGGAAGGAAAAATTTAAAATAAATAAACGTAAATTAATAGCCCAAGTGATCCTGAAAGTGATCCAACAATTAATAATTGGTACATTTATATCGACAATCCCACATTCTCACATTAAAATTCTGTTTTTACTTCTAGAAGGTTTTTAAATTTCTAGGAAATTTTTGCAAAATCTATCCCCACAAAACATCATAGCTAGTAAAATGACATTATACTTAGACCGACGTAGCAAACAAACATACCAAAAAAGCCACAATAAGGTTAGTACAGTAATATTAAATTCCCATATTAAAAACAGACAGAAACAAAATTTTTCATGAAATAAGTTTCTAAAATATGATTAAAAAAAAAAAAAAAAAGGCCTTGTGGAATATGCTTTATTCTAAATATTCTAAATACCTAGTCATCATATGTACTCCTCTTAGATTGGGTGCCTATAAATATGCATTGTCGCATAGCATGTCATCCCACACAAAATTAAGAATACATTCTCTTTTAACTTCTCACTGAAATCATGATGATGGTTTTCCTTGCATGGTTGGGTCTCCTTTTCTTCTTCCTTATTATGTCTCCATTCAACTCTTCATCTGCTCTTCCTTCTTCTCACTTTCCTTCTCATCTTCCACTGTGCCATTCCCATGAAAGCTCTGCTTTGCTCCACTTCAAGAACACTCTTTCCATAACAACTGATAGTTATAGTTTTAATTTCTCTAATTGTGCTGATTACTATGGAATTGCTAATCCTAATAGTACAGTATCTTGGGATATGAGCAGGACTGTTGCACATGGAGTGGAGTCACATGTGATGAGGTGTCCGGTCATGTCATCAGGCTTGATCTTGCCTGCAGTGGGCTTGAGGGCATCATCCACTCGAACAACAGTTTGTTCCTCCTCACTCATCTCCAAACTCTTGTTCTCTCCTATAATTTGTTTTTATATGGTTCCATCTCACCCCAATTTGGTAGATTTGTGAATATGATTCATCTTAACCTTTCTGATTCTGGTTTCACTGGCCAACTCCCTCTGGAATTCTCTTTTTTGTCTAGTTTGGTTACACTTGATCTTAGCAGGAACTATGATTTGACTCTTGAGACTTTTAGTTTGAAACAAATTGTTGCAAACTTATCCAATCTCAAAGAATTGAGCTTGAGTGATATCAATATGTCTTTTGTCTCACCTCATTCCTTTATGAATTTGTCAACTTCTTTGACATCTCTTGATCTAAGTTTCAGTGGACTGCGAGGAGAGTTTCCAAAAAATATTTTTCGCCTTCCCAATCTTCAAACACTCGACTTAAATTATAATGAGAATCTCAGTGGTTCATTTCCTCAATATAATTGGAGTAGCCAATTAAGAAATCTATGTCTTTCTAGAACTGGATTTTTGATAGATTTACCTTATCTTACTAAAACATTGAAGTCTTTGAATACTTTGTTTCTCAGATCCTGCATTTTCAAAGGATCGTATCTTACACTGCTTGGCAACTCAACACAAATCACATCCTTAGACCTCTCTTTTAATAATTTTGGTGGTCAAATCCCATGGTCCTCTCTTCTAAATCTAGAAAAATTGACTTCTTTAGATCTTTCTAATAATAATTTCATAGGTCAGCTCCCTGACATTTGCAACCACTCCACAAAAATAACCTTTGCGTGTGATTTCCCAAAACATCAATTATTGGGTTATGTTCCATTGAAGTTGAAAGCCTTGTCCTTATCTAATAACTTACTTAATGGACAATACCTACTTGGTTATATTCCCTACCACAATTGCAGATCTAGATCTAAGTAGAAACCAATTCACTGGTCACATTGACGAATTCCAATATACTACTCTGGTTACTCTTAGCTTAGAATCAAATAAATTAGAGGGCTTTATTCCAAGATCCATTTTTCAGCAAGTGAATCTTTATTCATTAGATCTTTCACCAAATAACTTTAGTGGGGTCTTGCAGTTAGACCAGTCTTCAAAGTTAAAAAATCTCAAGTTTGTTGATCTTTCTTTATTAGCATGTCAAGGGATTCCATCAACTCCATCACATCTGCTTTGCCCAATGCCCTTCAATCCTTGTCATTGTCTTCGTGCAATATCAGTGAGTTCCCACACGCTTTAAGAAGCCTCGACAATTTAGAATGGTTGGACCTTTCCAACAACCAAATTGAAGGGATTGTTCCCCAATGGTTTGGACGTGGAAAGGATTCATTGTTGTTTCTAAATGTTCTCACAATCTCTTAACACATATGGAGCAGTTTCCTTGGAAAGGCATATTTTTATTGACCTAAGCTCCAACCGACTTCAAGGTCATCTTCCAATTCCACCACCTTCAACTCTTCTGTTTTCAATCTCAAACAACCAACTCGTGGAGAGATACCTTCTTGTTTTGCAACCTTACTTGGATTGAAACCCTTGATTTGTCGAACAACAATTTGACTGGAGCATTCCTCCATGCTCGCGACTCCCAAGATAACAACGGGAGACTTCTTGTGGCTCTTGAACCTTCATGGAAACCAGTGAAGGTCACTGCCCCTTTTTTGCAAAACTGTGAAATTTGGAAATTCTGGATGTTGGGAACAACAAGCTAAATGGATCCTTTCCCCATTGGTTGCATCTCTTCCAAAGCTTCAAATTCTGATCATGAAATCTAATAGATTCATGGTCCAATAAGTAATCCAAAGATGAGATTCCCTTTCCAAAAGTTGAGAATCATGGACCTCTCCAACAATGAATTCACAGGTCTTTTACCAGCTGAATATTTCAAAATTTATGGCCATGATGGATGCCCATTCTGATGTTTTGGAATACATGGGACGATACCCGCTAGGTGGCTCCTATTACTCTGTGACAATGTCTGTCAAAGGAAACTTCCTTGAGCTTCCAAAAATCCAAAAAAATGTTCATGACCATTGATTTCTCAAGTAATAACTTTACAGGAGAGATTCCAAACCTGATTGGAAAGCTCATTCACTCAAAGGTCTGAATTTTCTCACAATCAGTTGTCTGATCTCATTCCTCCATCGTTGGCAAACTTGAGCCAATCTTGAATGGTTAGACCTCTCCTCAAACAAACTTTCAGGTCATATTCCAGTGGAATTGGCAGCATGTCTGAATCAACTTGAAGTCTTGAATCTTTCCAACAACAGACTAGAAGGACAATTCCTCGTGGGAAGCAATTTGAAACATTCAATAAGCGACTCATACGGTGGGAACCCGGGATTATGTGGATTCCCTCTTCCCAAATCATGCAGTAACGATGAAGCACAACAGGACCAAGGAAATGATGATGGAGAGAATGAGAGTGGAATGACGGAATGGAAGGTGGTGATGATGGGATATGCAAGCGGATTGGTGATCGGAATATCTGTGGGATACATGGTGTTTTTAGTAAAAGCTTCGATTATTGGTTCTTTAAAAGATTTGGAGGAGGACGACGTTGTAGAACCATCACTCGCTCAAGAGGAAGGAGAAGGTCAAACTAGAAGCCAGAGGAAAACAGAGACTCGTGGCAAGTCTGAAGGAGTAAGTTGTAACGTGTTTGCAGTTATAAATTCTTGATTTCCTTGTAAGAACCAAACATTATCCACAACATAATTATTTTCGTTTCTTTTGTGACAGGGGATGGATGATGAAAAGCACTGTTCATGATCAAACTGGCATGGATTTGGCATGACTCTGATGAAATCACTGTCTCGTCGTTTAGTTAATTCTTGTTCTGTAATATTAAGAGTGCTAAATAAACTGTAATCCTTATTGAGGATTCGATCATAGAAAATGTGATGTGTGGAGTTTGTATTTAGTTCTTGTTAATTGATTGTCATCTAGCTTTTGTTCTATTTTGCGTACTTTGATGTGTTTTTTCTGACGTATTAGAACCAAATAAATTACAGTTTCACATAATTGTCATATGAGGACATATATATGCGAGTTCATTGCCTTTAGCTTCATTCATTAGATTTCATTTCGTATGTCATATAAGAACTGTCATTATTTGGTAAACATATATAAAAAAAAATTAAAGCATTTTCCTCAAAAATGTAAGACTTTTTTTTTTTTTTTTTTTTTTATAACAAAGAGAGAGTGAGTGAGTGATTATAAATATGGATTGTTTAAATGCAATAAAAGGAGAGAGAATGATTATAAATATTGTCACCTAATCTATTAATGACGAACTTTATTTATTAAGCTAAACAACCATTGTCTTTTCTTTCAGATTTAGTTAATCAGTAATTAACCTAAAATTAGTGATTATGTTAGTTGATTGATTGACTATGATTAATTACTGATTACTGAATTTACAATATGAAATGGTTAATCATAATTGATTATTAAGAAAATAATTGACTATTTTAAAATTGACATTCTAACTAATTCTTAAAAACTTCGGTAATATGTTAAAAAACTTCTTTAAAAAATGTCATTTATCTCTAAATCCTTTAATTTTTTTTTAGCAGATCACTTATTCAAAAAAAAATCAAGAAATTCT
>CM046374.1:28656876-28775550 GCA_025413025.1 Ficus hispida | reverse complement strand
AAAAATCATAATTGATGGATATTGAACCAAATCAATGTAACTCAACCCAAAGTCTCTTAATATTTCCTCCATGATCAACACAGACGCTTTCATCCTTTGCATTTGCAAATTCAAGATACTAAATTAGGCGATTGACTTTATATTTGTATTTGAATATTTGATGTCCATGAATTATATTAGTATATACAGACTAAATTATGATAGCCATTATATTTTATGTTTGAGTTCTATGCAGCAGAATTATAGAGCCTTATTTTAAAACAAAACTAAAGTAATCAATAAAATTTTATTACTATGCACATTAAAACTTTTACCTGTTTTCTTTTAACTTTATTATATATTTTTCACATCGCAATTTTTGTCATTTTCTGTTAATTCTATTATATATTTTTCTTTTCTTAACGGTGTTTATTGGGATGAAAATTCTCTATCTGTCACTGATAATTTGTAAACGCTTGAGATATATATGGTCTCCTCATATTCAGATAGAGTTCTCCCTGTTCTAAAATTCTAGTGCTATTTGATGGATAGACGGACCCATGTTGGTTGCCGTCAAATTATATATAATTGACCCAACAAATTTTAGGGATTCAGAGGTAAATAACATTTTTTTTAATAAGTTTTTTAACAAATGATCAAAAATTTTTTAAAGATAGATAAAAGATCATTTTTTCTAAAATAGTCAATCAATTTTCTTAAATATTAATTAATTATTGATTGACCATAATATAAATAACGAAATATCATGGTCGATCAAATATGAAAAAAAGGTTAAACAGTCATTTTTGCTATAAAAAAAATTCGATAATTTATTAGATTAGGTGATTAAAAAAGGTCACTTAGCATAAATTTTTTATTATTTTCATATGTTACTTATCTAATCAAGACATGAAGATGAGAACAACTTGTACAAAAGAGTAAAGACTCTGATTAAAAAATCAATAATAATTAACATGCCTGATTTTGTGCTGAGCATCATTAACTCTAGTACTCACTACACGGGCAGCACTTATATATATATATATATATATATATATATATATATATATTCTAAACGGCACTTGGCAATTAAACTTTTGCAGCCATCATGGTCGCTTTTGCTTATTCTTTTATGCTTTTTTCATACTAATTATGTCTAAAGTCATCGTACGAGGATATGATAACTTTTATTCATAGTGCCGTTGCTGGAAAACTTTCCTGACTACCACTGTCGCAAAGCTAGCTAGAAAGGGGCACCGATTAGTATACATTTGAGATACATATAATGATCCTCTCCGTATTTTAATAATTCCAGTGATTGCTGTTTAATGGATGGAGGGCCACATGTAGCTAGATTGTAGTCAAAGGTGGACAAATATTGAACTTGACTACTAATGGAGGACTCATTGACGGAACTTGATCCAATTAAACTTAATTCCGTGAATTGATTATTTAATATAGACAGTAAGATGAGAAAAGTATACAAACAAAAGAGCAAAAGTCTGAAGTCATAAAAGCGGCAGCATATAAAAATAAATAAAAAAAATCAAAATCAAAAACCGCACTTTGCTATTAAAGCTGTGAAATCGTAAAGTAATTTTCTTCCAACTAAAGTCTAAAGACATTGTATGAGGAAATGATATATATATATATAATATATATATATATTAAGGATTGGGAATAAGTGGAAGACGAAGAAAACAAAGTCTACTCCGATGTCCGTTCCTTGGAGTCTTCATAGTGGTGCTTTTTTAAACAAAGACCAAAAAAGTTATAAAACAATAGCAAGAATTAAAAAGAGAGAGCCACTCAACTTTATGAATTTTAATGATTTAGAAGGAGAAGGAGGAAGTGTCAAGTTCACATATAATATTTATAGTACAGTTAATAGGACGTACGTCAATGATTAATAATTTAATTGAAAACACAAAACTGCATTATAAAATAAAATTTTTAAATAAATTTAGTTTTCAGTGGTCCTGGTTTGAGCCCATCATAGTAACTTGACAAACCGATATAAAAATATCTTAAAACCCACTGAATATATAAATAATGAATTCCTAATACATTAAAACTCTGTTATACACATGACTAAATTAGGGGTCTTTGTAAAAATTTGTCTATTGTTGTTTGTTGTGCTTTCCTTCGCACCCTTGGAGATGAGAAAGCCATTGGTGTATGATTGTTGTCCCATGGTTTGTTTTTTTGAAAGTATATAATTGAGCTATGGTTTTTATTTACTTAAATATTTTTGCTTGGTTTAATGTTCGTTCAATAACTAATTGTGATATTCTAGCCAGTTCTTCTAATGCTATTTACTTCCTCTCGATATTTATTTATATTTAAATGTACGTACGTACGTATGTATGTACAATGACTGGACAAATATGAAGGAAAAAAGGAATCTAGTATGTACTGAAGCCATCGAATAAGAAAAATTATAACTTTATTTCCATTCAATAGTTGACATAAAAACTATGTTCTTATTAATAGAAAATTATATCTAATTTCATTTTCAAATACTGCTTCCACTGAAAAGGGGAAAAAAAAAATTTCTGGCTCTGCTACTGTCAGAAGCTGGAAAGGGTATATATTGGTATACACCTGAGAGACATATCGATTAATTTGACTTCTACCAATGGATGACTCATTAATGGGACTGGATCCAAATAACTTAATTCCGTGAATAATTACCAATGTGGGTAATAGATGGTTAAAAGACGAAATCTAACTATTCAAAATATCAGGTAACTATAAATTATATATTATTATAAATATATTTTCATTTAATTAAAAATCATTTCTTATTAATTATTATTTAAATTTATTATATTTGCAGAGAAGAATCACTAAACATAACTCTTTGAGGAGAAATTGACGAGAATTTGATGAAAATGCAGTTCAAAAAAATGTCCGAACCAGTTGTAATCGCTTTACAGCTATGGCAACTAAACAATATCTTAGTAAGTATAAATATAATAAATATTAATATATACAAATTTACCCAATAACAATAAGATATTTCTAATCATTATTTTTAATAATTATAAATATACAGTGGATTTTATATAGCAAGCACTTCTGGAACATCATTTTATTTTGAACCAAACATCGCTGAATCAAAGAAAATCAAAAAAAGGTATTCTAAATATTTATTACAAAAATAATATACTTACTTATACATTTTACAATTCTCTTAAAAAATTAACATTATTTAATATCTTATCTATTTATAGGTTTAGTCATTCCATTCAAGGAATAGACTTTATTGCTCCGTCGACGCAAAAATCAATAACATTAGAAGAGCAAAAAACAATGCATAGACTGATGGTAGCAGAACTTTGGTCCTTAGATCCATATCAAAATCAGGTAAATCTTGATTTATTATTTCTCAATTATAATATATAATTTAATAAATTTTTCCTCTTCAAATAACAGGACAAAAAAATTTACTACAAAAGCAACCATACTGAAATTGATACACAACAAGGTTGGTTTTACAATGCCTGTCCTCACTGCTATAGACGTGTCAAACAACCAGGAACTTCATGGTGGTGCGACAATAATGCATATTTAACGACAATACCAATCAGTTGGTAATATTCATCACTTTTATTATAAAAAATTAATAAATAACTCTAAACACTACAAAATTACTAACTTTCTATTATTTATAATAGGTACAAAATTAATACTCGAATCGAAGACAGCACTGGGGCATGAATATTGTTATGCTTGGAAAAATAGTACATCACTGGTAAATAAATCTTACTCCATACTAACAATTCAAGAAGGATAAATCGATCCAAACATCATTCTCCCTCTCCTCGATCAACTAAAAGGCATGTCAAAAATATTTTTGATTCAATTTCGTCCAAGAGGTGCATTATTGATGCAACGGTTATTAAAATCTTGACGACAATGAATCACAAATGTTATTGCCTACACCACCAATCGAATCCCCAAAGATATCCCAGCACCATTAACATCTTTGATCCAGAAACACTACTGTCAGAAACAAAAAAAGGCATGAAAAAACAGCTTTTCATCATCAAACCCATAATAGAGGAGATTGAATCAAGGTACATTACTATGCATAATTTGTTTCAAAATTTTTGTATTTGTATACATAAATTACAGACAATTATATAATTATACTCATCGTTATTTCAGCCCCCAGCAACATCCTTCCTCAATAGAAATTCAAACATTTTCTGTTGACCCATCTAGAAAACGAAAAGAATCAATGTATAATTATCTTTTATATATAATTACATATTATATAATTATACCAATTTCAATTTATTTATGAACATAAAATAATTAATTTTTTCTTATAACAGATCTGAGACAAGGGGAAGAAGAGTAAACACGGTTGATGATATTTCAGTGCAAGATGTTTCATTTCTAACAACTCTGTTTATAAATATATATCTACATATGTTTGTCTGTATATATAAATTCAACATTTTAATATAAACTTGAATGTAAATATTATAATATTATAATAATAAATACTAAACAAATATACTGATCATAATTATATTATTTATCTTAACTAACTATTTTTATTGTATAATATTCAATATTTCCTTTTATTTTTTCCTTGCATCCCTGTGCGTAGCACGGGTATTAGATTCGTTATATCTAAAATGATAGGCCACAATAGGACTTGTCTTGAAGTCTTAGTCTTGCTATGATAAATCATGAATTCATGAGATATTGAACCAACTTAATTTAACTCAACCTAGAAGATACATTAGGATGAGAACATGTACGGATGACTTTTTTATTTATGGGTATAGTACCCACCTCTAATGGGTGAGTATGGGAGATAGGATATGGGTGTGGGGTGGGTATTAGGGGTTAAGATTAAATCCCGACCCCATACCCATACCTACCCCGCTTATATTCATTCTTACAAAAATATAATTTATTATATCTAAATATGTGTATTTTTAGTGTTTTAATATTTAGTTTGTTTATAAGTTTAGTTTATAGATTCTTATAATATGGATTTTTTTATTTTAGTTTCATTTTCAGTTATATTATTGATTATGTTGATAAATATTATGAGAACTTGTTTTTAACTTTTTCATTCTTAATGGGTAAACGGGTAGGATATGGGTATAGCAACCATAATGGGAATACGCGCTCCACACATGCATTAACTTAGGTGGTTTTGGTGGTAGTATGGGGGGTAAAATGGAAGATATGGGGGGTAAAATGGAAGATATGGGAAGCGTGCCACCCTTGTCCCATCCCATTGACATCCTTAAGAATATGTTCCATTAATTAACATATGCTTAGTCTCGTTTCAAAGTCTCTTAATTTTTCCTCCATAATCAAGACAGAATTCTCATTGGTTTGTTTTTCAAATTCGAGTTACAAGTACTATTTACCTTATGTTTGGATACATATCCAATTTTTGAAATTGAAAATTTTGCAGAAGATTATTTTTCTTAACTTTTTTCATTATTCTCTCATTTGAAAAAGGAAAACTATTTTATTTCAAACTTATATTGTATAGTACCCTTTTGGAAAAAGAAAATGAATCTTTTGAAATCTTCTCATAATACACTATCCTTAACATCATTTCTTCTCATTCCATACAACTTTTTATTTTCAAATGAAAACTTTTAACATCCAAACAGTATCTTATGCTCAAAATGAAAAAACTTTCTAGTTTAAAATAAAAAAATTTCTTTTCAAAAATGGACGCATGATCCAAACAAAAGATGCTTAAGATTTCATTGGACTAGTCCCCCAGAAATGAATTAGGGTGTAGAAAACCTCTTTCTTTTTTTTTTGGCTGTATGTTTCTGGACAATGATGAACTTAAGTAGTGGTGTGTTTTGGGCCAACAAACTACGAAAAATATTCATGGAAAAACGTAATAGCTGCCACAACATTTCCTCCAAAAGCTCGTCTTTCAGTTCCGGTTTTTTCTGGACTCTTATCGGTATCATAATCCTTATCACTAAAACACCTGCAGAGAATAGAGATTAAAACCAACAAATTTACATTATAAGAGCCAACAACGAGAAGCTAAGTGTACATTAATATCTAAAACAGTAGCCTTTTCTGTTTACACTAACAAGAATCAAAGTCAATCACTTCAACAATTTATAGAATTTCGAGTCACTTAATAGGACTTGACATGATTGGATCCAGTTTCTAGGCCTTTTATTCTCGTTTTACAGCATTTTTTGACAAGATTATTGATGTTTTATTTTGTTGCTTGTATAAAAACTGATCTGTAGTGATTTTCTTTTTCACTGCAAGCATTAGAAGAAGAAAATACTCCGATTGTTTATGGCCGTACAAGGAGAAGTAAAAAATTTATTATCTTCATCATGTGGTTCTTATATGTTTTACTTTGTCTAATTTCAAAGATTTTAGTGTTGAATCTAGTTACTGTGATTATTTACATAATTGAAGTTTTAATTTGGATCTCTATAAAAAGACTTTGAATATTAGGATTGTGACAGCCAATTTCAATAACCCAACCCAGTACAATACGTTTGTAAAGATACAAATTGTGATAATAATAAATGATTGATTAGAACAATAGACAAGAATATGGGTCAACGATCTTTAACTTGTGGAACAAGTATAATGAAATAAATTTTATCCATAATTAATAGTACATTAAAATTGACAGGCCACAACAGGACTTGTCACAAAGTCTAGTATTGCTTTATAAGTCATGAATTGATGGACATGGAACCAATTTAATTTTTACTTAATTGAGAAGATACATTATGGATGAGAGCAGGTTCATTATTGTCAATATGCGCTTAGTCTTGTTCCAAAGTGTCCAAATTTTCCTCCATGATCAAAGAAGTTTTCATCCATTGGTTATTCAAATTCAAGTTATGAGAATCTAAGATGAATTGGTTGTCAATGTTGTATCTATCTATTTCGTTCTCAATCTCTTATCATCATCTTCTTATTATATCATTTCATAAAACCGTGTTAAACATGATATGATTAGAGCAAAAAGTCATAAGTTTTGGAATCTTTCTTTGTCAAAACAAATAAATTGCTTGATAAGAAAGTCTTTAGTAAAATATATGCATTTGTTGAAAGTCTTTATAACAATCTCCATGAGTTGAACCTGGAAATTTGAATGAAACGAGACAATCTCATTTTGATGAGTGAAACGGTTGAATTTTCCTCTATGCATATATTGAATTCGTTTCTAATTATGAATTTGGCAATAAGAGGCTCCTATAGGATATGTTTTAGCAATGCATATTTCTCCAAATATCTTTCTTTTTAAATACATGTCTTTATGTATTTCTGATTTTCAGAACATTGCATCTTCTTCTCTCCTAGGTGTCTTTCATAGTCATAATCCTAAGGTGATTGAAAAATTTTGAATATGCATTGCTCATATAATCCTAAGGAAATAGGAAATGATTCTCATTGGAATCCATGAGACATATTGTCTTCTCACTATTTTTTAAAATTCAAGTGTCACATGTAGATTGTAGTCAAATTTATATGGACAAATTAACTTGAGTACTACTACTGGATGACTCCTTAATCATGGAACTTGATCAGATGAACCTAATTCCGTGAATTTGTTATTTAATCAAGAAAAGAAGATGAGAAAAGTATACGAACAAAACAACCAAAGTCTAAAGTTACGAAGAGAATTTCAATTAATTTAATAACTTTTATTAAACAAATTTTGTTTTTAATCGGTCCTGACTTGAGCCCAACGCATAACTTAACAAATAATTATAGTATAAAAATATCTTAAAACTGAACGTATAAATTAATGAATTCCTAATATATTAAAACTCTGTTATACAAATGACTAAATTAAGGGGTCTTTGTAAAATGTTTGTCTATTGTTGTTTATTGTTGGTTTCCTTTGACCTTTGACATAAGAAGCCAATGTTTGTATGACTGTTGCCACCCCAACAACCACCCCCAACCACCCCACCCCCCCTTTTTCCTAAAAGTATATAATTGAGCTATGGTTTTATTACCTATTGTAGTTTGTGATATTGTTTTGTAAATATAAGTAGATTCATATTTATGCTAAGTTAAACAAATTACACGGAGTATGATTTAAAAAACAGAAATATATAAATTGAAAATGAAGTACATTCATGATTTTGCTTGCCGAAAAATAATAATAAAATAGCACGTCAACTTTTTTTTGGTTATTGATTTTCAACTAATTCGGAAATCAAAAAATTAAGAAATCTTCTAAATTTGATCATTTTTTTTAAACTGTGTTTTTCCGCTCAAATCAAATTTTAAGTTGGTCCACATGGTAAAGGTGATTAACACAAATCAAAGGTTGGATTGGACAAATTATAGCACTGCCATTAAGGAAGGAAAAATTTAAAATAAATAAACGTAAATTAATAGCCCAAGTGATCCTGAAAGTGATCCAACAATTAATAATTGGTACATTTATATCGACAATCCCACATTCTCACATTAAAATTCTGTTTTACTTCTAGAAGGTTTTTAAATTTCTAGGAAATTTTTGCAAAATCTATCCCCACAAAACATCATAGCTAGTAAAATGACATTATACTTAGACCGACGTAGCAAACAAACATACCAAAAAAGCCACAATAAGGTTAGTAGAGTAATATTAAATTCCCATATTAAAAACAGACAGAAACAAAATTTGTCATGAAATAAGTTTCTAAAATATGATTTAAAAAAAAAAAAAAAGGCCTTGTGGAATATGCTTTATTCTAAATATTCTAAATACCTAGTCATCATATGTACTCCTCTTAGATTGGGTGCTGTAAATATGCATTGTCGCATAGCATGTCATTCCACACAAAATTAAGAATACATTCTCTTTAACTTCTCACTGAAATCATGATGATGGTTTTCCTTGCATGGTTGGGTCTCCTTTTCTTCTTCCTTATTACGTCTCCATTCAACTCTTCATCTGCTCTTCCTTCTTCTCACTTTCCTTCTCATCTTCCACTGTGCCATTCCCATGAAAGCTCTGCTTTGCTCCACTTCAAGAACACTCTTTCCATAACAACTGATAGTTATAGTTTTAATTTCTCTAATTGTGCTGATTACTATGGAATTGCTAATCCTAATAGTACAGTATCTTGGGATATGAGCAGGGACTGTTGCACATGGAGTGGAGTCACATGTGATGAGGTGTCCGGTCATGTCATCAGGCTTGATCTTGCCTGCAGTGGGCTTGAGGGCATCATCCACTCGAACAACAGTTTGTTCCTCCTCACTCATCTCCAAACTCTTGTTCTCTCCTATAATTTGTTTTTATATGGTTCCATCTCACCCCAATTGGTAGATTTGTGAATATGATTCATCTTAACCTTTCTGATTCTGGTTTCACTGGCCAACTCCCTCTGGAATTCTCTTTTTTGTCTAGTTTGCTTACACTTGATCTTAGCAGGAACTATGATTTGACTCTTGAGACTTTTAGTTTGAAACGAATTGTTGCAAACTTATCCAGTCTCAAAGAATTGAGCTTGAGTGATATCAATATGTCTTTTGTCTCACCTCATTCCTTTATGAATTTGTCAACTTCTTTGACATCTTTTGATCTAAGTTTCAGTGGACTGCGAGGAGAGTTTCCAAAAAATATTTTTCGCCTTCCCAATCTTCAAACGCTCGACTTAAATTATAATGAGAATCTCAGTGGTTCATTTCCTCAATATAATTGGAGTAGCAATTGAGAAATCTATGTCTTTCTAGAACTGGATTTTTGATAGATTTACCTTATCTACTAAAGCATTGAAGTCTTTGAATACTTTGTTTCTCAGATCCTGCATTTTCAAAGGATCGTATCTTACACTGCTTGGCAACTCAACACAAATCACATCCTTAGACCTCTCTTTTAATAATTTTGGTGGTCAAATCCCATGGTCCTCTCTTCTAAATCTAGAGAAATTGACTTCTTTAGATCTTTCTAACAATAATTTCATAGGTCAGCTCCCTGACATTTGCAACCACTCCACAAAAATAACCTTTTCGTGTGATTTCCCAAAACATCAATCATTGGGTTATGTTCCATTGAAGTTGAAAGCCTTGTCCTTATCTAATAACTTACTTAATGGGACAATACCTACTTGGTTATATTCCCTACCACAATTGCAAGATCTAGATCTAAGTAGAAACCAATTCACTGGTCACATTGACGAATTCCAATATACTTCTCTGGTTACTCTTAGCTTAGAATCAAACAAATTAGAGGGCTTTATTCCAAGATCCATTTTTCAGCAAGTGAATCTTTATTCATTAGATCTTTCACCAAATAACTTTAGTGGGGTCTTGCAGTTAGACCAGTCCTCAAAGTTAAAAAATCTCAAGTTTGTTGATCTTTCTTTTATTAGCATGTCAAGGGATTCCATCAACTCCATCACATCTGCTTTGCCCAATACCCTTAAATCCTTGTCATTGTCTTCGTGCAACATCAGTGAGTTCCCACACGCTTTAAGAAGCCTCGAAAATTTAGAATGGTTGGACCTTTCCAACAACCAAATTGAAGGGATTGTTCCCCAATGGTTTTGGAACGTGGGAAAGGATTCATTGTTGTTTCTAAATATTTCTCACAATCTCTTAACACATATGGAGCAGTTTCCTTGGAAAGGCATATTTTTTATTGACCTAAGCTCCAACCGGCTTCAAGGTCATCTTCCAATTCCACCACCTTCAACTTCTCTGTTTTCAATCTCAAACAATCAACTCGTTGGAGAGATACCTTCTTCATTTTGCAACCTTACTTCGATTGAAACCCTTGATTTGTCGAACAACAATTTGACTAGGAGCATTCCTCCATGCTCTGGACTCTCAAGAGTAACAATGGGAAACTCATTGAGCATCTTGAACCTTCATGGAAACCAGTTGGAAGGGTCACTGCCCTTTTCTTGCAAAACTGTACGTTACTAGAAATTTTGGATGTTGGGAACAACAAGCTAAATGGATCCTTTCCCCATTGGTTGGCATCTCTTCCAGAGCTTCAAATTCTGATCATGAAATCTAATAGATTTCAAGGTCCAATAAGTAATCCAGAGGTGAGATTGCCCTTCCTAAAGTTAAAAATCATGGACCTATCCAACAATGATTTCACAGGTCTTTTACTGGCTGAATATTTTGAGAATTTTATGGCCATGATGGATGCTCATTCAGATGTTTTGGAATACATGGGACGATACCCGATAGGTGGCTCCTATTATTCTATGACAATGACAATCAAAGGGAACTTCATTGAGCTTCCAAAAGTCCAAAAAATGTTCATGACCATTGATTTGTCGAGCAATAACTTCACAGGAGAGATTCCAAAGGTGATTGGAAAGCTCAATTCACTCAAAGGACTGAACTTTTCTCACAACAAGTTGTCTGGTCTCATTCCTCCATCGTTGGCAAACTTGAGCAATCTTGAATCGTTAGACCTCTCCTCAAACAAACTTTCAGGTCATATTCCAGTGGAATTGGTAGCAGCTCTGAATCAACTTGAAGTCTTGAATCTTTCCAACAATAGACTAGAAGGACCAATTCCTCGCGGGAAGCAATTTGAAACATTCAAAAGCGACTCATATGGTGGGAACCTGGGATTATGTGGATTCCCTCTTCCCAAATCATATATGTAGCAACAATGAAGCACAACATGACCAAGGAAATGATGATGGAGAGCATGAGAGTGGAATGACGGAATGGAAGGTGGTGATGATGGGATATGCAAGCGGACTGGTGATCGGAATATCTGTGGGATATATGGTGTTTTTTAGTAAAAGCTTCGATTATTGGTTCTTCAAAAGATTTGGAGGAGGACGACATTGTAGAACCAGCACTCGCTCAAGAGGAAGGAGAAGGTCAAACTAGCAAGCAGAAGAAAACAGAGTCTCTTGGCAAGCCTGGAAGAGTAAGTTTGGAATATGTTTGTAGTTATAATTCTTGATTTTCTTATAAGAACCAAACATTATCAGCAACATAATTATTTCATTTCTTTTGTGACAGGGGGATGGATGAAAAGTACCGTTCAAGATCAAAACTGGCATGGATTTAGGCATGACTCTGATGAAATCGCTATCTCGTCGTTTTAGTTAATTTCTTGTTCTGTATTAAGAGTGCTAAATAAACTGTAATCCTTATTGAGGATTCGATCATAGAAAATCTGATGTTATGGAGTTTGTATTTTAGTTCTTGTTCAATTGTATTGTCATCTATGCTTTTGTTTGTATTTTGCGTACTTTGATGTGTTTTTTCCAACATATTTGAACCAAATAAATTACAGTTTTCACATAATTGTCACTATGAGGACAGTATATATGCGAGTTCATTGCCTTTAGCTTTGTGCATTCAGATTTCATTTCGTATGTCATATAAGAACTTGTCAATATTTTGGTTAACATATGTAAAAAAGAATTAAAGCATTTTCCTCAAAGATATAAGATTTTTTTTTTTTTAACACACAGAGAGAGAGTGTGAGTGATTATAAATATGGATTGTTTAAACGCTATTAAAGGAGAGATAATGATTATAAATATGGATTGTTTAAACGCTATGAAAGGCCTTCATATATATGAGATTTGTTTTACTTCAATCCAATTGCTCAAACACAACCTTTTTTTTAAGCTTAAACAAAGGATTAATTTTTGGAAAATTAGATTAGGGCCTATTTTGGTCACCTTAATAATGACCAAACTTTTATTTATTAAGCAAAATAACCATTTGTCTTTTTTTTTTTTTTCAGATTTGATCAATCAGTGATTAACCTAAAATTGGTGATTTACGTTAGTTGATTGATTGACTATGATCAATTAATAATTTACTAAATTAAC
This sequence comes from Ficus hispida, assembly GCA_025413025.1. Classification (NCBI taxonomy): domain Eukaryota; kingdom Viridiplantae; phylum Streptophyta; class Magnoliopsida; order Rosales; family Moraceae; genus Ficus; species Ficus hispida. The sequence goes on along the minus strand of CM046374.1, from coordinate 28,762,768 downwards.
GATAATAAATGGTTAATCATTGATTGATTGTTTAAGAAAATTAATTGATCATTTTAAAAATGGGCATTCTAATTAATTCTTAAAAACTTCGGTCATTTGTTAAAAAACTTCTTTAAAAAATATCATTTACCTCTAAATCCTTTATTATTATTATTATTTATTTTTTTTTTACAGATCACTTATTAAAAAAAAATTTAAGAAATTCCTGGTTTTTATTTTTATTTTTTATTTTTTTGGTCACCGACGACAGTTTTGAACCCTTTTTTTTATCTTTTACTTTCAGTTGTCTGTCGTTTTCAAGGATATTGTTATTTTGTAATAAAATTGTCGTTCATGCTTTCTATACTGTTTCTCTTGTTGTTGTCGTTTTCAGGCATGTTGTCGTCGTTCATGAAATAGTTGTTTATGTCGTTTTTGCTGATGTTTTCCTTTTCCATTTGTCGTTTTTCTTTTCATTGTCGTATTTCCGAACTTCTGTCATTGATGAACTTGGCCTCACCAAACAAAGCAGAGCCTCTAACATACATGTATTCCGATTTTCAAAACCCACCAACTTGCAATTCTCTCTCTCACTCTATCCCTTCTATCTCTTTATATAAATATATATATACAAACACTCGTATATATCCTCGACACACGTTAGCCTTGAAGTTTGGAGTCAGCCAAAGAATCCATGGACATGGCGCTTGGTTCTTTGATCCGGAGCTCGCCCACGCTCATCAACGGCTCGAAATTGCTGAGCTTCCTAACAATTTGGCCTCAAAAGGTAGGGAATTTCTATCCACTAATTGGTAATTCTTAATATGATATATATATATATATATATGTGTGTGTGTACGTCTTTTATTTTATTATTATTTTAATGAACATAAAATTTGTATATATATGTTGCTCTTCTTAGTTTGTGTTATGCATTATTCAATTGTAATTAAAATGAAATTTTGGCAGTGGTAGAGAAATGCAAAATATCATTCGAATAAATACACTGGCAACATAAACCTAATTAGTATGCTAATTAAGGATGACTATATGGAGATAATGACACTTCAGAATACGTAGTTATAAACATAACCTAGTGCTAATCATACACCGCTGACCAAGATGAATGCAAATGGAGTACGCAGCATAAGCATCAATAGAAGGTTGCCTGATCTGCTTCTCACTTAATTCGGCTGCATCCCACTCGCTGCCTAAAAGTAGTTCCGGAGCAAAGAGCAATTGTTCGTGCAAATTTTAACTGACTAATATCTTTTGACATCAGTTTACAACTGACGTTGAAAGTTTTCCTTGTCGATTTTGCGACCGACAAGAAAGATTTGTAAGGTCGGTTATCTTCGCATGGTTTTGTTGCATCATCAAAATTTCAACAGTAGGGCAAACTTTGGATTTGGCATACAAAATATTGATGGACAATTTGATCTATGTGGAATAAGTACGTATAAATATGCAAAGAACAAAAAGTTCTGTGAATCACATTCATAAAACAAATATTATGCAGAAATTAACTAATTCCTAACCTGAACATGTGCACCTTGGAAAAAATTCCCAGCAGGAAACTGTTAAAAAATTTTACTAGGATTATATTTATTTTAGGATTACATTTACATTTTTATTTATCTATCTTATTAGTAAGGGTAAATTTGGTCTTTTATTATTAGGTAGTTTGGTCTTTTGATATTTGTTTGGAGGGGTAAACCTTCCTTTTGAAGTATTTTTATTTAAGCAATTGCTTAAATATATATATATATATATATATATATATAATAAAACATAAAAATAAAAATAAAACCTTAACAACTTGTTTGGTTTCTCTTACTAGAACTCTAGGAATCTCTGAGGCTTTTTTTTTTTTTTGGGTTGGGAGGAGTCTATGAGTTATTCATTGAAGAAGACGCCATTGAATCACGTAAAAATTTAAAAATAAATAAATAAATGAAACACGGATACTGGACAAACGACAACAATATGAAAATAACGACAGGCGCAAAAGACGAGAATTGTGAAAACTGAAACTACACACGTAAATTACACCAACCCACCCAACACTCCACACCCCCCAAACAAAAAAGAAAACTACACACGTATATGTCAAAGACAGAACGAGAAAGAGTTTAAAAACGACAATCAAATAATGTCATGAATGATGCCGAAAACGACGACAATAGTATTGAAGACGACGTCAAGGCAGGAAAACAAACAGAACAAGAATAACAAAACGTTCAAAGGGATCCCCTTTTTTGCTTTTTGTTTCTTTGGTTTTTCGTATGAATCCACTACAAAGGGATGGTATCAGCAGAAAGAAGGGGAAAAAAAAAATAGTTCTAGCGATCCTTACAGTAACCCAATATGTATTTAATTTAATTTTGTTTTATTTCTTATTATTATTATTATGCAAATACCTATGGTCTAATACAGTTAATATTAGGGGACATGTCTTTAGCATTGCTCAATCTATCGATTTGTAAAGAGTCAGTATGGAATTACTATGGCTGCAAACATAGAAGACATTTTTAAATTTCTAGGTTTACTTTTTACATTTTAAAATTAGACGAGGTGAGCTCCACTTATAAATTAGAAATTATCTTCAACTTATAATGTCCGGTTAAGGGAGAACTTATCTCCTCCAACTTACTCTAAAAAATAATAACAAATTTGAATTGAATAAAATACTTTTTAATTACCTTATTTTGTTCTAAGTTCTCACAATCCTAGCAATATAATCAGTAGAATAGGAAATATACTCCCCTGTAACTTTTTTTCTAAAGGTATAATTTTCATGTAACTTAAATGTCCGATAAACTAATATACACTTCCACGTCGAATTATTGAGTTGCTCTGATACCAATTGTTGAAACTAAACATTCCTATTAGTGTCTATAACACAGTATAAGCATCAATTCATGGGGTTACCAGTCGGAAGCGGTGGCACCACTTGAGAGCCACCGAAGCTCGCCGAAGAAGAAAGCTTGAGGGTGATGGAGCTATCACCTCACGCTACTGAAACCACACACGCGCATAGTAAACTCTTAACACTCTTTCTCATATTCAAGCTCTTAAACTCTTGAAGTTCATATAACTTTATCACTCCCTTGAGTGCATCTTAGCATATTTATAGCCCCCATTTAAATCAAAATTCAAACCTACTATTCAAACTTTTTTTTTCGAACTGTGCTTTCTCGCAAAAAAAAAAAAAATGTTCTATTCAAACTTCTAAACCAAACAGGCCAATCTAAACTACATCATTTATTGTTTTCGATTACAATTGTACTTCAAATCAATTATTTTCGAACACCTTGGCAAATGTCTAGACATTTAACATTCAGCAGGAAAAGTTGGAACAATCAGCTTTTAACAGCTTTCTGAGCAATGAATTTTCGAACCAGAAATTTTAGAAAAACTTTATCCTCACATAATTGTCACCGATGAAGAAATTATGCGAGTTCATTGCCTTTAGCTTCATGCATTTAGATATCATTTCAGAAGTCATATTATCACTACTAATTATTCTGGTAAAAAAAATATAAAAATTATAACATTTTCGTCTAAAAAATGAGAGGAATTTTTTTGTGAGAATGTGCAAGATTTGTGACCTTTTGCTTCTATTGCCAAACAAAACATATAATTCCAAAATTTTCACAACTGAAACCAAAGCTGTTTTCCTCTAGTACGAGTCAAATAAAGCTGTAAACGAACCTAGTCCTACGGTCCAAGCAAAAGAAACAAAGACGAGAAAAAAAGGTCCATACTGGTGTGAACCAAACCAAGTCTGACAAAAAGCAAACTGAAATTGCCTTCACAACCCTTTGCATAGTCTTTAAGATGCCTGAACAGCAGCAAAATGGGGGATCTCTAGGCAGCAATGTGACCTCGGCCTTAAAGAAGCATCCGTTAGTACACTCCAATATCAGATAATACACAGTTCCGGTTGCTATTCGCCACTTCACCTCCACAACCTCCTTCAACTCGAGATGGTGACCCTGAGACAATCAAATTCTTACATGTATTTCTCCAAAAATATCAAAATAGAATAATCTTTTCCTTTTCCAATGAAATTCATTCTGTCTTGGGGAAAAAAACAAACAAACAAAAACAAAACACAAACACAAACCTCAATTTTGTTGTATTCTTCCACTGCAAAATCTTGCTGCCACTTGTACATCCTTCTCTGATTTCTTGCATGAGACAGCCGCACCAACCCAATCAAGTCCACCAGCTTTGAACATTCTTACATAGATATTTTCTATAGGAGCCTGCAAATCACAAGGTTCCGCTTTCACTCTCAGGATAACCACAGAATAAATAACACAAAATTGATAACTTTAAAGTTTTAAAAATGTAATTATACCTTAGGATCACCAGTTTGCTCGGAACTCTTGCTGCAGTTAACAATGTCTGGTTCAAAACCTTGTGCAAGTGGATTCTTTTCCTGATATCAAGACCATTCAATGCATGAGCTTATAACAAAAGTCGCACAAGCAGAAAACTGTTTCGTGTAAAGATTGATAACCAAATTTATAATTTGCCTGGACCTCGGCTACCGTTGGTATTAATTCAAGCAAAACAATATTCCAACACTATACGTTAAAAGTCATTCGCAATCCAAACATTAAAACCTTGAAGGATAGGGATATTACCTCAACAGAACAGATTTTCTCGAAAAGCTCACAGACTTGCTTCGAGTCCGGCTTACCATTGAGAATGTTACTCTGACAGCAGACATTTATATGTATCAGCATATACAAACAAAATTAAATAAATGAACAAATCATTTAATCATTTAAAAACATTCATGAAAAGTGAATCAAAAATTAAAAGGTGCTTAAAATGCTACCTCAGAAGAATGACCACAGTCATAAACTACATGACTGGAATCTGCAATCGTCTCCATTGCTGCTTTGACCTGAAAGAGAGTCAATACAAAGCCAAAAAAAAATAAGCTATCAACCGAATTTTACATAAAATAAAATTTAGTGCACAGTCCCTTCAAAGAACATACGAACACCATCAAAAGCAGGGAAAAGAAAGAGAGAGAGAGAGAGAGAGAGAGATTATCCCTGGAATTCGCAGAAACATAGAAGCAACATACCAATTTTACAAAAATAAATAAATAAAGATTTGGTTATTCTGCACCAGAAAGCTCGGACAAGGCAATAATGCATTATCTACCCCGAGAGTTTTTGGCACTGTTTTGGTGAGTTTCTTCTGTAGCATTCTTGAAATAAATAAATTAATTAAAAAAATCACTAAAAAAAAAAAAAGTCTCTGAATCTGCTTTGGAGTCAGTTCTAGTTACTGGTTAGACCTTGGGTGTTTAAAACTCCTTCGTTTTTATCAAACCCAACGGAAGGTGAACTTCCAAAGAGAAGAACATTCTCTTTGTTTTGCTTTGGTTAGATTTTTTTAAGCTTATTTTCCCTTGTTTTCCCTGTTTGGCCGTGCTTTTTCTCCGTTAATTATAATTTCCCCTGTTTAGTCCTGTTGTTCTCTGTTAAGCTTTATTTGTTTTCCTCTGTTAAGCCATGGTTCTCTCTGTTTTAATCTGTTTAGCCCTGTTTTCCCCTGTTTCTCTCTGTTTTCTCCTCTGTTTAGCTTCTTTTTTTTCTTTTTTTTTTTTTTTTTTTCTCTTGTACCCAGTTTTCCTCTATGGAGCCGAGGCATGTCAAACAAAGTGGTCCTGTGTCCAAATGAGTCAAACATGTGATTCCACTAAAAGAAATTTGGGAAAGTTCTGAATACAACTGCCATGTGACACCGCAAACACTCACTCCATCTGTCTTCTTTCCCATTCATTACAGGGAAAACATACACTAGATTCTCATATTTACATCACTTATATTCTAAGAAGAAAACTGTCACATAACAATAATAATTAAAAAACGAAATAACCCATGTTCTACTTATTTGCCAATTTCAATGACGATACACAATATTTTTGTTATTTTAAGTTGTTCATGCACGCGCAACATAAGCATTTGTCATTAGGCTCAGGGGGCAAAAAAAAAAAAAAAAAAAGAAGAAGAAGAAAAGGAAAAAGTTGAGCAAAGGAGGCAAAAGCTATTAAGTGCTGATTTTGAGTGAGTGCGTTTAAGGTAAATGGTGGATCTTTTTTCCTTTTGGGTCTTTTTAATGCAATTGCATTATGCTCATCGAATTGTATGCTAAGATTTGTCTAACTACATATTCCACTACATTTGGCTTTTTAACCAAAATATATATATATAAATGTTATATATTTTAAACAATTTTAAACAATCATATAATATAACCAAAATTTTAACCAATTATATAATTGTTATAATTAAAAGAATTCAAAGAAAAACTATGCCTCTAAACTAACAGAAAGTTGGTCAAGAAAACAGAGGACCTACAAATATAACCTCTTCTAAAGAACCTATAAGGAGAGGACTTTATTGTAATGTCGTGAGAAAACCTCTCTCTCTGTTTTGATTTATTTGAGATTTTAAGTTTTAAATATGATAATTTGAAAACCAAAATTGAGTGAAATTTGACATTTTTTAAAACAACTATATATAAATGTAATGATTAAAAGAATTTAGGCTAAAAACGAACCTCTAAACTGACATTATTTGTTTGTGCTTCATATGATAATTTGTGGTTTTTCATTCAATTACACTACAAAAATCTCTTATACGTATCAAGAAGATTCATAAATAATGAGGATGGTGCAAAATTCTAATTTCTTTTCTTATTATTATTATTTATTATTCTTGTCAAGTACGTCCAACGAAACTAATATATTCTAATATTGACTTATTCTAACTGGGATCAAATCAATGATTTGGCAAGGCGGGGCAAATTCGTGTCGTGTTCGAATTGGACCCGTTTTTTTCGTGTCAATTTCGTGTCCACTTTTTGTGTCAATTTCGGGTCAATTTCGGGCAAATTTCGTGTCAATTTCGTGTTGCGGGTCAATTTCAGGTCAAGTTCGTGTCGCGGGTCAAGTTCGTGTCGTGTCGTGTCAATCCGTTACGAGTTCGTGTCGTGTTCGTGTCTCGGTTTCGTGTCGGTTTCATGTCACGGGTCGTGTTCGGGTTGGGAAAAAAAAAATCGACACGACTCAAACACGACACGAACATGACACGAGACACGAATTGACACCCCTACAAATCATGGACCACCTGATTTTCGACATTTAGAAAAAAGTGAAGCATCTCTGTCTACTTCAATTTTGGTCATTTCATGTCAACTTTAACAACAAAAAACGACTTTAGTTGTAGAATTCCACATACAAGACATAAAAATAACATTCACTAGTGAGCGATGAGAAAGATTTCTTTCCTTCTTTTCGGTGGCTCATGGACTACTTGAAAACTAACATTTGGAAAATGTAAGCCAACTTGCATTGGAAATGGGCAAGTTCAGATGAAGAAGAAAATGTCCAATCCAATGAATAAGTTACACAAATAATGGGATTAATTCCTGATACATCACAAATGATATGTCCTGTCTACTTAGTAGGACCTACATTAAACTCTTTGTACACGAATACTGAGATACAATCCTTTTTAATTTAACATTGGTCCCTTCAAGAATTCACGTTAAATATAGAATATACATATTTTATATCAATAAAAAGACTTTAACTTGGTATTTCTTCAAACTTTTTTTTTATTCTGTAAATGTATATAAATATATAAATGTCTGAGAAGTTATAATCATCAAAATAACTTTGGAAATTTTGTACATGATGGTTGGAATAGATTAGTGGAAAGGTCTACGTTTATGCATGTCACAAGATGGCTCATCCAATCACCAATTCGTTTTCTAATTATGAATTTGGCAATCAGGGGCTCCTAGAGGATATGTTTTTAGCAATGCATATTTCTCCAAATATCTTTCTTTTTAATATATATGTCTTTATATATTTTCTGATTTTCAGAGCATTGCATCTTAATATATTATCCTAAGATGATTGAAAAATTTTGAATCTGCATTGCTCATATAATCCTAAGGGAAATAGGAAAGGATTCTCATTGGAATCCAGGAGACACATTTTTCAGCAAACTACAGGGCTTTATTCCACGATCCATTTTTCAGCAAGTGAATCTTATAAACTTATATCTTTCATCAAATAACTTGAGTGGATGCAACTGGTTAGACCAGCCTTCAAATTTAAAAATCTCAATCTTATTGATCTTTCTTTTACTAGCATGTCAAGGGATTCCATCAACTCCATCATATATGCTTTGCCCAATACCCTTCAATCCTTGTATTTGTCTTCGTGCCAGATCAGTGAGTTCCCACTCTCTTTAAGAAGCTTTGAAAATTTAGAAGTCTTGGACCTGATGGTTTTGGAACGTTGGGAAGTAATCATTGTGGTACCTAAATATTTCTCACAATCTCTTAACACATATAGAGCAAATTCCTTGGAAAGGCATATATTTTATTGACCTAAGCTCCAACCAGCTTCAAGGTCATCTTCCAATTCCACCACCTTCAACTTCTCTGTTTTCAATCTCAAACAATCAATTCAATGGAGAGATATCTCCTCAGTTTTGCGACCTTAGTCAGATTGAAGTCCTTGCTTTGTCAAACAACAGTTTGAGTGGGAACATCCCGCATGCCTTGGAAATTCTAGCAACTCACTTCTCTGTTTTAGATTTGCGGATGAATAGGTTCCATGGCGTAATCTCTCTAGCTTTCTCAAATTTATACTCCTTGAGGACTTTGACCCTCAATAGAAATCAGTTGGAAGGATCATTGCCCCAGTCATTGCTCAATTGTGAAAATCTGGAAGTTTTAGATGTCGGAAACAACAAGATAAATGGATCCTTTCCCTACTAGTTGGAGTCTCTTCAAGAGCTGCAAGTTCTTATCTTGAGATCTAATAGATTTGCTGGTCCCATAAGTAATCCAAAGGGAAGATTTCCCTCTCAAAAGCTAAGAATCATTGACCTTTCAAACAATCGATTTACCGGTCCATTGCCCACAGAATATCTTAGAAATTTTGTGGCTATGATTGATGCTCATACAGATAGCTTGGAATACATGAGAGAATTCATATGGAAGGATTACTATTATCAGGATTCAGTGGCGGTGGCTATGAAAGGATTCGACACTGAGCTGGCAATCCATACCATGTTTGTAGCCATTGACTTGTCAAGAAATTACTTCATTGGGGAGATTCCAAAGTCCATAGGAAAGCTCAAATCACTCAAAGGGCTGAAACTTTCAAGCAATAGACTTACAGGTTCCATTCCAGCATCCTTGGGAACATAACCAGTCTTGAATGGTTAGACCTTTCCTTAAATGATCTGATTGGACGGATTCCTCCCCAATTGGCAGATTTGACAGAGCTTGGATTCTTAAACCTTTCTCTCAACAAATTAGTGGGACCAATACCAAGTGGAAAGCAATTCAACACGTTTGACAATGATTCATACATAGGAAACCTTGAATTATGTGGGTTCCCTCTGTCCAAATCATGCAGCAATGATGAGGCATGACATGATGATCGAGGCGATGATGATGAAGAGCATGGCAGCGGAATGATTAATTGGAAGGTGGTGATGATGGGATATGCAAGTGGACTGGTGATCGGAATCTCTATTGGATACATGGTGCTTTTCAGTAGAGGTTTTGATGACTGGTATATGAAGAGATTTGGAGAAGGACAGCGCCGTAGAACGAGTAGAAGGAGGAGAAGATTAAACTAGCCAGCAGAGGAAAACATAATCTCGTTGGATGTCTGGAGAAAGGTAAGGTTACAATATCTTTTCAGTTAAAGCTATAGTTGTTTAACTTTTAGAACCAATCCTATTCAGCTTACAATTATTTTGCTTTCTTTTGTGTTTTTGGATTTTTCTATTGTACAGGAAGGTGCATGAGAAGCGTTGTTGATGATAACGAGCAACTAGTACTCTACCCTGGACTAAGGCATGGGTCTGCTGACGCCATTATCTTGTTGTTTGGATAATTCTTCTTGTTTTACAGTCTGTAAACAGAGTGCATCTTAAATAATAGAATTGTGGTTTTGTTCATTGGAAGTCTGGATGTTGTGTTGTCTGTATTTAAGAAGTCTGAGTGCCTATCCAATCCAATTATTGTTTTTTTTTTTTTTTGGTTAAGATGACGGCCATTCTCTTAATATTTATATCGCGTTAGAAATTATTTTTGTTGTTTCCTTTGCTGCTATATATGGACAAGGTTTTGGTTGTAGGAAATCTTGATGTACAGGTGGAGTTTGTAAGCACTGCAATCCAACAAATTTTTTGTTATCTTGATAATTGGAACATTTTCAGGGGCTATAAAGATTTCACAAGTACTCAATCTAGTAAAACAGAGGATGCAGCTGGACTGAAAGTGCAACTTTTCCAAGAAACATGTATTTTTGTTCTTGTATTTCCACACCAAAGATATTGTCGAATATTGTATTAAGAATTGTTTAAGTTTATGATTTTGGTTTGTGATCCACATGCATAAATTGTAGGTTCGATATGCTCTGCACATGCCAATTATGTTGCGAGATCTCACATGCACTTTCACTCGAGGAACGAGGACTGGCATTATAGGATGAGCAGGCAGCGAGAATTCAACTCTTGTACACACTTTTCCAGAATGTCGACCCAACTGCCGTTTTGATTGTGATATGAGGTCAGGCAAGCATTATCCCTCAGGATCCAACCATGTCTGCAGGGACTGTAAGAAGTAATTTGGATCCATTTGAAGAGTACAGAGATGAACAAATATCAAAGGTCGGTTCAGTTTTTTCCATCCTTTTGTTTTTTTTTTTTTTTTTTTTCATTCCAGCGTCATGATGATATGCTAAATATCTCCTACGGTTGCATATCCTTCAGTGTCAATGAATTAGCTCTAAATATGTGCCAACTTGGTGACGGAACCAGGAAAACGAAGAAAAACTAGATTTTAAAGGTTTAATCAGATGGTTATTCCACAAAACATAAGCTTAGTTTCTAATCACCTCGGAATTAATTCTCACTTTTATATATATGGATTCAGCCGTTCCTGAGAATAGAGAGAATTGGAGTATGGGGTAGAGGCAACTTGTCTACCACGGTAGAGTGCTACTCAAGAAAAGCAAGGTCCCGGTTCTTGTACAAGGCTTGTTGAAGAATATATTTGTCCAACAAGATGGCTAGAGCACAGATCGACATCCTTCGCACAACTCGTGGCAGAGTACAACTTGAGATCAAATTCCATATTTCAAAAAATGGCAAGAGTTTTGATATTTGAATTCTGAAATAGCATACATTGTCCTACTAGCCTAACAAGATCCTTCTGTCGTGATTTGTTTTTGTTTATGGCAACAATTGCAATTTTCACAAAACATATGTCAGATGATAGTTAAATATTCGCAATATTTTGAAGCTCCTTTTCTCTTCTTTATTTCAGAATTTCCTTCATCAATTAACTGCCGAAAGTGTGAAAATGATCACACGCCACTAAGTAATATGGAGATAGTTAACAATTTATGATGAAATACAAATTATTAGAAACCAATTAATATGAGGAAAACAAAAGAACAGGGAAAAAAAGAGAAACCAATTTGTCAGTTCTCAACTTAGTCAAGTAAAAAGTAGGACCACACGTAATTAAAGACATTGGAAAAATGGAGCATATCGTGGAATGAAAAATAAGTCGTCATATTTGATTTTTGATTCGTAGACCTCCTCATTTAATCATATGTGGACCTAGATGCGAATATTGTTTACATATAAGTAACCAAAGAATTTGCCTCGCATTAAATTTGTAGAGAATTCCGTTGTAGGATAGTATATTTAACTAAATTTTTACACCTTTCAGGCAATAAGTTTGATGGCCAGCTCCCTGAAATTTGTAGCAACTCTTCAAAAAGAACTTTTTTATGTCACTCTTCAAAACATGATCAGTTAGTGGGTCCTCTTCCATTGAATTTGAAATCCTTGGACTTAACCGGTAACTTCCTTAATGGGATATCACCTTCTTGGCTCTCTCTATTCCCTTCCTTCTTTACAAGATTTATATCTGAGCAACAACCAATTCATAGGTCATATTGGCAAATTCAGGTATAAGTCTTTAGTACACCTTAGATTAGATTACAACAAACTACAAGGTCTCATTCCAAGATCGATTTTTCAGCAAGTGAATCTTGTGGAATTATATCTTTCATCCAATAACTTGAGTGGTGCCGTTCAGTTAGACAACTTCTCAAAGTTGACAATTCTCCAAACGCTTGATCTTTCTTTTATTAGCCTGTCAATGGATGTCATCAATTCCTTCCTATATGCTTTTCCGAACACCTTTGTAGACTTGTCCTTGTCCTCGTGCAATATCACTGAGTTTCCATATTCTTTAAGAAGCTTAGCAAATTTAAGAGCATTGGACCTTTCCAACAACCGAATTGAAGGGAGAGTTCCCCAGTGGCCGTGGAATGTTGGGAAGGATTCATTAGTTCATCTAAATGTTTCTCAAAACCGCTTGACTCATTTTGGAAAAATTCCATGGAAATTCCTATTTGCTATTGATCTTAGCTCCAACCGGCTTCAAGGTCAACTTCCAATTCTACCTTCATCAACTTTAACATATTTGATCTCCAACAACCAATTGGTTGGTGGGATACCTGCTTTGTTTTGTGACCTTAGTGAGCTAGAAATCCTTGATTTGTCAATCAACAGTTTGAGTGGGAACATCCCTCCTTGCTTACTTGGGAATTTTAGCAGCAGTCTCTCTGTTTTAGATTTACGAATGAATAGGTTCCATGGCATGATTCCTTCAAATTTTGCAAAGGGAAACTACTTGAGTACTCTGACCCCTCAATGGAAATCAATTGGAAGGGTCATTGCCCCAATCTTTGCTCAATTGTGAAAATCTAGAAGTTCTTATTCTGAGATCTAGATGTCGGAAACAACAGCATAAATGGATCCTTTCCCTTCTGGTTGGAGTCTCTTCCAAATCTACAAGTTCTTATTCTGAGATCTAATAGAGTCGCTGGTCCCATAAGTAATCCAAAGGCTAGACACAAATATAACGCGAAGGGTCACCATGCATTGTCTTCATATTTGTATCGCGTTATAAATGTTTTTGTTGTTTCCCTTGCTGCTATATTTGGATAAGGTTTTGGTTGTAGAAAATCATGATGTACAGGTGGAGTTTGTAAGCCCTATACAAAGGCCATCGTGGCTCCGTCACCATGGATTCAAAGTCAGCGGCTCAAAGACCAGAACAACACTACCTGATCAAACGGGGAAATGTATGAGTGGGGTTCTAGAAGCATATTCAATCAGGATCCTACCTTTTGAGGTAATCCAAATATGTGGTTTTTCAATATCTATGATTTTGCTGATGCAAGTATTACAAATTTTTTTGAGATAATGAACCATTCATGTGTTATGATAGCACTGCAATCCACCAAAATTTAATTTTTCTTGATAGTTGGAACATTTGCAGGGGCTATTAAAAATTCATTTAAGTACTCAAGATTGCAAAACAGAGGATGTAACTGGACTGAAAAAGCAACTTTTTTAAGAAACATGTATTTTTGTTCTTGTGTAGATATTCCTGAATTGTATTAAGAGTTGTTTAAGTTTATGATTTTGATTTTTGATCCTTATGCGTAAAAATTACAGTTTGATATGCTCCATACATGCACATGCACATGCACATGCACTTTCAGTCGAGGACTGAGGAGCTGCATTTTAGGATGAGCAAGCAGAGGGAAATCAACTCTCATACACAAATGATGAAGCACCAAAGGATCAAGATGGAGGTGATGAAGTTGTGCACAACGATAATGGTATGATTGATCGGATGACGGTGATGATGGGATATGGAAGTGGAGTGATTATCGGAATATCCGCCGGATAAATGGTGCTTTTCAGTAGAAGCTTTGATTACTGGTTTCATAATAGATTTGAAAGAAAACAACATCGTAAAACAAGTGCTCACTCAAGAGGAAGGAGACGATTAAACTATCAAGCAGAGGAAAACAAAGTCTCGTGACAAGTCTAGGAAAGTAAGCTTGTAATGTCTTTGCGGTTAATAAAAACTAGCTTAATTTTAGAAATAAAATTAACTATATCAGCTTAATATGATTCTTTGCTCTGTTTTGTGGTTATGTGTTTTGCTGTTGTTGATGATCAGGTAAAACTGCTGCTATGCTCCGAACCGAGGCGTAGCTTCAATGACACAATTCTCTGTTCTTCTCTAATAATTCAATGAGATCATAATAAATGGTTTATTTTCTATTTCTGAGGTTTTGGTCATAGAAAGTACTTCATGTGCTCTGTATTTGTATTTAGGTGTCTGTTCAATGGAATAATCTTTTATAGTTTTGTCTAGTCAGATGATAACTACTCTCACTACTTTTGGTTAGAAAATCTAAAAAATTGAATCAACATGTTTTCATGTTCTATTTATGCTGTGGCCGGAGAAGAAACTAGCAAGCAGAGGAAATGGTGCCATGAGAAAAGAAAGGTAATATTTCTCTAGCTACTTAACTACTTGTTTCAGTTTTAGAACCAAACTTGATTGGCTACATAATAATCTTTTTTTTTTTTTAATTTTTTTTGCTGCTATATAGGAAGGTGCATGAAAAGTAGTGTTGATGATCAGGCGCAACTGCTGCTCTATTAAAAGTACCCATGTTTTTGCATATATAGGAGGTCCCTATGTTCTGGAGTTTATTTTTTAGGTGTTCTTATTATTATTATTATTTGTTAAACTTGGAGACGAGAGATTCCAATTTAAAACCTTGTTGTAAAGATAGGCATGAAATATAATGATTAAAAAATGCCCATGATAACGATTCAGTGTGATGTTTGAACATACATTAGCTCTACTTAGAGCTAAGTTAGTACACATTTTCTCTATGCTTGTGATTGATTTTTCTCGATGTAACAGATTTTCAGCAACGTTTCACTCTTTCCCTACAGTACACATTTTGGCCCCGGATTTGTGGTAAACCTCAAAGAACCAAAAATAGGAAGAAGGAAATTAACCATAGTCCATAACCAAAATGAGTGGACAAATGAGGGGGAAAAAAAAGTTATCATTTGAAGCTACTAAGGGGCATCGATTGATATAATTAATTATCTAATTAAAAAAAAACATAGCAATAATAAAGGTATTTGGTGGACTGACCGCAGGTCTTGTTAAGGGTAAAAAACAAAAAAACTTGAGTTTCACAGTGTAAAAACATAGCAATACTAATAAACATATAAGGGTATTGGCTGGTTACTTACTTAATAAGTTGACATTTGAAGATGAAATCTCAATTCCTTAGCAGCCTCAAATTCAACAAGACAATATTAGAACCTAGAAAATTTAAACAAGCGGCCCATTCTATCAAATACAATATTGGTTATTTCAGAGATAGCACCATTGCATTAAAGGTAAAAACAAAACCAAGTTTCATATACTAAAAATATATGTAACAATAATAATACATATATATATATATAAGGATTTTGTATTGCTTCATTTAATTGATTGATCTTTTAAGATAAAAAATTCAATCACTTAGCAGTCTCTTATTGAACAGCTCCATCTTGATTTGTCGTCAAATTTGTACTACCGATGGCGGGTACTCATTCATGGTAGGAAACTTTTCCCTACACTCCTCTTTACAAAAAAAAAAAAAAAAAAAAAAAAAAAAAAAAAAAGATAATAATAATAATAATAATTAGAAAACAAAAAGAAATTCAGTTAAGACTGCATTGGCATATCTTCAATCGGCATGCGTATGGCAGGTTCCTTTGACAACGATTTAATGGTAATTAACAATCATTATTATCGGCAACAGGAGATGACTTTATTGTAATGCAGTAAGAAGACCGCTACATTGCACAGAGAAGATTAGGTGAAACAGATTGACAAGCTTTAGAAAATGATATTTTCTTCAAGAAAAATATTAGGGACACCAATCGTAATTATAATTTTCGAGTACCAACTTATATATGTGACAAATGAGTTGTCATTCTTCTATTGATAAGTGTTTAAAATATTGTTATATCAATTAATTACATCTACTAACCTATACATGTGGCAACACTAGTAAAAATTATGGATTTAACGACGGTTATTAACTATCGTGTAAAGTTTATACGATGGTTAGACAATCATCATGGAATATTTTGAGATACCATGACGGTTAAATGTCGGTTCACACCATCATTGAATAGAAAAAAATGGAGCAAATTTCGTTAAAGTGAGAACTTTACACGACGGATTTTGTTCAAAACCGTCATGTAAAGTGGTCTTTACACGAAGGTTTATGGGTTTACGCACGAATTTCAAAGTACAAATTTTCAAAATTTTAAATGAATTTTCAGAAAATTACACGACAGTTTATAGAAACCGTCGTATAATCTCAGGTTTACATGATGGTTTCAATAAACCGTCGTCTAAGCCAACTTTTGTAGTAGTGCAACTTATATATGTAGCAAATTAGTTATCTTTTTTTATTGACAAGAATTTAAAAGATTGTCATATCAATTAATTACATCTATTAACTTATAAATGTGGCAAACAAATTGCCGTTCTTTTGTTGGTAAGTGTTTAAAGATTTTCGTATTAATTAATTACATCTGTCAACAAAAATATGACATATAAGTTAGTTTTCAAGTTAGGATTATGATCAGTGTCTATTAACATTACTCTTTCTTCAACTTTGACCCCCCCCCCCCCCCCCCCCCCCCCTTTTTAAAGCATTGTTCAAATGCATAGTTAACTTATCAAAACAAAAAAAGAAAACTATATATCTTGTTTTGAAGTTCTTGTATTTTCTGTTTTCCTTGAGAATAATTCTTGTACCTCCCTTCTATGCTGCACAATAGTAAACATTTAGAAGCTAATCGTTAGATAGGCATTGGCATCGGCCTACCTTCGATCGGCATACATATGGCAGGTTCGTTTGATAACGATTTAGTAGCTCTTAATCATAATTAACAATCATTATTATGTCATGTATCATTTTCTCAGTATTCTTGTAGTCTTGGTGTTGACTTTAGACTCCAAAGATGACTTATTTGTTAAGTATAAAGTAATCCATGTTCAGTGGTTTGTATATATATGTAACATTCTTCCGTTATGTTGTCTTTGCTTCTTTGGCTTCAACTGCAAGGGTAATCTTCAAATAAGAAGTGGCATAGGCGGTATTAGTAGATTATTGGTTTCATTTGAATAGTACTAATTGAGAGACTAAACTAAGTTTTTCATTGCATGAGATGTATGAAAAACCCAGGCAAGTAGTCAATTTTGACCATATTGTTAGAAAAAGGACAAATTAAAGTCTGAAGTTTGCCAACTTGTTCAGGATAAAATAATGCATTTTCAATTGCTTGTAATTGTACTATTCTTCTGTTATGTTTGCTTATTTGACTTAAGGTGCAAGAAGAACCTCCAAATTAATAAGAATTAGGTGGTATTAGCAGATTATTCGTTTAATTCAATTAGTTATCACTCGCGGATTAAGAGAAGATTTTCATTGCATTTGATGTATGAAACACCCTGGTAATTAGCTCACATTTTGACCATAGAAATAGGACTAATTTTTTTCTTTAATCCCTCAACTATGTCCATTTTTATCCAAAAGTTTAATACGTCTCAGAGCCAATGTTCTAGTAATCAATTTACCTCATAATGATCATCTTATCCAAAACAGTGTTAAAAAAAAAAAAAAGGATTCTAATTACCTTATTAGGTAAAAACAAATCCAAGTTTCATACAGTAAAAAAATATATAACAACAATAATAATATAAATATAAGGGTTTTATGCTGTTCCACTTAATTGGTTGATATTTTAAGATCAAAAATTCAATTACTTAGCCGTCCCTGTTGAACAGCTCCATCTTGATTTGTCGTCAAATGTGTACTACTGATGGCTGGTACACTCTTCATGGTAGGAAACTTCCTACACTCTTCTTCACCAAAAAAAAAAAATGATAATAATAATAATAAATTAAAAAACAAAAAGAAATTCAGTTAAGCCTGCATTGGCATGTCTTCAATCGGCATACGTATGGCAGGTTCCTTTGACAACGATTTAATAGGTTTTAATGGAAATTAACAATCATTATTATCGGCAACAAGAGATGACTTAATTGTAATGCCGTGAGAAGACCGCTACATTAAACATAGAAGATTAGGTGAAAGACCGCTACATTGAACATAGAAGATTAGGTCAAACAGATTGACAAGCTTCAGAAAATCATATTTTCTTCAAAAAAAAATGCTAGGGATGCAAATCATAATCATAATTTTTGAGTACCAACTTATATATGTGGTAAATAAGTTGTCTTTCTTTTTTTGATAAATGTTTAAAATATTATCACATCAATTAATTACATCTACTAATCCATATATGAGGTAACCTATATATGTAGCAAATAAGTTGTCATTCTTTTATTGATAAGTGTTTAAAAGATTATCACATCAATTAATTACATCTACCAAAAAAAATATGACACATGAATTAGTACTCAAAAAGTTAGGATTAGAGTTGATATCCATAGCACGTTACTCTTTCTTCAACTTTAACCCCATTTCTCTCTCCATGCAACTCATGAGAAGATTAATAATCTGAGGCATTCTTTTAAAAGCGTTGTTCAAATGCATAGTTAACTTATTGAAAAAAAAAAAAAAAAACTATATATCTTGTTTTGAAGTTTTTGTATTTTCTGCTTTCCTTGAGAATAATTCTTGTACCTGTCTTCTACGCTGCACAATTTTAAACATTTAGAAGCTAATAGTTGGATAGGCATTGGCATCGGCCTATCTTCGATCGGCATACATATGGCAGGTTCGTTTGATAACGATTTAGTAGCTCTTAATCATAATTAACAATCATTATTATGTCATGTACCATTTTCTCAGTATTCTTGTAGTCTTGGTGTTGAATTTAGACTCCAAAGATTACTTATTTGTTAAGTATAAAGTAATCCATGTTCAATGGTTTGTATATGTAACATTCTTCCGTTATGTTGTCTTTGCTTCTTTGGCTTCAACTGCAAGGACAATCTTCAAATAAGAAGAGGCACAGGCGGTATTAGTAGATTATTGGTTTCATTTGAGTAGTCCTAATTGAGAGACTAAAATAAGTTTTTCATTGCATGAGATGTATGAAAAACCCCAGGTAAGTAGCTCAATTTTGACCATATATATTGTTAGAAAAAGGACTAATTAAAGTCTAAAGTTTGCCTACTTGTTCAGTATAAAATAATCCATTTTCATTGGCTTGTATTTATACTATTCTTCTGTTATGTTGTCTTTGCTTCTTTGACTTAAGGGGCAGGAAGAATCTTCAAATTAATAAGAATTAGGTGGTATTAGTAGATTATTAGTTTAATTCAATTAGTTATCACTCGCAGATTAAGAGAAATAGATTTTCATTGCATTTGATGTATGAAACACCCTGGTAATTAGCTCACATTTTGACCATAGAAATAGGACTTTTTTTTTTTTTTTTTAAATCCCTCAACTATGTCCATTTTTGTCCAAAAGTGTAATACGTCTCAGAGCCAATGTTCTATTAATCAATTTACCTCATAATATCATCTTATCCAAAACAGTACTGTTAAAAAAAAAGAAAAGAATTCTAATTATCGTATTAGGTAAAAACAAATCCAAGTTTCATACAGTAAAAATATATGTAACAACAATAATAAATATAAATATAAGGGTTTTGTGCTATTCCACTTAATTGATTGATCTTTTAAGATAAAAAATTCAATCACTTAGCAGTCCCCTATTGAACAGCTCCATCTTGATTTGTCGTCAAATGTGTACTACTGATGGCTGGTACACTCTTCATGGTAGGAAACTTCCTACACTCTTCTTCACCCAAAAAAAAGAAATGATAATTGTTGGATGGTATTTCGTAATTATGTAAAAATTATTGAAAATATTTTTTACTCAAACTCAATATAGGTAGGAGTCTACCTAATTATAAGGTAGTGGACAACCTAGGTAGAAGCCTACTTAATTATAAGGAAGGAGACAACCTAGGTAGGAACCTACTTAATTATAAGGAAGGAAACAACCTAGGTAGGAGCCTACCTAATTATAAGGTAGGAGACAACCAAAGTAGATGTCTACTCATTTATGAGGAAGGAGACTACCCTCAAGTACGAGTCTTCCTAATGATATATCGGACATCAGAAGGAGAAGTTCAAGCATCTACAAAGGATGACATTCAACAGAAGGAGAAGTTCAAGCGTCTACAAAGGATAACGTTCAACAGAAGGAGAAGTTCAAGCGTCTACAAAGGATAACGTTCAACAATTAATAGGAGTTTACAAAGGGAACTCAATCGTCTATATGTAATATCAAAGACGTTAAGTATCCATATCAGATTACCGGAATGTGAATGGTTCATTGTAATTAAAGAGAGAATAAATTCTCAAATTAATAGGAGAATTAAACTTCTACATTCCCAATGTATTATAAATTCTCTTGAATTGAGAGGAAAAGATAAGACACAATTCTCAATACAAAGCCTTGAGGCAATTATACCGGATTCCGGTTTTCTCTATATTGTTCTTAAGGTTCTTGTGTTTTCTTGTGTTCATACTTGATTATTTCTTTCGTTTGATCTTGCTTTTTATTTCAAGAACGTTCATTTGGTGTTGGACGAAATTCTGCTCCAACATTTTGGCGCTAGAAGGAGGGCCTTGTGCGATTAATATCCACAGGTTCTCGACAGCATTTTCAATCTTATTTCTTAAAGATGGCGAGCGAGAATGTGTCAAGTGCAAATCCCACTAATACAGCTGGTGTTCAAACAGAAGGAGGTGGTGCTGGTAAAGGGAAAGGTAGAAGATTACCACGTCCTCCGCGTCCTCCAACACGCATGGATAGGTTGGAGACTGGTTTGGAGAATTTGACAGGATTAGTAACTGAGTTTGTCAACACTTTCCATGGAGCACAACCAGCTAGAGCTCAGCCATCCAATGGCCAACAAGCTACATCGACAAACTCGCGAAGTATAAGGAGCGGTAGAATCCGACGAGGTGAAGAAGAGGTTTTCATAGAAAGGCTGCGACAAAGGGATTTACCTGCTAGGCAGCAACCACGACAAGTTTGGAGACGTGTGGGTGCACAAGGGCGAAGTGAAAGTCAACACTCACAAACTGAGAGAACGCGGACTTCCGTGTTTGATAGGCTGGCTCGTCCGGAAGGAAGTGATGAAGAGGTAGATAGTACTTGGACTCCATCGGGATCGGAGGAGCTTTCCACTACTGATCTACGTGATCGACTTAATGCACGACGTAATATATCACATGGTGTACCCCAACCTCGGAATCCCCAAAATGGTCGAGTACCTTCAACAAGGAATGAAAGAGGTGGTCAGGCCAATCCTCAGCGAAGTGCTCGAATTATACAACCAAACCAAAGTAGAGCAAGCGGTGCAAACCATGAACAAGTGATTCAACAAGAAAAGAGTCAGTCAAATCGAAGCATCCGAGAAGTACAACTTGAGCAACAGCTTGAAAGAATGCAAAGGCGAATGGATGATTATGAGGCAAATCGGAAGGTGCCAGAAGGTATTAGAGATATGATGGATGAAACCGAACCTCCATTTACCGAGGATATCCTAATTGAAGAGTTTCCCACCGACTTCAAGATGATACCTATCAAGCAATATGATGGGAAAGAGAACCCTGCTGGGCATATGCATGGATATTGTACTTGGATGCGGATCCGGGGAGCGACTCAAGCTCAAATGTGCTTAGCATTCTCTCTGACATTAACTGGACCGGCGCTTCAATGGTTTCAACAGCTTGAGCCGGGTTCAATTGGTTCATTTAGAGAATTAAAACAACAATTCTTGGGTAGATTCGTGATGGCAAAAACCCGCAAGAAGGACAAGCTCTATCTTTTTTCCCTTAAACAAGGGTCTGAAGAATTATTAAAGAGTTACATAGAGCGTTTCAGCCAAGAGATGAACTATGTGGAAGGATACACTGATAGTGATGCTATTGCCGTAATAAGAGAAGGTCTTTTGGAAGGAAGCATGCTAAAGTCTATTGTGCATAAGCAACCCAAAACTTTTGCCGAACTTGTTACTCGAGCACAAAAATTTATCAGTGCGGAGGAGTATATGCGAAATCGAAGAAGTTCATCTCAGGATGGAACATCAAAAATTGAAGGAAAGCGAAAGGTTGAAGAAGGAACCAAGGGGTCTGATCAGAAAAAACAAAAGGCAGAAGTGCAACCAGAGACAAACAAGTTGAAAGCTTTGACACAAAAATTTCAAACATACACTCCGCCTGATGTGACAAAAATTTATACACCGTTGAATACAACAAGAGAACAAATCTTGATGCAAATTCAGCATCGAAATTTGTTAGTTCCACCAGCACCCATGAAAGGAGATCCTAACAAGAGGGATAGATCTAAATATTGTCGATTCCACCAAGATTTTGGTCATGATACCTCGAATTGTTTCCAGTTGAAAGGACAAATTGAGGCTCTTGTGCAACAAGGACAGCTACGGGAGTTTGTGGAACGAGTGATAGCAGAAAGGTGGATCCCACCCCCTATGGTGCAACAGCAACAACAACAACCTGTACCACCTGCTCCGCTGGCTGAGAATAATAATCCGATAGGAGAGTTAAATGACGTTCGAACAATATTTGGAGGACCAGAAACAGGTGATAGTTCACATGCGCGGAAGTCATATGCCCGAGAAGCCAAAGACTTTGATGGTACACAATATGTGAACATGACTGAGCATATTGCAAAATTTTCAAAAATGGAGAATGTCGCCATAACCTTCACAGAAGAAGAGGCTAAGAAATTACTCCACCCCCATAATGATGCCTTGGTAATATCTCTCAGAATAGCAAATAGTCGGGTCCACCGAATTTTAGTCGATAATGGGAGTTCTGCGGACATATTATTCAAAAGTGCATTAACACGAATAAATCTAGGGGGGGCAAAGCTAACTCCAGTGTTAACCCCTTTGTATGGATTTGCTGGGGAATGTGTTAGGGCTGAAGGAGTGATAACTCTCCCAGTTACAATGGGAGAAGATTTAGCACAAGTAACACGAATGGTGAATTTCCTAGTAGTGGATCGCCCATCTGTTTATAATGCCATTATTGGTCGACCAACTTTAAATGCAATGAGGGCAGTTACCTCTACATATCATTTGATGATGAAATTCCCAACAGAAAATGGCATTGGAGTGGTAGTCAGAAGTCAAAAAGAAGCACGGATTTGTTACGTTAATGCCACCAATGGGGAATCAAGCGCAAAAGGAAAAGGGGTGATTTCGACCATTTATCAAATAGATGGAGAATTGCCAATTGATTTGCCAAAAGATTTAAATGACATACAGAATTTTGGAGGACTCGATCCGCGTGAAGAACATGTGAAAAGAGGAGAGTCTGTTGAAGATTTGGTATCGATACCTCTAGATGAGTCTATGCCCAAAAAGACAGTGCAAATCGGGTCAAGGTTGTCATCACCATTACGAGAATAGTTGGTTAGCTTCCTTCGGGAGAACAAAGATGTATTTGCTTGGTCCTATGAGGATATGCCTAGATTCGATCCAAGGATCATGGTGCATCGGTTAAATGTTGACCCAACATTCAAGCCCAAGGTGCAAAAAAGGCGAATTTTTAACCCAGAGCACTACATAGTAATAAACCAAGAAGTGGAGAAGTTATTGAAAGCAAACACTATACAGGTAGGACTCCAACCGGAGAAATGCCTTTTCTATGGCATATGGTGTAAAGTCTGTGATCCCTGCGGAGGTAGGAATGCCGACTTATCGAATTGAGGCCTATCATGAAGAGCAAAATAATGATGAATTGTGTACTGAAGCTTGATTTGATGGAAGATAAACGACCGCAAGCTTGTATTCGGGTGGCTGCATATTAGCAAGGTACTACAATTCAAGGGTTAAGGAGCGGAGATTTAAAGAAGGAGACCTAGTTTGGAAGAAAGTTATTCAAAATACAAAAAAGCCAGGAGATGTGATTCTAGGGTCAAATTGGGAAGGACCGTACAAAGTGGTGAAAGTGGTTCGGCCGGGTACCTGCCGGTTAGAAAATAAGTGGGGTGAGGTGTTAAAGCATCATTGGAATGTTCAACACCTTAGAAAATATTATAGTTGGTGTTTGAGTTGTGTGGTGTGATTTTAAGTAGTAGTAGCGTATTAAACATGTGTTTTTATTTAAGTTGGGTTTTTGATGTAATGCCTAGTTTCCAAAGGCATGAGAATTGTTCAAATAAAGATGAAATTTTTGTCAATACTTTTTTGATTTTTGATTTTTGATTTTTACCATGGGGAGCTAGGAGGAGATATGTGTCCTCCAACGACTCCATAGGAGGAGATAAGTATCCACCAATGACTCCAACATATTCAAAATAATAATAATAATAATAAATATAGTTTGGCAGGACCAAACATAAACATGACGGCATGACCGATCATGAATTTTTCGGCAGGACCGGATATAAAAAAAAATATATATATATATATATATAAATATAGTTTGGCAGGACCAAACATGAACATGACGGCAGGAGCGATCATGAATTTTTCGGCAGGACCGGATTTAAAATATATATATATATATATGTAAATATAGTTTGGCAGGACCAAACATGAACATGGCGGCAAAACCAATCATGAATTTTTCGGTAGAATCGAATTATTTATATATATATATATATATATATAGTTTGGCAGGACCAAACATGAACATGATTGCATGACCGATCATGAATTTTTTGGCAGGACCGAATTTAAAAAAAAAAAAAAAAACAACAACTTTGAACATCTGAACTCAAAATACAGAAAGCTTCAAAAAATAGAAGGGGTCTCTAAAAAAAAAGTGTTAAAAAGTCCCTGTCGTTTGACATACTAAACTTAGGGACTAGGGGACTGATGTTGGATGGTATTTCGTAATTATGTAAAAATTATTTAAAATATTTTTTACTCAAACTCAATATAGGTAGGAGTCTACCTAATTATAAGGTAGTGGACAACCTATGTAGGAGCCTACTTAATTATAAGGAAGGAGACAACCTAGGTAGGAACCTACTTAATTATAAGGAAGGAAACAACCTAGGTAGGAGCCTACCTAATTATAAGGTAGGAGACAACCAAAGTAGATGTCTACTCATTTATGAGGAAGGAGACTACCCTCAAGTACGAGTCTTCCTAATGATATATCGGACATCAGAAGGAGAAGTTCAAGCATCTACAAAGGATGACATTCAACAGAAGGAGAAGTTCAAGCGTCTACAAAGGATAACGTTCAACAGAAGGAGAAGTTCAAGCGTCTACAAAGGATAACGTTCAACAATTAATAGGAGTTTACAAAGGGAACTCAATCGTCTATATGTAATATCAAAGACGTTAAGTATCCATATCAGATTACCGGAATGTGAATGGTTCATTGTAATTAAAGAGAGAATAAATTCTCAAATTAATAGGAGAATTAAACTTCTACATTCCCAATGTATTATAAATTCTCTTGAATTGAGAGGAAAAGATAAGACACAATTCTCAATACAAAGCCTTGAGGCAATTATACCGGATTCCGGTTTTCTCTATATTGCTCTTAAGGTTCTTGTGTTTTCTTGTGTTCATACTTGATTATTTCTTTCGTTTGATCTTGCTTTTTATTTCAAGAACGTTCATTTGGTGTTGGACGAAATTCTGCTCCAACAAATGATAATAACAATAATAAATTAAAAAACAAAAAGAAATTCACTTAAGCCTGCACTGGCATGTCTTCAATCGGCATACGTATGGCAGGTTCCTTTGACAACGATTTAATAGTTTTTAATGGAAATTAACAATCATTATTATCGGCAACAGGAGATTACTTAATTGTAATGCCGTGAGAAGACCGCCACATTGAACATAAAAGATTAGGTGAAACAGATTGACAAGCTTCAGAAAATCTTATTTTCTTCAAGAAAAATATTAGGGACACACACCGTAATCACAATTTTTGAGTATCAATCTCTATATGTGACAAATGAGTTGTCGTTCTTTTTTTGATAAATGTTTAAAAGATTATCACATCAACTAATTACATCTACTAACTCATATATGTGGCAACCTATATATGTGACAAATAAGTTATCATTCTTTTATTGATAAGTATTTAAAATATCATCACATCAATTAATTACATCTATCAATAAAAATATGATACATGAATTGATACTCAAAAAGTTAGGATTAGAGTTAGTATCCATAACACATTACTCTTTCTTACCAATGTTAGAAATCTTCATCAATGTCTATGATCTAGTAATCAATACGTCTCAGAGGCAATGTTCTAGTAATCAATTTGCCTCATAATGATCATTTTATCCAAAACAGTGTTGAAAAAAAAAAAAAAAAAAAAAAAAAAAGAAGGATTCTAATTACCTTATTAGGGCTAATTTTGTAATTTTAACATTTTGGATCTCAATTTCATCATATGTGGTAATTACAATTCAATTTTTAACAACTTTTTGAGGGAATGACTATTATAAGACAAACTAGTAGTTTAAAGATTGGCTCTGAGATGCTTTAAAATGAAATTGCAGGGACAAATAATTAAATTAACATACATTTTTTTATAATTAATGAAATTGTCATTTATAGCTTTTGCAGGGATGAATAATGAAATTATCATATGGTAACTACAAAAAAAATTTTGTTTATTTTATTTTTTTGACAATTTTTGGAGGGAACGACTATCATAAGATAAATTAATAGTTTAAAGATAGACTCCGAGATACTTTAAAATGAAATTGCAGAGAAGAATAATTAAATTAACCTATAATCTTTTTTGTTCTGATCGTAAGATGGGACAAAATAAAAACAAAAAATAAAAAATAAAATTGAAGTTATCTAAAGCACAGAAAAACCTCTTAAACTTTGTTTTGTCTTTAGTTATGCTTGGACATGGTCAATAGCTAGAAGGCAATAGAGGAAAGAGACAAGATGGAGGGACAATCATTAAGATCCAAACAGCAAATTAATGTATATATACATGTAATGGGATTTCCGGTCATAAAACTTTTTAATGAATTCTATTATAAGAACTGATTTACAAATGTATAATTTGAATTTAATCTGTTAGTTTCAGTTTTTGTTAGTTACACGGCTTTTAATCGAACAGATTTTGCGTTGTGATTGTAACCTCTTGATTATTTTTCTTTTTAATTTTTTTAATCTTTCTTTTATTTTCATAAATTGAGTTAGAGGCTTGGAAGAGGATGAGTTTTGATTTTGGCTACCAACTTAGTCGGGATGATTTCTTTTATTTTGATATTTAGTTGTTCTTTCTTTTCACTTGCAATTGAAGTGATTCTGAGCAAGATAGATTTGATAGCAACTTTTTCTCAAGGAATCATGAGTTCTCTTCTACGTCAGTTTCTCTATCCGTTGAAATCTTCATCAACATCTATGATCTCTGGACCTGTTCCTTCCATTTCTCATTCTGTTTTGTGCCATCAGGAGGAGAGTTCACATTAGTTGTAAAATTCCAATAGATGACATAAAGATTTCCTTCCTTCTTCAGAAAATATAAGGCAACTTGCATTGGAAATGAGAAAGTTCGGATGAAGAAGAAAATGTCCAACGTATTGAATAAGTAACGTATACATATATGTAATCGGATTCAAACTGCAAATATACGTATACATATATATATATATATATACACACGCGCACACACACACACATATATATATATATATATATATATATGTGTGTGTACCTATTTATACAGACAATCCCACATTCCCACATTGAAATTTGGTTTTTACTTCTAGAAGGATTTTGAATTTCTAGGAAATTTTAACATTCATGAAAATGAAGAACCTATATGCATTTGAAAATGAAGTACATTATTCATGAATTTTGCTTGCTGAAAAAAATAATAATATAGCATGTCAACTTTTTTTTTTATTTTGTTATTTATTTTCAATTAATTCGGAAATCAAAAAAATAAATAAATCTTCTAAATTTGATCAATATTAAAAAAAAAAAAAAAAAAAAAAAAAAAAAAAAAAAACTGTTGTTTTTCCGCTCAAATCAAATCTTAAGTTGGTCCACATGGTAAAGGTGATTAACACAAATCAAAGGCTGGATTGGACAAATTATAGCACTACCATTAAGGAAAATTTTTTAAAAAATAAATTTAAAAAAAAATAAAAAACCCAAGTGATCCTGAAAGTGATCCTTGAATTAATACTTGGTAGATTTGTTCTTTTACGAAAGAAACGATATCCATGATCTCTATGCATTCAAACAGCGAATATACATATACATATATATATAATATACATATATGTATACCTATTTATATGGACAATCCCACATTCTCACATTGAAATTCGGTTTTTACTTCTAAAAGGTTTTTGAATTTCTAGGAAATTTTTACAGAATCTTTCCCACAAAACATCGTAGCTAGTGAAAATGACCTTATATTTAGACCGACATGGCAAACAAAGTTTGTCAGGAAATAAGTTTTTAAAATAAGGTCTAAAAAATAATAATAAGACTGACGGAATATGCTTTATTGCTTTCACTATATGTTTTCACAAATTTATATATTTCGATTAATTTTTCTTTCATAAAATATTCTAAATACCTTGTGATCATAAATACTCCTCTTAGACCGACATAGCGAACAAACATACCAAAAAAGCCACAATAAGACTTCTAGAGTAACATTAGATTCTCATTAAAAAAAAAAAAACCAGACAGGAACAAAGTTTGTTACGAAATAAGTTTTTGAAATATGGTTTAAAAAATAATAATAAGCCGGACAGAATATGCTATATTGCTTTCATTGTGTTTTTCCATGTATTCATATGTACTCCTCTTGGATTGGGTGCCTATAAATATGCATTGTCGCATAGCATGTCATTCCACACAACATTAAGAATACATTCTCTTTTAACTTCTCACTGAAATCATGATGATGGTATTCCTTGCATGGCTGGGTCTCCTTTTCTTCTTCCTTATTACTTCTCCGTTCAACTCTTCATCTGCTCTTCCTTCTTCTCACTTTCCTTCTCATCTTCCACTGTGCCATCCCCATGAAAGCTCTGCTTTGCTCCACTTCAAGAACTCTCTTTCCATAATAAATGATACATTTTACTTTTCTGATTGTGCTGATTATTTCGGAATTACTAATCCTAATAGTACAGTGTATTGGAATATGAGCAGGGACTGTTGCACATGGAGTGGAGTCACATGTGATGAGGTCTCTGGTCATGTCGTTAGGCTTGATCTTGGCTGCAGTGGGCTTCAGGGCATCATCCATTCCAACAACAGTTTGTTCCTCCTCACTCATCTGCAATCACTTGCTCTCTTTTGGAATCAACTTCATGGTTCCGAAATTTCACCCCAATTTGGTTGGTTTTCAAGTATGATTCACCTTGACCTTTCTGGCTCTGGTTTCACAGGTCAACTCCCTCTTGAGTTCTCTTACTTGTCTAGTTTGGTTACACTTGATCTTCATTGGAACTATGATTTGAGACTAGAAACATCTAGTTTGATACGAATTGTTGCAAACTTAACTAGTCTTAAAGAATTGAGATTGAGAGATGTCAACATGTCTTTTGCCTCACCTAATTCCTTTATGAATCTGTCAACTTCTTTGACATCTCTTGATCTTAGTGAGAGTGGACTAACGGGAGAGTTTCCAAAAAATATTTTTCACCTTCCAAGACTTCAGAAGCTCGATTTAAGTTACAATTTGAATCTTAGTGGTTCATTTCCTCAATATAATTGGAGTAGCCAATTGAGAAATATATATGAATTTTTCTGAAACTGGATTTTTGATAGATTTACCTTATCTTACCAAAACTTTGAAGTCTTTGAATACTTTGATTCTCAGAGCCTGCAAGTTCAGAGGATCATATCCTGCATTGCTTGGCAACTTAACACAAATCACATCCTTAGACCTCTCTTTTAACAATTTCAGTGGTCAAATCCCATGGTCCTTTCTAAATCTAGAGAAACTAACTTATTTAGTTCTTTCTGATAATAATTTCTTAGGTCAACTCCCTGATATTTGCAACAACTCCACAAAAATAACTTTTTTATGTGACTTTCCAAAACATCAGTTATTCGGTTCTGTTCCATTGAATTTGAAAGTCTTGAGATTATCTAGTAACTTACTTAATGGGACGATAACTACTTGGTTATATTCCCTCCCACAATTGCAGGATCTAGATCTAAGTAGCAACCAAATCACTGGTCACATTGATGAATTCCAATATACTTCTTTGGTTGCTCTTAGATTAGCATCTAACAAACTACAGGGCTTTATTCCACGATCCATTTTCCAGCAAGTAAATCTTGTAGACTTGGATCTTTCATCAAATAACTTGAGTGGATCTAACTGGTTAGACCAGCCTTCAAATTTAAAAAATATCATGTATATTGACCTTTCTTTTAATATCATATCAAGGGATTCCATCAACTCCATCATATCTGCCTTGCCCAATACCCTTTGGGAATTGTCTTTGTCTTCGTGCAACATGAATGAGTTCCCACTCTTTTAAGAAGCTTTGAAAATTTAGGATACTTGGACCTTTCCACCAACCAAATTGAAGGGATTGTTCCCCAATGGTTTTGGAATGTTGGGAAGCATTCATTGTTGTTTCTAAATATTTCTCACAATCTCTTAACACATATAGAGCAAATTCCTTGGAAAGAACTAGTTTATATTGACCTAAGCTCCAACAGGCTTCAAGGTCATCTTCCAATTCCACCACCTTCAACTATTCTGTTTTCGATCTCAAACAATCAACTCGTTGGAGAGATTCCTTCTTTGTTTTGCGACCTTTATCGGGTCGACACCCTTGATTTGTCAAACAACAATTTGACTGGGAGCATTCCTCCATGCTCTGGACTCTCAAGAGTAACAACGGGAAACTCCTTGAGGTTCTTGAACCTTCACGGAAACCAGTTGGAAGGGTCACTGCCCCTTTTTTGCGAAAATGTACGTTTCTGGAAATTTTGGATGTTGGGAACAACAAGCTAAATGGATCCTTTCCCCATTGGTTGGCATCTCTTCCAGAGCTTCAAATTCTGATAATGAAATCTAATAGATTTCATGGTCCAATAAGTAATCCAAAGGTGAGATTCCCCTTTCAAAAGTTAAGAATCATGGACCTCTCCAACAATGAATTCACAGGTCTTTTACCAGCAGAATATTTTCAGAATTTTATGGCCATGATGGATGCTCATTCGGATGTTTTGGAATACATGGGACGATATCCGATAGGTGACTCCTATTATTCTGTGACAATGTCAATCAAAGGAAACTTCCTTGAGCTTCCAAAAATCCAAAAAATGTTCATGATCATTGATTTCTCAAGTAATAACTTCACAGGAGAGATTCCAAAGCTGATTGGAAAGCTCAATTCACTCAAAGGTCTGAATTTTTCTCACAATCAGTTGTCCGATCTCATTCCTCCATCGTTGGCAAACTTGAGCAATCTTGAATGGTTAGACCTCTCTTCAAACAAACTTTCAGGTCATATTCCAATGGAATTGGCAGCAGCTCTGAATCAACTTACAGTCTTGAATCTTTCCAACAACAGACTAGAAGGACCAATTCCTCACGGGAAGCAATTTGAAACATTCAACAGTGACTCGTACAGTGGGAACCTGGGATTATGTGGATTTCCTCTTGCCAAATCATGCAGCAACGACGAAGCACAACAGGACCAAAGAAATGATGAAGGAGAGCACGAGAGTGGAATGACCGAATGGAAGGTGGTAATGATGGGATACGCAAGCGGACTGGTGATCGGAATATCTGTGGGATACATGGTGTTTTTTTGTAAAAGCTTCAATTATTGGTTCTTCAAAAGATTTGGAGGAGGACGACGTTGTAGAACCAGCACTCGCTCAAGAGGAAGGAGAAGATCAAACTAGCAAGCAGAGGAAAACAGAGTCTCGTGGCTAGTCTGGAAGAGTAAGTTTGTAATGTATTTGTTGTTATAAATTCTTGATTTTCTTATAAGAACCAAACATTATCCACAACATAATTATTTTCGTTTCTTTTGTGACAGGGGGATGGATGAAAAGTACCGTTCATGATCAAACTGGCATGGATTTAGGCATGACTCTAATGAAATCACTATCTCGTCGTTTTAGTTAATTTCTTGTTCTGTATTAAGAGTGCTAAATAAACTGTAATCCTTATTGAGGATTCGATCATAGGAAATCTGATGTTGTGATGTTTGTATTTTAGTTCTTGTTCAATTGTATTGTCACTATGCTTTTGTTTGTATTTTGAGTACTTTAATGTGTTTTTTCCAACATATTTGAACCAAATAAATTACAGTTTTCACATAATTATCACTACGAGGACATTATATATGCTGAGTTCATTGCCTTTGGCTTCGTGCATTCGGATTTCATTTCGTATGTCATGTAAGAACATGTCATTATTTTGGTAAACATATGTAAAAAAGAATTAAAGCATTTTTCTTAAAGATATAAGATTTTTTTTCAGATTTGGTTAATTAGTGATTAACTTAAAATTGGTAATTTACGATTGATTGACTATGATTAATTACTGATTTATTGAATTAACGATATTAAATGGTTAATAACTAATTAATCATTTAAAAAAATTAATTGACCATTTTAAAAATGGGCATTCTAATTAATTTTTAAAAACTTCGGTCATTTGTTAAAAAACTTCTTTAAAAAATGCCATTGACCTCTAAATCCTTTAATTTTTTTTTTTTATTTACAAATCACTTATTCAAAAAAAAAATTCAAGAAATTCCTGGTTTTTATTTTTTTATTTTTTTGGTCACCGACGACAGTTTTGAACCAATTCCACCCCCCCCCCCCCCCCCCCCCCCTTTTTTATTT
Source organism: Ficus hispida (assembly GCA_025413025.1). Classification (NCBI taxonomy): domain Eukaryota; kingdom Viridiplantae; phylum Streptophyta; class Magnoliopsida; order Rosales; family Moraceae; genus Ficus; species Ficus hispida. The sequence continues at coordinate 28,729,940 of CM046374.1, read as the reverse complement.
TCAATTGTCTGTCGTTTTCAAGGATATTGTTATTCTGTAATAAAATTTGTCGGTCATGCTTTCTCAATTGTTTCCCTTGTTGTTGTCGTTTTCCAGCATGTTGTCGTCTTTCATGAAATAGTTGTTTTTTATGTTGTTTTTGCTGATGCTTTCCTTTTCCATTTGTCGTTTTTCTTTTCATCGTCGCATTTCGGAACTTTTGTCATTGATGAACTTGGCTTCGTAAACGAAGCAGAGCTTTCTCTAGCACACGTGTTTCGATTTTCAAAACCCACCAACTTGCAATTCTATCTCTCACTCTATCCCCTTCTATCTCTTTATATAAATATATATAATATATATATATATATACGTATATATCTTCGACACACGTTAGCCTTGAAGTTTGGAGTCAGCCAAAGAATCCATGAACATGGCGCTTGGTTCTTTGATCCGGAGCTCGCCAATGTTCATCAACGGCTCGAGATTGCTGAGCTTCCTAACGATTTGGCCTCAAAAGGTAGAGAATTTCTATCCACAAATTGGTAATTCTTACTATGATATATATATATATATATATATGTATGTAAGTCGCTTATTTTTTATTCATTTATTTTTTTAAACATAAAATTTATATATATATGTTGCTCTTCTTAGTTTGTGTTATGCATTATTCAATTGTAATTAAAATGAAATTTTAGCAATGGTAGAGAAATGCAAAATATCATTTGAACAAATACACTGACAACATAAACTAATTAATAATTCTAAAAACGACAGTGAGGTGAAATGACACTTCAGAGAGGACGTAGTTGTAAGCATAACTTAGCACTAATCATACACCACTGACCAAAGATGAATGCAAATGGAGTACGCAGCATAAGCAGCAATAGAAGCTTGCCTGATCTGCCTCTCACATAATTCGCTGGCATCCCACTCGCTGCCACTCAACTAGATAAAGATAGAAAATAAATCAATAAAGATGAAACATTATTCCGGGAGCACGAAAGAATATTTAGAATTTTAGTAGGAGGTGTCGCAAGTTCACATATAATTTCTATAAGTTTATAAATATGTTTATGGATATATTGATGTTGGTTGCATGAGTTATGATTGAACCATGCTTATGTGCTCTTGTCTAAGCTAAGCGTATGAGATCTATGTTTAGACAAGGTTTACATGGCTTTTGTTTTAGAGACATGTTCAAAAAGTTGATTTCTTTATGCTTGATGAATGGTGTTTCAAGATGATATCAAAATGATTTTAATCCAAAGAAAGTATTTTGTGGATATTAATCACCTGTGATAAGGACTCAAAGCTCAGGCTGGAACTCAATACTAGATTCATGGTGTATTAAAGACTTAACAAGCAAAAATAAGGCATGAAAAACTGAGTAAACTGATGGTATACTCATGGTAAGCCACAGATTTTCTCTGCCAAAAATCTGGGCAGCTTACTGTCAGTGATTTGCAGGCCACTTTTTAGCTATTTAAATGCCAGACTGGGCTCCCAGCCCAACAGAGAAAATAAAGACCCAAGTGTTAGGAACGTTTTTTTTGCGGAAACAACGATCGTAAAATTCCGACTCTACGGCATTGTTTTGTTTTTATTTTTGTTTTTTTGTTTTTTGTTTTTTGTTTTTTGTTTTTTAAAAAGAAGACAAGCTACAGATTTTGTTTCTTGAGGAAACGAGACACTTACGAGCCGAATCGTGTTTTGAACTAACCATGAAAGTTTTAGAACATTAGAAAATGAACATTTTTCTTAACAAAGTTGTGTCAAATTCCTGACGAATTTTAAGATTGCCAATTTTTATAGAAAATTTTAAAAATAGACTAAAGGAGGATTTTGGTTTACGGTGTTTTAAAATTTATAAAATTTGGACCCATGAGTCCTTGAAAGCAAGAAAAATGATTTTCACTTTTTGTGTTTAAATGTGATGAAGACAACTAGAACCAATAATGATCTCCCAAATTCCATTCACAAACAAGTAATGTAAAAGTTGATAGTTTTAAAAATGAGTATTTTAACTCAACATCAATTTTCCGATGTTCAAATAAGAAAATTGAAAAGAAAAGAAAAAAGAAAAGGAAAAAAAAAAAAAAAACCTCTATGCTTATGATTCATTTTTTCACTTTGTTCACTACTAGAAAATGTGGCTTCGACGACGGAGATTCAACGACCGTTTTTTAAAAAACCGTCGTGAAAAATTCGAGAAAAAACACAGAGCCGGAAACTTTCCGAAGACCGTCGTGGAAGCCCCGGGATTCGACGACGGTCAACGTTGACCGTCGTGGAAACACTTATTTTGGAGGGATACCACGACGGTTTAGGCTTGAAACCGTCGTGGTATCCCGGTGGGATACGACGACGGTTTCTCTATAACCGTCGTCGTAAGTTGAATTACCATGACGGTTTTGCTCGAAAAAACCCGTCGTGGTATGTTCATTATTGTTACTGTTCATCTCTGTTTCTCTATTAGACGACGGTTAAAAAACCGTCGTCGTATCTTAAAAGATACCACGACTATGGATTCCACGACGGTTAGAAAACCGTCGTGGAATTGTTACGACGACGGTTAAAAACCGTCGTTGAATCTGTAATCTGTAGTAGTGGTTACATATTTTCATAAACGTTCCACTCTTTCCCTGTAATGAACATTTTGGCCCCAGATTTGTGCTAACCTTGATGAAACAAAATTAGGAAGAAGGAAATTAACCATAATCTATAACCAAAATGAGTGGACAATGAAGCGAAAAATAAAAGGTTTCTCCTTGGAAGCAACTAGGGGCATCAATTGATATCATTATCAAATAAAAACTATATAATAGATGGACTGACCGCAGCTTCTATTAAGGGTAAAGCAAAAAACTTGAGGTCCACAATGTAAAAAATATAACAAATAATAATCATATATATAAGGGTATTGGCCGGGTAATTCTTTAATAAGCTGACATTTGAAGATGAAAGTCCAATCACTTGACAGTCTCAAACTAAACATGATAATATTAGGGCCTATAGAATTCAAACGAGCTGCTTATTCTATCAAATACAAAATATGTTACTTCAAAGATAACACCATCTTGCAGGATCATGTTAAGGATAAAAAAAAAAAAATCTAAATCTCATATCATAAAAACATATACATATATATGTAGCAACAATATATAATAAACATATAAAAATAGTTTATAATGCTCCACTTAATAGGTTGATATTTTAAACGAAAAAAAAAGACAATTGCTTAGCAATCCCAAATTCAACAGCGCTAGAAAAAAATTCAAATATGGGATTTTATCAAGAACCAGAATTTTTAATTTCCTAATGGAATCACATTTAGGGATTATTAGTTTTGATGACAATCGTGAATGATGAAATTAATCTTGTAAAAATAAATGCTTGTCAATTTTTGTTTGATTGAGATTTCCAACTACATAATTAGTTCAAAATCCAAGAAAATTTTTATAACACATAAAATTAATCATAAAATTAAAGTGATTGAAAAATCTCAAAAATTGGAATCATCATGTTTTTTTCTCCCATCAAAATTTTTTTTTTTTAGTGGTATGGTTTTCCCCATGTATTTATGTATCTCACATATAGCTTGCATTTATTTAGCTAGTTAGAGATTGAATTTTTAAGTTATAATTGACTGATTTTTTAAAAATTAATTATAAATTTTATTGACTTAAAAAAAATAAAAATTGAGATAAAAAATTATAGTTTGGTTGAAATTAAATTTATACGCCAAACAAAACCTTAGTTTTTCAACAAAGAATATATGGACATGGCGCGTGGTTCTTCAATGGGCCAGAGTTGGGAATTAAATGGGGTGGGTCAAATGGGTACCCGCCCCATGGGGCAGGTATTACCTGAAACATACGGATTGCGGGGGACGAGGCAGGGCAGGGCTGGTGATGACTAATGTCGGTGCAGGTCGCCCCTAACCCGCCCTGTTTACCCTTAAAAAAAAAAAAAAAAAAAGCCACACACACCCGAATTGGCATTGTTTGGACGTTTTCCCAAAATCTGTGCAAGCAGTTTTTTTTTTTTTTTTTTTTTTTTTTTTTTTTTTTTTTAACTAGTTCTTATTGTTTTAATTCTTTAAAACTATCATTAAAATATATTTTTTATTTTGCACCATCGGCATCCTTTGAATTTATTGGATAATTGTGAACTATTTAAAACTATTATTTTGATAATTTACATAATGAACTTATAAATAGTATGCGATGTAAAATCTTAAAATACTTAATTAAGCTATAACAATATTATCTTATTAATCAATTGATGAAATAAAGTTTGTCTTTTGCCAACGATTGGTCTCGGATGTTTATTTAATAAAACAATCACTAAGTTACAGAGGCTTTAAAGTGATCAATGCTAGTTTCACGATGAAAATGCGCAATTCTATCAAGTCAGAGGAAAAAATAATTACCAAAATTCTGAAGCTAGCTTCTTTAGTTTGAATCAAGATATTATCTAACACTAATATATTTTTATTATATCGTTGTGAATATTTCCATCTCTAAGCAAGATCATTTCAATATTAGGATTGTTTTTAAATTCATAATAATGAGAGACGAACGAACCCAACCACCCAGAAATTTCGTTATGGGGCAGAAACAAATTATGCTAATATTTGATATAATTACTTCTTTCTCCCTCAAAGACTTATAAGAACAGACACAAATAGAAATAAATCCTTACAATAAATGTTATATATTGCACTAAACATGGGTGTAGTCTTGACACTGAAGAAGTAGAAAATGCAAGTCTTGAGGTAGATTTACCTGGAATCTTTATAGTATTAAAGCTGTGATGAGACTCTAAATAATTCGTATAAGAGACGTCTAACCCGTAAGATAAGTCATTAATTTAACGGAATCAGAAAATACGTCGTGGGATCAAGCAAACAAAGGGGGACCTACAAAGACTCCATGATCTTCTGATCCAATTAAATCATGTGGGCCATATTCATCAGTAGTGACTGTTGATCAAAGTCCAGTATAGAGATTGACTATTAGAAGTCTTGCCGTTAGAAAACCTCTAGACTTGTGATACACTTCTTCTAAAAGGCAAACCGGTAAACAAGTCACTAAAGAGACTTTGTTGCAAAATCTATAACATCTCTGATACTTTCTATGCTCCTAATCAATTTTCTAATTTGCTATTGTTTTTGAAAACCATGTTATTACTTTGTTTTTGTTGTTATAGCAGTCTCAATTTCACATTATTATACTTACACATTATTGTACTTACATGATACACTTATTCAATAAAAGTTGTTAAATATATATATATATATATATATAGATTACGATACTGATATAGATACTGATATATATATATATATATATCACAACAAGTATATATATGTATATATTTCTAACACCCATCAAATCTATTTCTACTTATTTTTTATGGTTTCCTAGATGATATGTGTTTGGGGGATTTATTTTAATTTTTTTAGGAAGTTTTCGTTGTATGCTTAATAAATTAGTATAGACGTTCTTTTTCCCTTATTAGGTTTTTCCCTATTGCTTAATTTTTACTCCTAAAATTTTTAATGAAGTCTATTATAGAAACTTACTTACAAAAACATAGTTTCACCTTAGCCTTTTGGTGATAGTTTATGTTAATTGGGTGGTTTTTAATTTAGATGGGATTTACCATTGGGATTGTAAAATCTTGGTTTGTTTCCTTTAAATTTTTTTTTAATTTTCTTGTATTTTGATGAAGTGAGTTTGGGGCTATAGGTGTGTGATGGATTAAGGTTTTGAGTGCCAATCTTATTGGAATGCTTAATTTTATCCTGATATTAGTTACCGTTATCTTCATTTAAAAAAATGAAAACACCTATCAACATGGAAATTGAAGAAGGTAATTCATGCTTTTAAAATCTATTGAAGTTCTTTTGTTATTATTATTATTATTATTATTATTTTAAGAATGAAGGTTTTGTTTAGTTGTTTCCATTGTATTAAAAAAAAAAAGAGCAATTTGGTTAGGATCTTCTCATATGAGATATGTCCGTTTATGAATAATGAAGATTTTTTTCCCCCTATTTCTTGACTTTTAATGTTTAAATATGAGGAAGTTTCCTCATTCTGAGCAGCGATATTTTCCTGTGTTAAGGGAAAAAAAATCTTAAAGAAGTTTAAATATGTAAAAACGATTTTTAAAAATAAAAAAGATCATATTCATTTGAAGTTAATTTATTGATATAAAAGATTTAGTTAAGTAATTAATATGATGATATATTTATGGTGATTGAGGCAAAAAAATACTGGGAAATAGAAAAATAAAACAAAAACAGGTCAAATTATTGTTTTATGGGTATGTCATTTATGCACAATGGTACTAAATAATTTATCTAAAAGTTGATGAAATATGACTGAAAAGTTAATACAACGTTCAACCCAAAAATAGTGGTTTTAAAATTATGAGGACTTACAACAGGACATGTGTCAAAATTTCTTTGCCTTGCTTGGACTTTTGAGTCCCAAATATGGTGGTTGTGGGATTGAATTAATGGTTTTTATTGTCGGTTGTTTGCACAGTAGCCTTCGGAAATTATGTAATGCCACGTCACATATTTTCCTTCGCTATAAATGTGCATGGTCGTATGGCCTGTCATTGCACACAAACTCTTCCCCCAAATATCTATTCTAGAGTCCATAAACAAAGTTGACGGCTTTATACTTGTCTGAGAGAATGATGGTTTGGCTTCTTCCATGGCTGAGTCTCCTTCTATTCCTCCTTCCTTCTCCGTTCTACTGTTCTTCTCCATTTCCACCCTCTCCCTTTACTCCTCCTTCTATCCCACTGTGCCATCCCCACGAAAGCTCTGCTCTTCTCCATTTCAAGAACTCTCTTTCCATAATCAATGCCAGTTTTTATTTGTATGATTGTGCTTATTATGGAATTGGTAATCCTAATAGTACTGTGTCCTGGAATATGAGCAGGGATTGTTGCACATGGAGTGGAGTCACATGTGATGAGGTCTCTGGTCATGTTATTCGGCTTGATCTTTCCTGCAGTGGGCTTTATGGTGTTATCCACTCCAACAGCAGTTTGTTCCTCCTCACTCGTCTTCAAACTCTTATCCTCTCCTGTAATTGGTTTCATGGTTCAATCTCACCCCAATTTGGTAGGTTTGTGAGTATGATTCACCTTGACCTTTCTTACTCTGGTTTCATTGGCCAAGTCCCTCTAGAATTCTCCTACTTGTCTAGTTTGGTTACACTTGATCTTCATCAGAATTTTGCTTTGAGACTAGAGACTTCTAGTTTGAAACGAATTGTTGCAAACTTAACTAGTCTTAAAGAATTGAGATTGAGTGTTGTCAACATGTCTTCTGCCTCACCTAATTCCTTCATGAATTTGTCAACTTCTTTGACATCTCTTGATCTTAGTTCTAGTGAACTGATGGGGAAATTTCCAGGAAACATTTTCTACCTACCAAACCTGCGAGAGCTCGAATTGTCATACAATATAATCAATGGATCTTTTCTTAGATATAATTGGACCAGCCCACTTAGAGAGTTAGGCGTTTCATTCACTCGATTCATAATAAATATCCCACATCTGGTTAGGAATCTGAAAAAACTGATTCATTTGGATGCCAGCTTCTGTGGTTTAACAGGATCCTTGCCAGCATTATCTGGCAACATCACTCAAATCACTTCCTTGGACCTCTCTTCTAACAATTTTGGCGGTCAATTCCCATGGGACTTTCTCAACCTAGAGAAACTTACTTCTTTAGATCTTGGGCACAATAATTTCGAAGGTCAACTCCCTGAAATTTGTAGTAACTCCACAACAAAATCTCTTTTATATGACTCTTTGAAAAACCAGTCAGTGGGCCCTCTTCCATTGAATTTGAAATCCTTGGACTTATCTGGTAACTTACTTAATGGGACAATACCATCTTGGTTATGTTCCCTTCCATCTTTGCAATCTTTAGAACTAAGTTGGAACCAATTCACTGGTCTTCTTTGTGAATTCCAATATAATTCTCTGGTCAATCTTGATTTACGCTCAAATAAAATACATGGCCTCATTCCAAGTTCAATTTTTCAGCAAGTAAATCTTTCACAGCTATATCTTTCCTCAAATAACTTCAGTGATGTCGTTCAGTTAAACCAGTTCTCGAAGTTAAAAAATCTCCGAACTCTCGATCTTTCTTTTAATAGCCTATCGACGGATTCTGTTGATTCCATCATATCTGTTTTGCCCAATTCCCATGAGTACTTGTACTTGTCTTCGTGCAATATCACTGGGTTCCCCTACTCCTTAAGAGGCTTAGAATATTTGGAATACTTGGACCTTTCCAACAATCATATTGAAGGGAGTGTTCCACAGTGGATGTGGGACGTTGGAAAGGATTCATTGTATTTTCTAAATATTTCTCATAACCTTTTAACTCATGTTGGGAAAATTCCATCGAAAAGCCTAATTTATATTGACCTCAGTTCCAACCAGCTTCAAGGTCATCTTCCAATTCCACCGCCTTACACGGCTGTGTTTTCAATCTCAAACAATCAATTGGTTGGAGAGATTTCGTCTTTGTTTTGCAACCTCAGAGCGATTGCAGTTCTCAATTTATCAAACAACACATTGACTGGGAACATTCCTCCGTGCCTTGCAAATTTTAGCAGCCTCTCTGTTTTAGATTTACGGATGAATAGGTTCCACGGACTGATTCCTCAACCTTTTTCAAAGGGAAACCACTTGACAACTCTAAACCTTGAAGGAAATCAATTGGAAGGGCCATTACCTCCATCTTTGATCAATTGTGAACGGTTGGAGGTTTTTGACGTTGGAACCAACAAGCTAAATGGATCTTTCCTTTTTGGTTGGAGTCTCTTCTGGAGCTGAGAGTTCTTATCTTAAGATCTAATCGATTTTATGGCCCCATATGTAATCCAAAGGTGAGATTTCCCTTCCAAAATCTCAGAATTATCGATCTCTCCAACAATGAATTTGTAGGTCTTCTCCCGACGGGTTATTTTCAAAATTTTGTGTCCATGATGGAGGCACACACAGATTTCTTGGAATACATGAGAGAGCCTTCGGGAGGGGATTCCTATCATTACGATTTTGTGATTGTGGCTCTGAAAGGGTTTTATACTGAGATGGTGATCCAAACCATGTTCATTTCTATTGATTTCTCAAGAAATCAATTCGTTGGAGAGATTCCAGCGGCCATCGGGAAACTCAGATCGCTCAAAGGGTTGAACTTTTCAGGAAATAAACTGACTGGTCCCATTCCGGCGTCATTGGGAAACATAACCAGTCTTGAATGGTTAGACCTCTCCTCAAATGATCTGATTGGACAGATTCCTCCGCAACTGGCAGATTTGACACAGCTTGAATTCCTAAACCTTTCTCTCAACAAATTAGTGGGCCCAATACCAAGCGGAAAGCAATTCAACACATTCAACAATGATTCATACAGAGGCAACCTAGGATTATGTGGGTTCCCTCTGTCTAAATCATGCAGCAATGATGAGGCACGACATGAAGATCGAGGCGATGATGATGATGAAGAGCATGGCAGTGGAATGATTGATTGGAAGGTGGTGATGATGGGATATGCAAGTGGACTAGTGATCGGAATCTCTATTGGATACATGGTGCTTTTCAGCAGAAGCTTCGATTATTGGTTCTATAAAAGATTTGGAGGAGGAGGACGTCGTAGAACCAGCAGAGGGAGGAGAAGATCAAACTAGCAAGCAGAGGAAAACAAAATCTCGTTTGATGTCTGGAGAAATGTAAGTTTACAATGTCTTTGCAGTTACAAGTATAGTCATTTAATTTGTATAACATACCCTAATGGCTTCTAATCATTTTGCTTTCTTTTGTGTTTTTGGATTTTTCTATTGTACAGGAAGGTTCATGATAATACTGTGGATGATAACGAGCAACTAATGGTCTACCTGGAATAAGGCGTGGGTCTGGATGGCGCCATTATCTTATTGTTTAGATAATTTCTTGTTTCACAGTCTGTAAATAGAGTGCTTGTTAAATAATAGCAATTGAGGTTTTGTTCATAGGAACCTTTTTTTTTTTTTTTTTCGTCATAGGATGTCGTGATGTTGTGATGTTTGTGTTTTAGACGTCTGAGTACCCATCTAATGCAATTTTTATGTTTTCGTGTTTAAGATGATGGCCATTCTCTTTATATTACACGTTATAAATGACTTTTGTTGCTTCCTTCAGTGCTATATTTGGATAAGGTTTTGGTCGTAGGAAATGTTGATGTGCAGACGGAGTTCATAAGCCCTATACGAAGGCCTTCATGGCTCAGTCAAGATGAATTCAGCGTGGCAAGCTCAAAGACGAGAACAACACTACCTGATCAAACAGGGAAAGGTATGAGACGGGTTATAAAAGCATGTTCAAACGGGATCCTACATTTTCGTAATAATCCAAATATATGGTCTTTCTACATGCAAAATTCCTTTTTCACTCAATTTTTTTTTCAATTTATTTATGGAATCAAAACTGTTATAAGCTGTTAGGGAACTCTCCATTCTGGAACTGATTTATTGGTGGGAAATCGACTCTCATATGCACGAATTTTCTGCTTCAAATTGAGTGCAGGTTAGATTGAGATAGATGGCACCACCGTATACTCAATTGGCCAGCACGATTTCAGGTCATGGGTAATCATCTTGACTCTATCACGATCCAACAATGTTTGAAGGACCGGAAGAAATTACTTGGATCCACTTCAAGTGGTCAGTTTATTTGTTTATTTTCCAAAATAATCTCCTACTGTCAGCATATTCTTTAACGTCTTTCTTTCATGTTTTATCCCCTAGCCAAGTGCTGACTTGTCGACAAAATCAGGAAGAAGGAAGGAGTGCTGTATTTTACATGTGGGTTTAAACAGTAATTCCACAAAATACAAGCTTATTTTTACCATGGAGTTAATTTTGCCTTTATATTCATGTCAATTTTGCAGGTATTCGGATTTGGAGAGAATTGGAGTATGGGGTAGAGGCAAGTTTTCCCACCTTTGTAGCTTGCTGCTCAAGAAAAGATGGGTCCTGGAGCTTGATGAACCACAGCATCTGTTGCACAGCTGTCAACAATAGAATTCAGCGAACAATTCAACAACACTTTTTTGATTGCTCATTGTGTAACTCTGTTTTTGACAGTGACATGCTTTTGCTTCTTATCATGGTAAATATTTTATGACCTTTGTATGCATCGCCAAACAAACCGAACAATTTAAAATTTCCAAAACTCAAAACAAAGTTTGTTTTCCATTAATAGAAGTGAAATATAACTCTTAAACATAAGTAAACTGAAGTCTAAACATAATCAAACTCTTAAACATAACCAATCTTACAGTCCAAGCAAACGAACCAAGACTCAAGAAAGGCAAACTGAAGGGGTCATTTAAATAAATATATTTGGCAGTAAAATATTTGTGATGTCATTTAAATGATTGAAATGATCCATTTAGTAATTTAAAAAGAAAAATAAAATGTTTCCCGTCTCTCCTCAATTTAACTCCATGTGAATATATATATGCAATAGTGATATTATTTAAAAAAAAAAAATCTCTCTATTCTATTTTTTAAACTGTTATTTGATGTAATAATTTAAAGAATTTCACGAGAAAAAATACACATCTAAATTAATATTATTCGTTTTTACTTCACATGATTATTCGTGGTTTATCATTGAATTGCGCTACAGATGAAATTGCTTATATGTGATGATAAGAATCCTAAATAACAAGAATGCTAAAGATTTTAATTTTTTTTTCTTCTTATAATTTTTTAATCATGTACTATTCTTGTCAAGTGGATCCAACAAGCTAATTACATATTCTAGAGGTTAGGCCTTTTAGAAACAGGATTCATACTAGATGTCCCATATATTGTTTGGAATCTGAAAAATTGACTCATTTGGATGCCAGCTTCTGTGGTTTAACAGGATCCTTGCCAGTATTATCTGGCAACATCACTCAAATCACTTCCTTCACCTCAATTCTAATAATTTTGGAGGTTCCCATGGAAGTTTCTCAACCTAGGGAATCTTACATATTTAAATCCTCAAATCAATTATTTCGAAGGTCAAATTCCTGAAATTTGTAGTAACTCCAAAAAAAAAAAAAAAAAAAAAAAAAAAAAAAAAAAAAAAAACCTCTTTTATGTGACTCTCAAAAAACCAGTCAGTGGGTCCTCTTCCGTTGAATTTGAAATCCTTGACAATCTGTAGAACTTGAACCTTGAACCTACATGAGGACTCTGAACCCTGAAGGAAATCATTGGAAGCGCCATTGCCTCCATCTTTGATCAATTGTAGTGGATGGAGGTTTTAGATATTGGAAACAACAAGCTTAACAGATCTCAAAAGGGATGAACTTTTCTGGAAATAAACTATCTGGTCCCATTCCAGCATCATTAGAAACGTAACCAGTCTTGAATGGTTAGACCTTTCCTCAAATGATCTGATGGACAGATTCCTCCGCAATTGGCAGATTTGACCGAGCTTTAATTCTTAAACCTTTCTCTTAACAAATTAGTGGAACTAATGCAAGCGGAAAGCAATTCCAACACATTCAACAATGATTCATGCAGTGGCAATCTAGGATAATGTGGGTTCCCTCTGTCTAAATCATGCAGCAATGATGAGGCAATACATGATGATCAAGACGAAGATGATGAAGATATGGCAGCAGAATGATTGACTGGAAGGTGGTGATGATGGGATATGCAAGTGGACTGGTGATCGGAATCTCTATTGGATACATGGTGCTTTTCAGCAAAAGCTTCGATTATTGGTTCTATAAAAGATTTGGAGGACAACGTCGTAGAACCAGCAGAGGGAGGAGAAGATCAAACTAGCAAGTAGAGGAAAACATAATCTCGTTGAATGTCTTAAGAACTGTAAGTTTACAATGTCTTTGCAGTTACAACTATAGTCGTTTAATTTTTATAACAAATCCTAATGGCTTCAATCATTTTGCTTTCTTTTTGTTTTTGGAATCTTCTATTGTACAGGAAGGTTCATGATAAGCACTGTCGATAAATGACGAGCAACTAGTGCTCTATTCTGGAATAAGGCATGGGGGTGATGACGCCATTATCTTGTTGTTTAGATAATTTTCTTGGTTCACAGTCTATAAACAGAGTGAATCTTAAATAATAGTAATTGAGGTTTGTTCATAGGAAGTCTTTTTTTTTTTTTTTTTTGAGGGGGTCATCTGATGTTGTGGTGTTTGTATTTTAGACGTCCGAGTGCCTATCCAATGCAATTTTATGTTTTCGTTTAAGATGATGGCCATTCTCGTAATATTTGTATCACGTCATAAATGACTTTTGTTGCTTCCTTTACTGCTATATTGGACAAGGTTTTGGTCTTAGTAAATCTTGATGTACAGATGGAGTTCATAATCCCTATACGAAGGGTTCACAGCTCAGTCAAGATGGATTCAGCATGGTCGTTGGTTAGATGAGATAGATGGCATCACCATATATTCGATTGGCCAGCACGATTTCAGGTCGGTAATTATCATCTCTCACGATCCAATCATGTTTGAAGGACTGGGAGAAATTACTTGGATTCTACATGTCGGTTTAGACAGTAATTCCACAAAATGCAAGCTTTTTTTCTACCATGGAGTTAATTTCACGTTTATATTAATGCCAATTTTGCAGGTACTCGGTTTTGGAGAGAATTGGAGTATGGGGTGGAGGCAACTTTGCCTACCTATGAAGCTTGCTACTCAAGAAAAGATAGGCCCCGGGCTTGACGAAGCCACAGCAATCGTTGACGCAGCTATTACCATTGGCTCCGTTATTACCATAGCACATTGTGCAACTCTGTTCTTGACGGAGACATGCTTTTGCTTCCTAACTTATTATGATTTTGAAGTTGTTGATTCTCAAAAGTCCTGATCATGCTTGATTGATTTTCGTGCAGGTTTTATGAGGAATACGACTCTCCGTAATGATTACCAGAGAACAAACTGTCTGATTTCGCTAAATCGTGGCGGAGTACACCTTGAGATCAAATTCGAATTTGTGACGAACTAACAGGTATTGAACAGCGAATCATTTTGAAAATTAAGTAGTGGCGTGTTTGGTGTTGGGTTATTCATGTAAAACTGCATTTTAATGACAAACCTATTCCCTTTACAAATCTTATTAATAACTTCGACATTAGTATTGAAATTTTTATTTTAGTTCGAGTTTCTACAGGCGTCAATGTTCTAGTGCACAAAGCTCCGTTATGTCGATGTTTAGCAAACAATATCAGTAAAACTACTATTATGCATGTAATTGGATCTTCAGGTGGCCTACATGGAGAAGTAGAAATTTATTCTCTTCAGGTGCTTCCTTTTGTTTTTACTTTGTCTTATTTCAAAGATTTCAGTGCTAAATCTAATGAACCGTGATTAATTATATAATTTAATCATGATTGCTTTAATTTGGGCCTCTCTAAGAAAGATTTTCAATATTAGGATTGTGATAGCCAATTTCAGACTGAAACAATTTTTTTTCCTTTTTCTAGCGAGAAAGACTTTGACATATATTCCTTTTTTATTTTTTATTTTTTTAAGATATTTTTTAATGAATTACCGAAGTTTTTAAAAATTAGATAAAAGGTCATTTTTTTTAAATTGGGGGACCGGTTCCTCATTTATTTCATCTCACTTTTTGAGGAAGAGTTGAGGGGAAAACTGGTCTATCTAGTTTCATTGCAAACACGTGATGAGAATTAACGTATACAAAAATAGGGATTTATAACTAATAGCCAATGATTTTTTTTTTCCATAAATCTATTATTGAAATTAATTATGTATTTTTCTGATTTCCTTGAAAATGTTGCTATCTTCTGTATAGTCTGTAGCAACAATTTTTTGGGGACCGGTTCCTCTCTTATTTTGTCTCACTTTTTGAGGAAGAGTTAAGTGGAAAACCAATTATATCCAGGTTCTTAAATGGTCAATTAATGATTTATCACATAATTGTTTTCCCAATGATTATTATTTTTTATATATCTATTATTAAAATAAATTTTATATTTTTCTGATTTTCTTGAGAATGTAGCTATCTTCCATATGGTATGTAGTAGCAATTTTTTGGGGGGCCGGTTCCTGGCTTATTTTGTCTCACTTTTGGAGAAATATTTGAGTAGAAAATAGGTTATATCCAATTTCATTGCAAACAAGTGATGGCTTTTATGACTTCCTAGGAGTATTGATATATACAAAATAGGGATTGCTAACTAAATAGCCCTTTTAAAAGAGTTTTTTTTAATAAATGGTCAATATTTTAAAAAATTAACTAAAAAGCTCTTTTTTCTAAAATTGAAGGACCGTTCCTCACTTATTTCATCTCACTTTATGTGTAACGCCCCGAACCGTCACGTGTAGGGGCGTCCTACTGCGCAGACGTGGGCCGTTACATTACTTGCTTAACTTACTTCTTAATTTAAAAAGCTTAAACTGCGGAAAATTCGGAGTAAAAATTTTTTTTTTCTTTTCTTGATTCTTATTTATTCGCATATCATGTGTGCACGTACCGTGGTCCATAACTATGAATGGCTGGAGGCAGCCAATCCAAACCAACTCAAACCATGAAACAAACTGTTTAACATGGAGTGATTGGGGCAGCCAATCCAACTCAGCCCAAACCATAGACTAAACCATTTAAACTCGCCATCATGGCAAGTCGGTACGACACAATGACCTTAGCTTGTCTTAAACTGTATTCTTACCATGTAGTTAAATATTAGTGGACATGCTACATGATGTCACTATATTAAAACATAACATAACATAAACCATTACATAACCGTCGTAACATAAATCATCATAGCATAACATCGTAACATAGTATCTTATCATATACGTCATGACATAAACCTCATAACATAGCATCATAACATTTCATCTTATCATAAACATCATGACATAAACCTCATAGCATCACAACATAGTATCATATCATAGAGTAAGTACCATAAATCATCAACATATGATTTCTTGAAAAACATGTTCTTTAAAAACATTTTGCCCATGCTGTAGGCGGAGTTATACTTACTGGACGTGTAGACTAGGTCTGGGCAGATTAGCCTCGGATTTTCGTAAAAACGGAGGCCATTGGAGCCTTATTTTGAAAAACGGTCCGCTAGGAAAAACCATTATCTACAACTTTGTAGTTTTGAGTTTCTTCAAATTCGGCCTCTAAGGGCCTCAAATTAGCATTTCCAGAACACTGACCAGTCTTGACCCGAGACTGGCAGTTTCGGTTCTTAATTTCGTTTTACGTCCTAAAACATGCACGCTACCTCAACCGACCACAGCGGGAGCCTAAAGTCACACATGCAATCGTTTCTAACGTTCCATTCCATCAATCACATAATCATACATTCAATCTCAACCTATGGGAACATATAACAAACATGTAATAGGCAAACTCAAAAACCCATAAACATGCATCAAAATATAAACTAGAGACCACCAACCCTAATCAAGCATAATTAAGCACTTAAAGGTGAGCTTATGCTCTTACATTCAATGCTGTAAATACACATAAACTGAAGCTCAAATTAACAGCTTAGGGCTAATGGAGATTACCTCAAGATTCAAGAAATTGAATCTTCCCATGGCTGCCCATAACTTAACCGGCCTCCTCCTAAGAGTTACCCGAAAAATTTCTGTCCCTTGGCTGCTGCTCCTCACCAAGACCAGCCACTAAATCCGGCCACTCCTTCAGCTTTTCTCTTCCTTTTCCAGCTCACTAACAGCCGGCCAGCTTGACCAACAAAGGGTTACAATTTTTTTCCAGCACTTTTCCTTGCTTCCAAACTGAAATCCGAACTCTCCCTAATGGATTCTCTCTTGGATTTCTGCTTTTGTTCTTGTTTTTCTTGGCTGCTAAGGGTCGGTTTTGGGCAGAGAAAAATGGGCAGAGTATGGCTCAATTTTCTGATTTTTTTTGAATAAAATGGGCACCTATTTATAGAGGTTTTTGAAACTTTGCTTAATTGCAAAATAGTCCTCCAAAAACCAACTTTTTGCACTTTTTGCATGCTAGGTGGCCGGCCATTTGGAGTCCTTGGAGGCCAAGTTTGCTTACCTCATCATGATGACATCATCTTGATGACATCATGTGCTTACCTCATGCTTACATCATCATTTTTCTCCAAAATTACACTTTTGCCCCCAAAAGACAAAATATTTACAATTTGACCTTCCAAGTGGCATGTTGGCCGGCCATCACCTTGTTCTCCAAGCAAATGATGACATCATTTTGATGACATCATCTTGCTTACATCACCTATTTTTCAGAAATTGCATTTTAGCCCCGAAAGTTAAAATTCTTGCATTTATGCCCTCTAAGTGGCCGGCCCCTTACTTGGAGATCAAGCCAAGCTTATCTCACCTTGATGACATCATCTTGATGACATCACTCTGCTTACATCATTAATTTTCCAAAATTTTCACTTTAACCCCTAAAGATAAAATTATGGCATTTTTGCCCCTGAGGTGGCCGGCCATGTCATCTCTTCTAGAGCCTTCCTTGCTTTCTTTCCAAGCTTATTTAATCCAATTATGATGTCATAAATTAAGGATAGGATGATGTCATCCATATTAAGCCCTGTTTGGCTTTTCCTCAATATTCAGTCCATTTTTCTACTACACAGATATTTCTAATACTGTGTTTGCTTAAACACAATATTTTTATACTGTACTACAGTCCAAAATTTATCTATGTAAAAATAAACTGAATAAAATTTTTCTTATCTCTTGGCACCTTCTTGCCCTTAATACCATACTTGGTGTGCTTTATTTTCTTGGGTGGTCTCACAGCTTATGCTTGCTAAATTGACCGTAATGAAGGTTTTTCGCAGTATAATTCCATACTGCTTTGCTATATCTCAACACCTTCATCTATTTGACCTCCCTGGTCAACCTTTGACTTTTCGGTAAACTTTGACTTTTTCGGTCAAACTTTGACCAGCATGAAATCATAGAATTTTCCTTCCCTTTTTGCTCAAGGGTCAGATGCATGACTAAGCAAACTGCTTATTGAGTCTCATAGCTAATTAAACGAGAACTCAAACATATACTGATATTTAACTCAGATCGTGAGTTTTATATCGACATCCAAGAGTAAAACTCGGGATTTTCCTTGTCTAAAAGGAAATCATAGTTTCATCGAAATTTGGGGTATTACATTATGAGGAAGAGTTAAATGGAAAACTAGTTACATCCAATTTCATTGCAAACACGTGATGCTTTTCACGACTCCTAGGAGTCTCAACATATACAATACAGGGATTTAAAGCTAAAGAGCCAATGATTTATTTGAGCTAAATAGCATTTTTTTAAAGACTTTTTTAATAAATGACCAAAGTTTTTAAAAATTAGTTAAAAGCCCATTTTTTCAAAATTGAGAGATCGGTTAATTAATTTTGTTCACTTTTCAAGAAAGAGTTGAGTGGAACAACGGTTATATCCAGTTTCATTGCAAACACATGATGTCGTTCATGACTCTCTGGGAGTATCACTATATACAAAACATGGATTTATAACTAAATAGCCAGTGATTTACTTTTTTTGCATATATCAATTATTGAAATTAATTATGTATTTTTATGATTTCCTTCAGAATGTAGCTATCTTCCCAAAGGCATGTAACAACAAATTTTGGGGAACTGGTTCCTCACTTATTCGTCTCACTTTTTGAGGAAGACTTAAGTGGCAAACCTGTTCTATCCAATTTTATTGAAAACATGTGTTGTCTTTCATGACTCCCTAAGAGTATTAACATATACAAAATATGAATTTAGCTAAATAGCCTGGTTCTAAGAATTGTTTTTAATAAATGGTCAAAGTTTTTTAAAAAATTAGTTAAAAAACTCTTTTTTCTAAAATTAGGGGACCAGTTCCTTACTTTATTTCATCTCACTTTATGAGGAAGAGTTGAGTGGAAACCGGTTACCTCCAGTTTAATTGCAAACACCCGATGCCTTTCATGACTCCCTTAGAAGTATCACAAAACATCGATTTATAACTAAATGGCCAATGATTTATTTTAGCAAAGTAGCCTTTTTCTTTAATAAAAGGCCAAAGTTTTATAAATTAGTTAAAAGCCATTTTTTCTAAAATTGGGGGATCAGTTTCTCACTTATTTCGTCTCACTTTTTGAGGAAGAATTTAATGGAAAACCGGTTATATCTAGTTTTATTGCAAACATATGATGCCTTTCATGACTCCTTATTAACACATACAAAATAGGGATTTATCGCTAAATAGCTAATGATTTATTTTTTCCAGCAATAGATTAAATTAATTTTGTATTTTTCTGATTTTCTTGAGAATGTAGGTATCTTCCACATGGCATGCAGCAACAATTTTTTGAGGGACCAGTTCCTCACTAATTTCGTCTCACTTTTTTAGGAAGAGGTGATTGGAAAACCGGTTATATCTAGTTTCATTGCAAATACATGATGCCTTTCACGACTCCATAGGAGTATTGACATATAGAAAATAGGGATTTATAGCTAAAGAGAGTTTTTTTTTTTTTTTTTTTTTATATATGTTTTTTAGTAAATGACCATGGCTTTTAAAAATTAGTTGAAAAGCTCTTTTTTCTAAAATTGTGGGGCCGGTTTCTCACTTATTTCATCTCACTTCTTGAGGAAGAGTTATTTTAGCTAAGTAGCCTTTTTTTTTTTAAGAATTTTTTTACTAAATGACCAAAGTTTTTAAAAGTTAGTTAAAAGCCATTAAAAAAAAAATTGGAGGGCTAGTTTCTCACTTATTTCGTCACACTTTTTGAAAAAGAGTTGAGTGGACAACTGGTTATATCCAATTTCGTTGCAAATACGGGATACCTTTCACAACTCCCTAAAAGTATTAACATATACAAAACAGGAATTTATAGCTAAATAGCCAATGATTTTTTTGTCCCCATATACTTAATATTATAGAAATTAATTATGTATTTTTCTGATTTCCTTAAGAATGTAGCAATTTTCTATACGGCATGCAGCAGCAGGCATAAATTACAAAAACTAGAAAAACAAATGAAACAAAATAGGAAAAAAACAAAAACAAAAACAAAAACAAAATGACACGAACGTCATCCCACCACTCCAACTGTTAATGGCAAACACGTGGAAAGGCCAAATAACAGTACAATTGTTATTCAGATGTTATGGTGCTAAATGTGTATGGGAAACTAGAAGCCTATTCGTTTAAGAGGTTCAACAGTGAGGGACACATATGATATATATATATATATATATGTAAATATATGTATATATGAATTTTATGTGATCGTTAGAGGATTTCGTAAATAGAGTTAAAAAAAGATGAATAATATATATATATATATATATATATATTGAATTTGGGAGTGAAAGATTCTGGACTAGAGTCAAGGACATAATTATTATTAAATTATATATGCAACCACATAACAAGAAGATTTTGTGAATAACGTGGTTGATTTTTTTTTTCCTCTTATTATTATTATTATCCTTGGTTCTATTCGCAATAGCTAACACACCATGATGAAAACAAACACTTCCAGTATGAACTCTTGTCAAGTATAGAGTGGGTCAAACATATATATGTGAACAAAGTGAAGCAGTTTTTTTATATTTCAGATGTCGGTTGGGTCAAACATAAATATGAACACATTAAAGTAGCTCTTTATATTTTAGATTTCGGTCATTTTATAAGAACTTGCAAGGACTGACGAAATGACATTAGTTTTGTCCATATAATGTGAATTTTTTTTTGGTAGTACATATTATATGAATTCAAAAAAGTAGCAGTAATGCCGAAATTAGCAACATAAATCAAAACCCTAATAAAATTAAAATATTGCAATGAAAGACTTTTTGGTATTCCTTCCATGGTTGGGTCTCCTTTTATTCTTCCTTGTTACTTCTTCGATCAACCCCTTATCTGCTCTACCTTCTTCTCACTTTCCTTCTGATCTTCCACTGTGTCATCCCCATGAAACCTCTGCTTTGCTCCACTTCAAGAACTCTCTTTCCGTATCTGTATCAAATGATAGTTATTATTTTTTAGCAAGTCATGGATCACTTATAACTGACACGGGAAATATTAGCCGACATTGAAATGGGCAAGTTCAGACTGAAGAAGAAAATGTCCAACCCCATGAATAAGTCACACAATTAATGGGATCAATTCCTCACAAATGGTCTGTACGGTCAATTTGATAGTACCCACATGAGATTGTCTGTGTGTGAGAATCGTGATTCAATTATTTTCAAGTTACAGTAATCCTTAAGAGAATTAATGTTAAACATAGAAGACACATATTTCGTCTCACTAGAAAGACTTTAATTTGGTATTAATTTTTATACTTTTTTGATATTTATATATATAAATATATCTAATAATTTACTAACTCTACACAAAAGGATGAAAGCATTTAGTAACAGTGCCACGAGGTGTATCCAATACCCGTAATGTGATAATTTTTTTTAAAGATAAAAAGTTTATTTTAATAATAATAAAAAAAAAAACTTATCTCAACTCCTAACAAAAGATCTCAAAAACTCCATCTCCACAAATCCCCCCAAACGGCCCCAAGACTTAAGTGGTTTTTATATTTTAAGATATTTACTTCTGTGAGTATGTTCAAATATGAGGTATTATTATTATGAGAATTTTATAAATGTGTTACATTTATATAGGTATTTTAAAATTTTCCAAACTATGTTTTCATAAGTGTGTTTTAAAATTACCACAAAGTAAAACAAATATTATGTCCAAAAAAAAAAAAAATTGTCCAATTTTGAAACACAAGTAAGATCAACTATGATAATTAGTCAAAATAAAGTAATTATCACGTTTTCGAAGGTTTAAAAATATGGGACGTCACTAATTTCTTTATTAATGTTGTTTTTACAAACCAAAATATGTTATTTCTTTCAACTCCAATTATTTTAGGATTAATTATTACTAACTATTGCTAGTCTGAAATAAATCCAGGTAGAAGTTGAAAATTTTCAAGTTGTGGACAACAATAAGTTGATAGTACAACTGAATCATTTCGAAGGAAAAATAAAAAATAAAAAAGAGCTAAACTAATGGTGATTTATAACCTGGCATACACTCAATATTTGTTTGTCTCGCTGCTTAGACTTTGACTCATTTGATTTAACTCTTAAAAAAGAGTCCTCTTAAAATGTTGTTACTTGTATCTTACAAATGGTTTTTCGGGATATTGCCCGTCATTTTCCAAAATTCTTATCTTTTCGATCAATAACGTCTTTTTACCTTCTTATTGTCGCCCTCCAAAATTTATGTCGTTTATGGTTGTTGTTCTTTTTCTACTACTAAGATAGCTAAAAAATACTTGGTTTACATAGTTTTTTGACAATTGGTTTGTATAGTTTGGTGTTGGATATTTATGTGAAAAGAAGTGATGGCCATTAGTTGATTTTTTCTTTTTAAAGGGTCGTTCAGTTGTTTATTATTATATATATATCTCAAAAAACAAGAAAGCAAAATATTATCTAATCAAGACATGAGATGAGAAAACATATGCAAAGACCAAAACTCTGGGGCAAAATGTGAAACATGCCTTACTTCTGGCTGCTTTTGTTTAAATTTATGTTATCTTTTTTTTCAATCAAAGTCTAAAATCATCATGACATGAAGAGAATACATGGTTAAATGTATAAATATGTGTATATATATATATATATACACATATTTATATATATATATATAAATATATATATATATATATATAAATATATATATTTATATATATAAATATATATATAAATATATATATATAAGTAGAAGACGAAGAAAATGAGAGTCCACTCTATGTCTTTCCTGGAGCCTTCGTAATGATGCTGGAAAGATATCTTTATAAAAAATTTTTTTTCATTCTATCAATTTTGTTCATTAATATTCTATTCATTACTTTTTGTACATACACATAATATACGTTCCTTGTTTACATCTTCTGACTGCAGACATAAACAATTAAAATCAATTAGATTGGCACTAACTTTTTTTCTTAATGACTTTTCATGCTCTTAATTAGTTTTTTGAATTTTTTGGGATATTTTCAATTTTATACCTTGCATTTTGAGCAAATAAAAAAAATATGAAGCATATAATATAAAAATAATTCTTTGTTCTCAATATTGTACTTTAGATTCAATTTGATGGCAAATTCTTACCTTCGGTAGATCAAATTTTGATAATTTAAACCATTTAAATAATGACTTTATATTCTAAAATATATCTTGAAATTGCTTATCATCTTATTCACTTTATACCTCCTAATACACATTTGATTGAGAGAAAGTATAAATTTGATGTGAGAATGATATTCAAAGTTACAATTTTGAGAATATCCAAAATACATGGTGTATGTTTTTGATAACCTTATGCAGAGTTTAAAACAAAAATATCCACAAAGGCCAGGGCAGGAATTGCCTGTGGTCTTCATAATATTGCTGTGATAAGACATGTATACTCGTTCTAAAATTTATTTTTAACAGAGACATTGTAAGTAAATTAACAAACATACGAGACGGAAAGAAATAAAAAAAAAAAAAAAAAGAAAAGGAAAGAGTTCTATTGATGTTGAGAGAAACTTATATATTGACTTGATCTTCATGCAGTACTCATCCGGAACACATATTTGTCAGAGAGAGAGACGGCTAAGGTTTCAAATAATTATTACTATTGCAAAAAAAAAAAAAAGATATATATATGTATATATATATATATATATATATTAAATTTGTTGAGCTATTTATAGAGATCTAAACTAACAAAAGATAACTACTCAATTTCACATATTTATATAAACATTTTCATCAATAAATATAATAATACTAATAATATTCACCATTAAGTTAATTGCAGTTTTTTATGTTAGCATTTTTAATTAAACTAGGTTAAGTTTAATTATAAAATTAATATATATATAACTTTTTTCCAATAGTATTATCATATCATATATACATCTTTATGTAGTATTAATCTGTAAGAATTAAAGATAGACATATGTTATATGTACTATATACGAAAGGAAAACAAAAAAATAGAAAGGACAAATAGGGACAGCAACCAAAAGAAACAATTATATAAACAATTGACTGGGAGACGTGTCAAGTGGAGGGGAGGGTAGATGTTAGATAGATTGTTAGATATATTACATGTATTGTTAGATTTGATTTTATGTATAGAAAACATAGGACCTCTTTTTAAGTTATTAAAAAATTAAATAAAAAAAAACTTGAGAGGAGTTTGTCGTCTTGCAAAGACTTGATAGAGTTAAATACCAGCACATAGCTGGCATTTGCATACAATTATCACCATTTTAGCTGCCAAGAAGATATGGCTTCAATGTCCTTCTCCCTTCTGTTTCTTCTTCTCCTCTTTATATTCCTTTTCTCACCATTTCCTTCCTCTTCCTCTACGCAGTGCCGTCCTGACGAGTACTCTGCTTTGCTCCAACTTCAGAGCTCTTTCTCCGTTGTTGATCCCTCTCTTGCCAACTGTATCATGGAATACGAAAACGGAACCATCTATCTGTGGGACAAGAACACAAATTGTTGCAAATGGTATGGAGTCACGTGTGACAACCTTACGGGGCAGGTGATCGGCCTTGACCTGAGTTGCAGCTGTCTTAAGGGCACTATTCTCCCCAACAGCAGCCTTTTCTCCCTCCGCCATCTCCAGAGTCTTCACCTTTCTGACAATGTCGAACTCAGAATAGGAGCAGCTGCATTTAAAGCACTCGCTATGAACTTAACCAACTTGAGAGAACTCAGCCTGTCCCGCGGGTGTGACTTGTCGACGGTGCCTCTTGTCTCATTGATGAACTTGTCATCTTCATTAACATCTCTTCATCTCCACTCTTGTCAGTTGCATGGGGAGCTTCCGCAGAACATTTTCCAGTCGCACAAACTCCAGAGCCTTGATTTAGGAGGTAACCATCTTAGTGGCCCGATTCCATGTTCCTCTTTGAACCTTGAATCACTCTTTTACTTAGATCTTTCATTCAACAATTTCATTGGTCAACTTCCGGAAGTTTTCAGTAATTCCACCAAAAAGTTTTCTTCATATGACTCTTCCAAATATCCTCCTGGTAGCTTTCCTTCAAATCTATACTTATTATATTTGTCTGGTAACTTACTCAACGGGACTATACCTTCATGGATATTTGAACTACCATATTTGGTCAACTTAGATATCGGCCTTAACTCTCTTACTGGTGAGATTCGTAATTTCTTTAGTACTTCATTACAATACCTCCGGCTGGATAGAAATAAATTACATGGTGTCATTCCGAGATCAATATTTCAACAGGTGAAACTCCAATATTTGGATCTTTCATCAACTGACTTTACCGTTAATGTTGAGTTAGAAGACCTTTCAAATTCAAAAGAGCTATGGATGCTTGATCTCTCATCTAACAATGTATCATGGAATTTCAACAGCTCCAAAAACTATACCTTAAATAATAGTTTAGATTTGGTTTTGTCTTCTTGCAACATGACTGAATTCCCTCTTTTTCTCAAGTCTGTGCAACGTTTAGGAGGCCTAGACCTTTCCAGTAACCAATTACATGGCAGTGTTCCTAAATGGCTATGGGAAGTGGGTAAGGATTCATTCACCTCTTTGAATCTTTCCAACAACTCCTTAACATATTTAGAACCACTTCCGTGGAATAACATGGATACTCTCGATCTTAGTTCCAACTTGTTTTCAGGGCCTCTTCCTGTTTCCTCATCACCTTGTTTATTTTACTTTTCAGCCTCAGAAAATCAATTTTTTGGAGAAACCCCACTTTCTATTTGCAATATCACATCCCTTCATTTTCTTGACTTGTCTAATAACAACTTGAGTGGAAAACTTCCCCTGTACTTTGGAAATCTTATACGTAGCGGTCTCTCGGTGTTAGATTTGCGGAACAATAGGTTCGACGGAATGATTCCTCCATCTTTTCCAAAAGGAAACTCCTTGACAACTTTGAACCTCAAAGGAAATCAATTGGAAGGTTCACTGCCCCAATCATTGCTCAATTGTGAAAACTTGGAATTACTAGACATCAGCGACAACAAGATAAATGGATCATTTCCCCAGTGGTTTGAGTCACTTCCAAAGCTTCAAGTTCTCATCTTGAGATCAAATAGATTCTCTGGTCCAATAAGTAATCCCAAGGTAAGATTTCCCTTCCAAAAGCTGAGAATCATGGACCTCTCCAATAATGAATTCACAGGTCATTTACCAGCAAAATATTTGAGAATTTTACGGCCATGATGGATGCACATATGGATCGCCTGGAATATATGGGATTGGGGCTTATTATCAAGACTCTGTGGTGCTAGTGATTAAAGGAAATGAGCTTCAGTTGGAAAAAATCCTTACCATCTTCACAACCATTGATTTTTCAAGGAATAATTTTGAAGGGGGGATTCCATTGTCACTTGGGAACCTCAAATCTCTTAAAGGGCTCAATTTTCTCACAACAAACTAACCGGCCAAATTCCAGCATCATTGGGAAACTTGAGCAACCTTGAATGGTTAGACCCCTCCTCAAACAAGCTTTCCGGAAACATCCCACTGCAATTGGCTGCCTGTTTGAATCAACTTGAAATCTTAAATCTTTCAAGCAACGAGTTGGAGGGACAAATACCTCACGGAAATCAATTCAATACATTCAGCAATGATTCATACAGTGAAACCCGGAATTATGTGGATTTCCGCTGTCTAAATTATGCAGCAATGGTGTGCCACAACAGCACGGTCAAGATGATGATGATGGAGATAACAAGAGTGCAATGATTGAATGGAAGGTGGTGATGATGGGATATGAAAGCGGACTAGTGATCGGAATATCTGTTGGTTACATGGTGCTTTTCAGCAGAAGCTTCGATTATTGGTTCTTCAAAAGATTTGGAGGAGGGCATCGTCGTAGAACCAGCACTCGCTCAAGAGGGAGGAGAAGGTCAAACTAGCAAGCAGAGAAAAACAGAGTCTCATAGCAAGTCTGGAAGAGTAAGTTTGTAATGTGTTTTGCAGTTATAAATACTTGTTTCTTCATAAGAACCGAACAGTTTCGGTAACATAATTATTTTCCTCTCTCTTGTGGCAGGAAGATGCATGAAGAGTAGTGTTGATGATCAAATTGGCATGGATTAAGGCATGACTCAGATGAGACCACTATCATGTCGTTTAGCTAATTTCTTGTTCCATAAATCAGTAATAAGTGTGCCTAATAAAATTTAACCGTTATTGAGAATTCGGTCATAGGAAATCCTGATGTTGTGAAGTTTGTATTTTAAGTTCTTGTTCAATGGAATTGTCAGTTTTGCTTTTTGTTTAACGTATAACATAAATCTAATTATATGCATATGTGTAACTATATAATTATTAGATCTAAAAGAACAGAAAACAAACATTAAACTCTTGACGATCTGTGTAGTCATCCGAACATTAAACTCAACAGCCTCCTCTTATTCTGTATAGCATACTGAAGCTTATTTGTTGTCGTTTCTTAGAATTGTGTCGTTTGTGATATTTATTGTTGTTCTGTAAAATTGTTGTCATGCTAGTGTTTCGACATCTCACATAAGCAGTACTACATTTTCTTGAAGAATTAAATGCAACTCTAAGGAATTAAAATGCCTCTTATGATATTCACATAAGCAGTACTACATAATTAGTTTGTATTTCACATGATTTATAATTTAATTTAAAAAGAAAAATAAAATGTTACCCGTCTCTCCTAATAAATTTAAATTCATTTGAAGATATATGCAGAAGTGATATTAATAAAAAAAAAAAAATTCTCTCTATTCTATTTAAGCTTCAAAACACCGAAAATTTTTGTTTAAAATGTGATTGAGATGAACCATTTCTCTTGGTTCAGAGAGAAAAGACGAATAAAATCCTATTCACATACCCTATCATAAATTGTCATGGATATTGAGGTTTTGTATAATTTATTAAAATTTTTTAATATTTATCCAAATTTGTACATATCCAAATGTTCTCTTCACATGTATACTTTCAGGTTACTTATTTATTTTTCGTTATCGTAGTACTTTTAGTTCCATATATTTTTTGAAGATTTAAGTACAACTAACTATTGCTAGTGTAACATACTTCCTAAGTACTATTTAGATCCAAGTCAACTACAGATGTTACGGTATCTCTTGTATTGTAAAATCTTTTCACCGAGTTAAATAATAAGAACTAATCAATAGTCATAGTATTATAGAAGCAAGAGATTGAGTATACTTTTATACTTGTCACTCTAAATTTTAAAGTTTAGAATTCAAAATATTATGAATTAGATACTAATACAGTTGATTTTGATAATTTTCTCGAGATATTAAATTTTAAATATAAATACTTGAAAATCAAATTTTAAAGTGGAAATTGGACTCTTTTTAAAACTGTTATAAAAATGTAATAATTAAAAGAATTTTCATGAGTAAAAATACACATCTAAACTAACATTATTGGTTTGTGCTTCACATGATTATTCATGGCTTATTTTTTAGTTACACTATTAAAATCTCTTATATGTGACGACAAGATTCCTAAGTACGGAGATTAATGCTAAAACATTTTTAATTTTTTTCTTCTAATCAATTTTTTAGTCATTACCATTCTTGCTAAGTGGGTCCAATGAAGCTAATAATGTATTCTAATATTTGACTAATTTCATACGGGTTACATAACGAACCACCTGATTTCCCGTATTTGAAAAAAGGTGAAGCAACTAATTTGTCTACTTCAATTTCGGTCATTTCATGTCTATTTTTACAAGGGGACAAAAAAAAAAAAAAAAAAAAAAGGTTGTAGAATTCCAAATACAAGACATGCACATAGCATACTAGTGAGAAATGAGGAAGATTTCTTTCTTTCTTTTCAGCAAGTCATGGACCATTTGAAAGCTGACACTTGGAAAATATAAGCTAATTTGCATTGGAAATGGTAAGTTCAGAAGTAGAAAGAAAATGTCCAACCCAGTAAATAAGTCACACAAGCAATAGAATTTGTTTCTGTTATCTCACAAATGGTTTATATGATTCATCTAATGGGATCACATAAGACTACTATATGTGAGTATCTAGATCCAATGATTTTTAAGTTACAGTGATCATTAATAGAATTCAAGTTAAACATAAAAAATACATATTTTGTCAAGATTTTGACTTGGTATTCCTTTTCACTTTTTTCATGTAATAAAGTTGTTAATATATATGTAAATGTCTGAGAAGTTACATTCATCTAGATAACTTTAGAAATTTTGTACGTGATGACATAGATTAGTGTGCAAATACTTTTTGCATGTTACAATATGACACATCCAATTATCATCAATTAATTATAAAACATATTGTTATGATTTGTTTTGTAATTATGAATTTAGCAAATTAGAGGCGTGTAATATGAAATGTTTTAGCAACTCATATTTCTCCATATATCTTTAATTTTCTTTTTGTATTTATGTATTTTCTAATTTTCGGAGCATAACATCTTCCTCTCTCCTAACAAACATAGTCGGGACCCACAAAGACTCCATTTTGACTCTCGAAAGTCCTCTATAGAGAGTGACCATCTAGAAGTCTTGCCATAAGAAGACCTCCGGATACTCTGATACTCTTCTTCTGCACGGCACACCGGTAGACAAGTGACTAAAAACTTTGATTCGCAACATATCTGGTACTTTCTATGCTCCTAATCAATTTTCTAATTTGTCGTCGTTTTTGCTAAGCATGTTATTTCTTTGTTTAAGGGATTGGTCATCAGTGGAAGACCGATAAAATAAAGTAGTCTAGTCCACTCGTATATATGGGTAGACCAATTCCATGATGACTTCCTACGGCATATGTATGAACATGAGGACCATGTAAAGAGCAATAATATTAAAGCGGTCGACACTTGCATTAAATTTGCGATCTGGCTGTCCCACGGGGAACGTTCAATTAGGGCCTAGCTAGCTAGGATACTATGGTCCAATTGTTCATAAAAAAATAAAAAAAATAAAAATCAAATCAGGTTGAATAATAGCAACCATAAAGGAAACTTACAGGAATTAATAATGGTTCATTCAACATTCGGTTTGGAAAATTTTTTGAACATAATTCAAAACTTTTTTTTTTTTTTTTTTTGTGTTTTTTCTCAAAAAAATTTTAAATTTACATTTCAAAACTATTTTTAAAATGGACCTATAGAAACGGTTCAGCATTTTCTTCTTCTCCTGACCTGCAATAACTTTAAAAAACCAAAAAGAAGAGAGATCAATATTGTAAGTTCTTGCCGTAAGAAGTCCTAGACAATGGTATTCCAAGCCCTTAATGTAAGAAGACTTAAAGAACCGTTTGATAGAGCTTTTGCTTTTACTTTTAGCCACTTGAAGAAGAGAATTAAAAACTATGACTTTTTTGTATGAATTTGAAACAAAAAAGTTTATCAAGGATTTGGTCTTAGGAAATACTGGTGTTGTGGAGTTTGTATTTTATGTTCTTGTTCGATTGAATTGTCATCTATGCTTTTGTTTGTATTTTGTGCACTTTAATGTATTTTTCCAACATATTTTGAACCATATAATAGCATTTTTCACATAATTTTCAATGACAAGGACATTAAGCATACGAGTTCATTGCCTTTAGTTTCATGCATTCATATTTCATTATTTCAGATGTCATATTACCACTATTCATTATTCTGGTAAAAACAAATGTATGGAAGAATTAAATTAAAGCATCTAAAAAGACGTAAGAGAGATATATATGTATTTTTGTGATCATTTGCTAGACTAGTTAATTTTTCGTGTATTACCAAACGTAGCAAATAATATATGATTACAAATATGAAGACGGATCATTTAAATACTGTAAACGGACTTCATATGGAGCTCTAGGTTTATTTTAATTCAATTTGCTCAGACATACGACAAGTCATTTAGGCGTTTTTATATAGCACTTATTAAAAAAATTCAAGAAGTTCCTGGTTTTTATTTTTTATTTTTTATTTTTTTGGGTCACTGCCAACAGTTTTGTTTTATTGTAATTTTAGCTTTCTGCCGTTTTTAATGTTACTATCATTTTGTCATAGTATTGTCGTACATGCGTTCTCAATTGTTTCTCTGGCAGTTGTCGTTTTTCATGATGTTGTCTTCATTCATCAAATTGTTGTTGTCCCTAGTCATATGTTGATTTTTTTTATTTTTTATTTATTTTTAGTAAGTATGTTTAATATTGCAGTTGACTGTTGTCTGAAAATTTTGTTTCTTTTCATTTTCGATATGTTTTACATCGTTTTTGCTTATCTGTCGTTTCCCTTTTGTCGTTTTTATTCTCACTGTCGTATTTCTTGAAACAAGAAAAATGAATAAATAATAAGAGAATAAAAGATTTAAAAAAAAAAAAAAGACAAAAGATTAACGTGGTTTCATCTATGGAATAGGAATAGTGAGAAGATTCACTAGTGAGTAGCACTATAAATTGACTCTAATATGAATATAAGTTTACAAATACAAAAAACAGGTCAGTTTCTCAAAAATATCAAAACTTTTATAATGAAGAAATCCTATTTCCTAATATGAAAATTAACATAAATAAATATAATCAATCAATCTAAAAATTACAAAAAATCATAAAGAATAATTTTAGTCAACATTTGATAATCATCTCAAATCTCAACACAACCCTTCAAGTTGGTGCATACCAACTTGCCTCCAATACTTCGAGATAACATCGATTTTTAGAAGCTTCACATGCTAGACTCAAATTCATACAAGCTTCACAGTACATGCTTCAATTTTAGAAGCTTCTCAGCAAATGCTCTCTCATCTTTTTTCTTCTTTTCTTTTTCATATTTTCTTTTCTTTTTTTTTTTTTCCTTTTTTTATTTTTTACTTCTTTGCATGCTTACAATTGCACTAAGATAACTAATACCTATTTAGAGGACTCCAAAGCTATCATCGGTTTCAGATAACAGCAACATCAATTATGGTTCACCAGCATATTCGATTATGGATGTGATGATAACTTGTAGATAGATATGGGTTATTTACAAAAGCATTCATCATCTACGGCCTGTTCAATGAATCCATGGACTCAGGAGCCCGCCCATGTTCATCAGCTGCTTGAAATTTCATTTCTGTCGTCGTTTTAAAATGTTTGTTAATTTTTCATTTACAAAAATGCCCCAACTTTTTTTTTCTTTTCATTATTTTCCTAGTGGAATAGATAACATGTTGGCAACAAGGAAAAAACCTTGGGACTTAAAAAAAGACACTTCTAAATCATATATTAAACTATAGACCACCTAAGTTATGAAGCTGGAAAAATGGAGCATGTTGAATGAATCAAAGTCATCATACTTGACTAAATGTCATTTTGAGATCTCCTTTATTCATGTGGACCTTTGTGTGAGTGGTGACTCTTCAAATACATGAAAGATGAACGTGATAGGAGAACAATATTCTAAGTCCTTAGCTAAGAAGACCTAGACAACGATATTCCAAGCCCTTAATGTAAGAAGATCTAAAGAGTCTGTTTAGCAGAATTTTTGCATTTATTAATAAATAAAAATATGAAGTTTATAATGTATAACTTTAACTTTATTATAAGTTTTAAAGTCTACAGTATAGCTTTTATTGAAAGTCATATTTTTTTATTTTGTCAAGAAGCTTTTTTCGAGAATGGAAGACGTTCTCATAGAGCATCCAAACACTTAAAAAAGTTGTTTTTGGTTTAGTAACTTTTATGAACCAAACATGCCTAGCTAACTTCTATGATATTTTGTTTCACTCAAAAGACTTTGACTCCCTCCTCCCCCGCTCACATGAAAAGAACAATTATAGGTTGGCATCTTACACATTAATCAAACTTCCAATGCATTATTATTTTTTTCCATAGATATATCTAATTTTGAAATTAATTATGTATTTTTCTGATTTCCTTGATAATATTATTTGTAGCCATCTACGATACGGCATGCAGCAGCTAGAGAAGTCACCAAAGACTTTGCTTAAAATATTATTGGAGAATTTTGTAGTAGGGTGTCGAAAGAGTGTTCTACTTATAGGAGACAGAGGATATAATTTCTTCTTTCCTTAGCCCACCAATTTCTTCAAACGTCGCCCATTTATTCAAATATGGGGAAAAATAAGTTGCAGATCGAAACCACACAGCAATATTAACTTCTTTTCTTGTATAAACAATGAGCAAGAGTAACTAATATCAAAGTAATTTAAAACATCATAACTATAGTAAGATTTTAGAAAATTCAAAAAAAAAAAAAAAAACCTCAAAATGACCAAAATAAGTGGAGAAAGAAAGAGCAAAATAATATTTTTAAAAGAGTAATAGTAAATTACAGTATATAGTTTTAAACATAATAATTAATAGCATAGTAAAATTTATGACCACACAATACTAAAAATACTCATCCTCCTTTCCCTCCTGCTTGAAAGAAAACGTTTTAAGTTTCAACCGTTTTGGAATATTTATTCCATTTAATTTGGGTTGGTCATTTAAATATGTGTTTGATAATCAAATATTTTGGATGTAATTCTAATGGTATGAAATGATTTATTTAACAATTTAAAAAGAAAATAAAATGTTATCTGTCACCCATAACTTTAACTGCATTTGAGTATATATGCAACAATGATATTATTATTAAAAAAAAATACTGTGACATAAGTGTTCTACATAA
Organism: Ficus hispida; assembly: GCA_025413025.1. Taxonomy (NCBI): domain Eukaryota; kingdom Viridiplantae; phylum Streptophyta; class Magnoliopsida; order Rosales; family Moraceae; genus Ficus; species Ficus hispida. Next base: position 28,696,219 of record CM046374.1, on the reverse strand, counting down.
AGTATAATAGCTTACTGACTGAAAGATAGGCATACGATGAAATGCACCTTTTTTTTCCCCTTCTCATAATTAGTTGTTAAATATGCACGGATGCAAAGTTTGAAAGAAGTTCTAACTATAGATCAATCTTCTTAAAAAGCACCTCTAATTTTTCTCACAAATCAAAGCCAAAGCAGGTCTTGGATTAAAAAATAATAATAAAAGGGAAAAAAAAAAAGAGTCAGTCGACAGTCCAAGGACAACAGCCAACAAGCTCATATAGCTACAACTGAGAACCAGAGGAAACAGAGCAGCCAATTTGAACAAACGAACACAAAAAACAAAAACCTAAAATCAACAAAATTGGCTACTCCTAAGAGATCATTATCTTAACATAATCAATCAGAGAATGGAAAATTTAAACAGCATGCATCGTAATAACGAAAATATTCAATTTGAGAGATCGTCAATCATCACAGCAAAATCAATCGGAAAAACTGTGATTAGAAACAGAAAATTCCACTGAAATCTTTCTCTTTTCCTTATTGTACCTAGCCACCAATCACTCTTAATCGATCTTGTTTCCTCGGATCTGCAATGACGAGGCCAGAGAAGCGAATATGCTCAATCTGTCATGGCGGAGTCAGATCTGAGGCCAGAGATGCGAACGTGCTCAATCTGTCATGGTGGAGTCAAATCTTGTCACTTTCATGCCCGCGGCCTCCGACGGCGAGTATCTGGCTGCTGCAGCCAGCAAGAAGGAGACTAACAGATAAAGCTCTCCAATGGCGGCCAAAGAACAGGCGAGAAAAATGTTATGAGTTTTTTTATCGGCAAGAGATCGCAGCAACGGAGATTGCTATGTGTAGGTCGGCCCGAGAAGGAGGTGAAAAAGGCGGTTGCTCACGGCGAAGAAGATCGGAGCTCAATGCGATAGAAACTGGCGACCACGAAGAAGATTGGACACCGGATGGCAGTAGGGAGGGAGATGGAGTCGTCGAAGGAGGAGGAAACAGTGCCATGCCGGTGGGATTGCTGTTCGCCTCGAAGAGAATGACATGTGCGAGAAGAGAACCCAGAACACAGAGAGGAGAGAGAGAGAGAGCGATGAGAGAGAACGAGAGAGAAGTGAGAGGGCAGATTGTGAGAGAGAAAGAGTTACAGATAGCGAAAGAGAACTGAAGAGAGAAAAAAAAATGGAAATGAAAAAGTGCACGTGAAAACACAGATATTTGCATGGGGACAAAATGGGAAATTCAAATTGAAAAATAGAGGAAAATAAATAAAAAAAAATATAAAATGATAAAATTATTAGTTTTTATGTTTGAATGGACAAATTTATAAGGAAGTATCGTGGTTATTTTTCTATTTTTTCTCTAATGGTATTCTTTTATCTCCTTGCATAGACTTGGACCGCTGACTTGATAGACATATATTATGAACTTGTATAACATTTCACGTGGATGTCTTTGAAATCCATGTTGTGCACTTTCCTTACTTTGACTCATGCATTGTAAACACACAACGTTAGCTTTGAAGTTTGGAGTCGGCCAATGAACCCATGGGGCCGCCCATGTTCATCAACGGCTCCAAAATTCAATTTTTGTTGTCGTTTTAACATGTTAGTAAATTTCTCGTTTACCAGAATGGCCCAATTTTTATTTCGTTTTATTATTATTTTCCTAGTGCAATAGTTAACATATTCGCAACAAGGAAAAACTGTCAATTCTTCTAATTAATGCTAATTAATGTGGTCAAGTAAACCGCGTGGCCTAAACGAAGAAACTTCCAAATCATATATTAAACCATAATGGACCACCCAATTTATGAAGCTGGAAAAATGGAGCATGTTGAATGAATCAAAGTCATCCTTACTTGACGAAATCTGATTTTGAGATCTCATTTATTATGTGGACCTTTTTGTGAGTGGTGACTTTTCAAACGTAGTGTTATACAATAATTACGACAACCCATATATCTATATATATTTTAGTATAATATTATCTGCTCATACGATTTTATTCTTAAGCTCCATCTAAAAGGGACTCATAACATTAAAATATAATATATTTATTTATAAACTATCACATATATTAATTACTAAGTAATGGGAAATTATACAATTTATCTTTTTACTTATATGGACTGATATTGTCACAATCACCCATTCTTTTAGGACTCAATATAGTCGTTAGCCACACTTAAATTGGGTATAAGCTCTAATATCATTTGAAATGACCATGCCTATATTTGGTAAGATATTGCCAATTTTAGGTCTTATTTCACACAGTTTTGCTCTTGATTTTTATCCCAAAAAACCATATATCATTAGGAAATGGTTTCTTATAAACAATCACCTAAATCCACCCCCAAACAATATGAAACTTCACACCCTACCCTTTTTCTTTTAAGAACGGATGATTGTCACAACAATGGGTCATCTTTTCCAATTATAATAAATAAGCTTATTTGATCTCTTATAAACCATTTATATTTAAATTTTTTTTAGCAATTTTTATTCATTTGTTTCAATTTTTTTTTTTAATTCAAGTGTAATTTTATCTTTATAGGTATTATTGTAGAAATTTTTATAAATAAAATAAAAAATATATATTTTTAAAAATATGTATTCCTATCTAGACGTTTATGAAAATGTGATGCAGATTTAAATGAATCCAAACCCACAAAATACATCCAATAAAAGTAAGGTTGGCATTTTTTTTCTTTCCCACTTTGACGAAAACAGAGTTGTGTGTTCATTTCTTGGCTATTCACAATAGAGAACTAGGATGGGCTGGTCATCATTGATGTTTCTCCTTTCCCTTTTACTTCACTCCCAATCTCTCCACTCATCATCTCTTTCATCCTTTCCTTCTCCTCCTTTTCCACCTCCTATGTGTCATCCTAGTGAGAGCTCTGCTTTGCTCCAATTCAAGAATTCATTTTCTGTCCAAAATGGATCAACCACAGTCTCTTGGCGGAATGGCACGAATTGCTGTGAATGGGCGGGGGTCTCCTGTGATAGCGATTCGGGTCATGTAACTGGTCTTGACCTGAGTTCGAGCTTCCTTCGAGGACCTCTACATTCCAACAGCACTCTTTTCTCCCTTCTGCATCTAGAGTCTTTATTTCTCAAAGATGTTGATTTCTGTGGCTCTCCGATTCCTCCTGAAATCGGTGGTTTCAACAACATGACATATCTTGTGCTCTTTGATACCAATTTTACCGGTAAAGTCCCTGTTGAACTCTCGCACCTCTCCAAACTGGTTCTATTTTTCGTCTCTTCTATAGACACTATTCACTTGAAATTGATCGACTTAAAGCTCGAGCAATATGTCTTCAAACGAATGCTGCAAAACCTAACCAACCTAGAGGAACTAAACCTATTGGGATTGGATATGGTTGATGTTGAGCCGGTTGCTTCCTTGATGAATATATCTTCATCTCTGGAGCAACTTTACATTTCGTCATGTCAGTTGAGGGGGAATTTCCCGGAGAACATTTTTCGCCAACCAAACCTCCGAGAGCTCAACCTAGATTACAACTTTGATCTTGTTGGTTCTTTACCTACCTTTAATTGGAGCAGTTCGCTCATGGAATTGAGTCTTTCCAGCACTAAAATATCTATAGATTTACAGTATCTGATGAAAAGTGCCAAGTCTTTGGAGATATTGTCCCTCTCCAATTGCAGCTTTCAAGGGTCATACCCACAACTGACAATTAACCTCACTCAATTGTCACAACTCATTCTTTTAGACCTCTCCAACAACAATTTTGTTGGTCAGCTTCCAGAAATTGATAGTACTAACTCAAGTCAAATCCTTGTTCCATTGAATTTAACATTTCTCTCCTTATCTGGTAACTTCCTTACCGGTTCTATACCTTCTTGGATATTTACCCTTCCATCTCTAGTGTCCTTATCCATCTACAATAATCGTTTCACGGGCTGTCTTCAAGAATTCAAATCTCACACTTTGGAGGGACTTTTTTTGAGTCAGAACAAACTCCATGGCAAGATACCAAACTCGGTCTTTCAACAACAAACTCTTTCCGATTTGGATCTTTCATTCAATAATTTTAGTGGTATCTTGGAGTCAAACAAGTTCTCAAAGTTGAGAAGCTTAGAGTTTTTAGACCTTCGCTCCAACATTCTTCAAGGCCATCTCCCACTCCTTCCTCCTTCTCTAGTCGGTTTTTTCATCTCGAACAATCAACTAACTGGAGAGATACCAACTCTGTTTTGCAATTTGAGTATGCTCGAATTCCTTGATCTGTCTAATAATTCTTTCCACGGAAAGATTCCTTCATGCATGGGAAATCATCGTCCTCTCTCGGTGTTGGATCTGAAGACGAATATGTTTAATGGCTTGATTCCTGACATGTTCACAAACACAACTCAACTGAGGAGTTTGCACCTTAATGGAAATCAACTAGAAGGACGACTGCCACGATCTTTGCGCAATTGTCAAATCTTGGAAGTTTTGGATGTCGGCAATAACAAGATAAATGACACATTTCCCCACTGGTTGGAAACCGTACCAATGCTACAAGTTCTTATCCTAAGATCTAACAAATTCCATGGCTCCATAGGTGATCCTAAAGTGAAGTCTCCTTTCAGGAAGCTGAGAATCATTGACCTCTCCTACAATGAGTTCAATGGTTTTTTGCCCACAAAATATTTCGAGAGTTTCAAGGCTATGGCGGAGGGATATACAGATGGGAACTTGTCATACATAGGAGGAACTTCGTATTACCAAGATTCTGTGGCGGTGACAATGAAAGGTTTCACTTTTGAACTGGAAAGGATTATAACCATCTTCACGACAGTTGATTTCTCAGGAAATCACTTCGAAGGAAGTATTCCGGAGTCGATTGGAAAGCTCAAGATGATGAAAGGGCTGAACTTTTCTCAAAATAAACTGATCGGTCCAATTCCCACATCGCTGAGCAATCTGACTAATCTTGAATGGTTAGATCTCTCCTTAAATATGCTAGTTGGGCGGATTCCTCTGCAACTGGTAGAGTTGACGCAACTTGAATTCTTAAACCTTTCTCATAACAAATTGGTAGGACCAATACCTACTGGAAACCAATTCAATACATTCAACAGTGATTCATACGATGGAAACCCGGGATTATATGGATGTCCTCTGACTAAATCATGCAGCAATACTAACGAGGTCCAACAATATCAAGGTGATGATGGTGATGATGTTAATGATGATGGAATGATTAATCGGAAGGCGGTGATGATGGGATATGGAAGTGGAGTGGTGATCGGAATGTCCATCGGATACATGGTCCTTTTCACCAGAAGAGTTGATTCCTGGTTTTTGAAAATATGTGGAAGAGAACCGCGGCATATATCAATCGCTCCCTTAAGTGGCCAGAGAAGAAACTAGGAAGAAGAGGAAAATGGTGCCTGTAGAAAAGAAAGGTTATATTTCTCTAGCTACTTGACTACTTGTTTTAGTTTTAGAACCAAACCTGATTGGCGACATAATAATCTTTTTTTCATTTAGTTTTTGTTTTTGTTTTTTTGTTTTTTTCATTTTGCTGCTGTACAGGAAGGTGCATTAGTAGTGATGATGATCTGGTGCAACTGCTGCTCTGCCTTGGATTAGGTCGTGGCTCCGAAGATATCATTATCTTATCTTAGTATTCTCTTGTTAAAAGTATGTAGGAAGTCCCAATGTTCTGGTTTTTTGTTTTGTTCTGTTTTTGTTTTGCTTTTTGTTTTTTGTTTTTTGTTTTTTTTTTAATAACTTGGGGGTAAGAGATTCTAATTCAAAACCTTATTATAAAGTTACAACGTAAAATTACTGTTAAACTATGCTTGTAACCACATTATCAACCGCCCAAGAAGTACATTGTCTATGTGCGAGCTTAGCATATGCAGATGTTTTATGTCCATTTCTTGTACTGTAATATGTATACATATGTAACAGGTTAATTGATAAAATATACACGCCAAACATGCCATTTTGAATTTTTTATGTAGTTTAGAGGACTTATTTTTTTGTGGCCATCACACACGCATAACGTATCTGATTCAATATAAATTTTTTGTAAATGGGTCATCTTTATTATTATTATTTTCTGCGTAATTTTTCCAGTCCTTGTAATAGAAGGGCTTTTATGAATGTAGATTATCAATTGTTTTAGTCTTTTTTTTTTCTTTTTTTTTTCTTCCATTTTCATAAAATTGAGTGGGGGAGTTAGCTCCTCCGTTCCATTTACAAAGAGATTAGTTATTAATAAAATTACGTAATTTGAGATTATTTATGACGTAACAACTAGAGAGAAAAAAAAGTTGTTTGTATTCTAACGTTAATACTTTAGCATTTACAAATAGAAATCGAATCAAAATATAATTACAAATAAACCTACATTCAGAAACATTTTTAAAAGGAGTTCTAACACAAATTGGAAATGATTTTTCAATCAATATTAATATGTATGCATATATTTGGTTGGTTGGAGATGGGGTGACAGAAGAAGAGCAGTAAAAAGCTTCAGAAGTAACAATTTTCATTCCCTTCTCGCAATCCCCACGCACAAAATTACACACAGATTGCTTACTACACATCAATTCCTAAACAGAGTTTGGAAAGCAACGCATCGCCATGGTTTTAAGCCTCTAAACATATGTTCCTAAACGGAATATTGATTGAAATCATTATATTTTAATTTGAGTACTAATGAATTAAAACATATCTTTTTGGACTTGAAGACTTGCAATTGTCCCTTTCTTTTATCTTAGCTGGGAGGTATTGGTGATTTCCTACTATAGTTCTGTATGTCTGTATACATATTTTTGTAACATTCCAATAAATTTATGATTTAATTTTTCAATTTTAATTGAGAATATAAATTATAAATTTACCTTTAAAAATATTTTTATGTAATGACGACAAGAGGATCATAAGAAATTAATTGGGTAACTACCCATTTATTTTAGAAATTGCCATGATTTTCATGTGTGTTATGTGATCACAAAGTTTTTTGTGATAAAATGATATAAGTAGATTAAAGAAATGGTTATGCCAAGTTTTTATTTTTCTTTAAATAATAATACTAATAATAAAAAATGAAATACAATAATGTGTGTGTATATATATATGTGTGTGTTTGTCTGTGCATCAGGCCCATTGGGCCCAGCTGTTGGCTGAAAGCCTACGGCCAGGGGAAGCAGAAAAGGCTTGCCGTGTGGCATCAGCCGAAGGAAAAATAATAATAATAATAATAAAATTAAAAAAGGGGAAATAAATAAAGCAAATAAATAAAGTAAATATATCTAATTTCGTTGCAAACACGTGATGCTTTTTCACGATTCCTTAAGAATATTAACATATACGAAATAAGAATTTACAGCCAAATAGCCAATTATTTATTTATTTTTTCCATATATCTATTGTTGAAATTAATTATGTATTATTCTGATTTCTTTGGGGGGACAAAAACAAAAATTGCCTTTCACAACAGATACAGCTAATCCACGTTAGAGTGAGTGGCAGATCGAACAGACCCCGATGAAACTGGTGATCGGAATACGCCTTCGTATGACTTACCGATATTACTTATCATCATTTAGCTATTGTATTTATTTTCTTATTGCTGGTCATATGTATAGAACTAATTTCGGGATTGGGCACAATATCAAAAATCTTTTAGAAGCACATATTCCGCCGGGGGACGATTGGGCCGTGGGGATGCTGCCTACTACTAAAATCCCAGTTTTTGCAATAGTTGCGTTCTTCTGTGCAAGAAGAAGACTTAGAAAAAACAAAGAAGTTTGGATCCAAAAAGGTATGTTTAGGTAGTTCCTTCGCGGAGCACAATAGAATGAAGAGGAATTTGTATCATTTCAAATCCATATTCTTATCGAAGAGAAGGAACGAGAAAAACTAGGAAAGACTGCATTGCTTTGGGCCTAGGAAGCGAAGGGGTTTCTCTACATCTATCTCAATGAGCCATTTATCGAATCGTTGCAATTGATGTTCGATTCCGAAGAGAAGGAAGAGCTCTTCGGAAAGTGGGTTTTTATGATTCTTTATCAATGACACATATGTCACCCCTCCACTCCAACCGTCAATGGCAAACATGTGGAAAGGCCTTACAATTGTTATTAATATATTATGATGCTAAATGTTTATGTGAATCCAAAAGCCTATCCGTTTAATAGGTTAAACAGTGATAGACCTACAGTGATATGTATGTATTTATATATATATATATATATGTAAATAGATGTATGTATATGAATTCTATGTGATCGTTAGAGGATTTCGTAAATAAAGTTAAAAAAGATGAATATATATATATATATATTTTTTTTTTTGAATTTGGGAGTGAAAGATTCTAGACTAAAGTCAAGTATATTTAATTATTAGTAAGTAAACTATACATGCAATCAAGAAGATTTTGTGAATAACATGGTTGATTTTTTTGTTTTCCTTTTTCTTTCTTTCTTATTATTATCCTTGGCTCTATTGGCAATAGCTAACACACCAAAAAAACATGTCCAGTATGAACTCTTGTCAATTATAGAGTGGGTCAAACATAGAAGATTTTGTGAATAACGTGGTTGCATTTTTTGTTTTCTTTTTCTTTCTTTCTTATTATTGTCCTTAGCTCTATTCGCAATAGCTAACACACCAAACAAACATGTCCTATGAACAAATATTTGTGAACATAGTGAAGCAGTTTTTCAGGTTTCATATTTCTTTTGGGTCAAACATAAATATGAACACATTGAAGCAGCTTTTTATATTTCAGATTTGGGTCGTTTCATAAGTATTTTTCGCAAGAACTGACAAAATGACGTTAGTTTTGACTATATAATGTGAATTCTTTTTTTTTTGGTAGTACATATTATATTAATTCAAAAAAGTAGCAGTAATGCTGAAATTAGCAACATAAATCAAAATCCTAATAAAATTAAAAATATTGCAACGAAAGACTTTTTGGGATTCCTTCCATGGTTGGGTCTCCTTTTCTTCTTCCTTACTACTTCTTCAATCAACTCACTATCTGCTTTTTCTTCTTCTCAGTTTCCTTTTGATCTTCCACTATGTCATCTCCATGAAACCTCTGCTTTTCTCTACTTCAAGAACTCTCTTTCCGTATCCGTATCAAATGATAGTTATTAGTTTTCAGTAAGTCCTCGACCACTTATAACTGACACGAGAAATATTAGCCGACATTTAAATGGACAAGTTCAGACTGAAGAAGAAAATGTCCAACCTCATGAATAAGCCACACATTTAATGGGATCAATTCCTCACAAATGGTCTGTACAGTCAATTTGATAGGACCCACATGAGATTGTCTGTATGTGAGTATCAGGATTCAATTATTTTCAAATTACATAATCAAGTACAATAGACACATATTTCGTCTCACTAGAAAGACTTTAATTTGGTATTAATCTTTATACATTTTTGATATTTATATATATATATATATGTAAATATATCTAATATTCTACTTAATTACTCTATACAAAAGGATGAAAGCACTTAGTAACGGTGCCATATGGAGTGTCCAATATCCGTCACCTGATAAATTCTTTTTTTTTCCAAAAAAAAAGAAAAAACTCACCTCAACTCTAAATAAAATATCTCAAAAACTCCGTTTTTTAAAATTCCCCCAAACAGGCCCCAAGACTTAAGTGATTTTTATATTTTAAGATATTTACTACCATGAGTATGTTCAAATATGAGGTATTATTATTTGAAACACAAGTAAGATCAACTATGATAATTAGTCAAAACAAGTAATTATCACGTTTTCGACAGTTCAATAATACGAGACGTCACAATTTCTTTATCAATGTTGTTTTTGCAAAACAGAATATGTTATTTTTTTCAATTCCAAATTATTTTAGGATTAATTATTGGATTAATTTTACTTTTAGCACCTCTGAAAAAAATAATGGTAAAAACAGCAGTACTTTTTTTTCATTCAATTTTAGCACTTAAAGTGGGACCCAGTAGCATTTAATGTATATCAAATTACAGGTTTACCCTCATCTCCTACCCACCAAAGAATCTCTCTCCCTCGCATGGCCCAAAAAAGTTTTTCAAACCACCATGTACAGTAGTTTAGAGAGAGAAAACTGAAATCTAGAGAGAGAAAGAGTCACCACCCACAGGAAACTTATTTCATTTTTCACTGTTCCGCCTAGCCCCCCCACCCATTTTGAAACCCAAATCTTCATATAATAGAGAGAAATTTTCATCTACAGAGAGAAACTTTCATTTAGAGAGAGAAACTTCCATCGAAAGTTTTTTTTTTTTTTAAATCTAACATTTTTTGTCATTTTTGAGTAAACGGTCATAATAGTTATGACCTATATTTAAAAATGGCCAAAAATGTTATCTTAAAAAAAAAAAAAAATTTCCTAGATTTATAAAAAAAAAAAAAAAAATTGGTCATAACCATTATGACCGGATGGTAATAATGGTTATGACCTTTACTTAAAAATGATCAAAAATGTTATCTTAAAAAAAAAAAAAAAAACCTTCGCTGGATTTAAAAAAAAAAATTATTGGTCATAATCATTAAAGCAGAACGAGGCTGAAATGGATTCCATGAAACTGTTTCACAGAAGGAAAAACTGATCATAACGGTTATGACCGGGTGGTCATAATGGTTATGACTATCGCTAAAAAATATTAAAAAAAGTTCGACAAAAAAAAAATAATAAAAATTTAATTCTAAAAAAAAAAAAATAGTCATAACGGTTATGACCGGGTGGTCATAATGGTTATGACCCTCGCTAAAAAATATTAAAAGAAGTTCGACAAAAAAAAATTTTAAAAAAAATTTAATTCTAAAAAAAAAAAAAACTGGTCATAACGGTTATGACCGGGTGGTCATATTATGACCATCGCTAAAAAATATTAAAAAAAGTTCGACAAAAAAAAAAAGTAAAAATTTTAATTCTAAAAAAAAAAAAACTGGTCATAACAGTTATGACCGGATGGTCATAATGGTTATGACCCTCGCTAAAAAATATTAAAAGAAGTTCGACAAAAAAAAAATAATAATTCTAAAAAAAAAAAAAAACTGGTCATAACGGTTATGACCGGGTGGTCATAATGGTTATGACCCTCGCTAAAAAATATTAAAAGAAGTTCGACAAAAAAAAATTAATTCTAAAAAAAAAAAAAAACTGGTCATAACGGTTATGACCGGGTGGTCATAATGGTTATGACCATCGCTAAAAAATAATAAAAAAAGTTCGACAAAAAAAAAATCAACATTATAAAAAAAAAAACTGGTCATAACGGTTATGACCGGGTGGTCATAACGGTTATGACCGGGTGGTCATAACGGTTATGACCATCGCCAAAAATATTAAAAAAAGTTCGACAAAAAAAAATTTAAATTCTAAAAAAAAAAAAAACTGGTCATAACGGTTATGACCGGGTGGTCATAACGGTTATGACCATCGCTAAAAAATATTAAAAAAAGTTCGACAAAAAAAAATAAAAATTTTAATTCTAAAAAAAAAAAATGGTCATAACAGTTATGACCGGGTGGTCATAATGGTTATGACCATCGCTAAAAAATATTAAAAAAAGTTCGACAAAAAAAAAAAGTAAAAATTTTAATTCTAAAAAAAAAAAAAAACTGGTCATAACGGTTATGACCGGTTGGTCATAATGGTATGACCCTCGCTAAAAAATATTAAAAGAAGTTCGACAAAAAAAAAAAAAAACTGGTCATAACGGTTATGACCGGGTGGTCATAATGGTTATGACCCTCGCTAAAAAATATTAAAAGAAGTTCGACAAAAAAAAAATTTAATTCTAAAAAAAAAAAAAACTGGTCATAATGGTTGTGACCGGGTGGTCATAATGGTTATAACCATCACTAAAAAATATTAAAAAAAGTTCGACATAAAAAAAAAAGTGGTCATAACGGTTATGACCATCCGGTCATAATGGTTATGACCAATTTTTTTTTTTTTTTTTTTTTTTATAAATCCAGCGAAGGTTTTTTTTTTTTTTTTTTAATTTAAGATAACATTTTTGACCATTTTTAAGTAAAGGTCATAACGGTTATGACCATCCGGTAATAATGGTTATGACCAATATTTTTTTTTTTTTTAAATCCAGCGAAGGTTTTTTTTTTTTTTTTTTTTTTTTTAAAGATAACATTTTTGACCACCGGTCATAATGGTTATGACCAAATTTTTTTTTTTTTTTTTTATAAATCCAGGAATTTTTTTTTTTAAAGATAACATTTTTGGTCATTTTTAAACATAGGTCATAACGGTTATGACCGGGTGGTCATAATAGTTATGACATTTACTCAAAAATGACAAAAAATGTTAGATTTAAAAAAAAAAAACTTTCGATGGAAGTTTCTCTCTCTAAATGAAAGTTTCTCTCTGTAGATGAAAATTTCTCTCTATTATATGAAGATTTGGGTTTCAAAATGGGTTGGGGGGCTAGGCGGAAAAGTGAAAATTGAAATAAGTTTCCTGTGGGTTGTGACTCTTTCTCTCTCTAGATTTCAGTTTTCTCTCTCTAAACCACTGTACATGGTGGTTTGAAAAACTTTTTGGGCCATGCGAGGGAGAGAGATTCTTTGGTGGGTAGGAGATGAGGGTAAACCTATAATTTGATATACATTAAATGCTACTGGGTTCCACTTTAAGTGCTGAAATTGAATGGAAAAAAAAGTACTGCTGTTTTTACCATTAGTTTTTTCAAATGTGCTAAAAGTGAAATTAACCCTTAATTATTACTCGTCTGAAAAAAATCCAGGTAGAAGTTGAAAATTTTCAAGTTGTGGACCTGAATAAGTTGATAGCCTGGCATACACTCAATATTTGTTTGTCTGGCTGCTTTTTTTTTTTTTTTTTAATTTATGTTATCTTTTTTTCCAACTAAAGTCTAAACTCATCATGACATGAAGTCAAGATATATATGGTTAAATATATATATGTGTGTATATATTTGGAAGACGAAGAAAAAGAAAGTCCATACTGAGTCGTTCTTGAAACCTTCGTAGTGATGTTGGAAAGATATCTTTGTTATTTTTTTTTTCATTCTGTCGATTTTGTTCGACGTTAATATTCTATTTATTACTTTTTGTAAATACACATAAGATAAGTTATTTGTTTACATCTTTAGACTGTACACAGAAACAATTAAAATCAATTAGATTGGCACTAACTTTTTTCTTAAATGCGCTTCCATTAAAAAACAATTAGTTTTTTGAATTTTTTGGGATATTTTCAAATTTATACCTTGCATTTTGAGAAAATAAAAAAAAAAATATGAAGCATATAAATATAAAAATATAATTCTTTGTTGGGAAGGCTTTGCAATCATGAAGTGTTTTCTTCCAAGTCCCAACTAAAGTCTAAAGACATTGCACGAGGAAATGATACTTTTGAAAGGGATTGGGCATAAGTGGAAGACGGAGAAAATAAAGTCTACTCCAACGTTCTTTCCTTGGAGTCTTCATAGTGCTGCTTTTTAAAACAAAGAACACGAAAGATGGAAAAATAATTAAATAAATACGAACCACTCAACCAGACAAAAGATTGAAAGTAAGTCAATAAAGATAAAACGTCATTCTTGGAGCACGATAGAATTTTCAGAGCAAGTTCACATATAATATACTTAATAGGTTCATGTTTAATATTTACTTGAAAACAAAAACCTGCAGTAGAGTTTCAATTAATTTATAACTTTTCTAAAATAAATTTTCTACATCTTGAAAGAGACACTTTTCTTGGGAAAAAAAAAAAAAAACAACAACAACAACAAAACTCATTAAGAAAACAAAAATGTGTATTTTCAGATTTTAGACCTTTTAATACCAAAATGAAATAAAATCAAATCAAATAAAAGATTCCCAAATCAAAACAAACTAAAGGAAAAAAGATATTGTATCTAAAATTAATAACGATATAATTGGACTCATCAATTTCCTCTTTAAAAAATATATATATAGTTACTGAAACTCTTGTAATAATACTATGATCGGATTTTTTTTTTTTTTTTGGCCTTTTTAACTAATACTGAAGAAGTTTAATCAAATACGACGTAATACCTTAAAAATAAAAAAACGATGTAATACTCTTCTTAAAAATCAAATAAAAGGAAAAATAGTGTAACATAATTGGCATTCATGTAACATATCATAAAAAGAAGGCCTGATGTTAAGCTCATATTACTGACAAGTTTTGAGGGGAAAAGCTGACACGTGGCAAGATTTGAATGTAGAGAGTGTAGGAGCAATTTTTTTAGAACCTGCCGCTAGCAGTCCTCTTGTTTGCATGATTGTTGTCCCATGGATTGTTGTCTCAGTGCCACATGTAGATTGTAATCAAATATATATAGACAAATTAACTTGACTACTACTAATGGATGACTCATTGATCATGGAACTTGATCAAATAAACCTAATTCCGTGAATTTATTATTTAATCAAGAAATGAAGATGAGAAAAGAATACAAACAAAATAACCAAAGTCTAAAGTTACAAAAGAGAATTTCAATTAATTAATAACTTTTATTAAATAAAATTTTGTTTTCAATCGGTCCTGACTTGATCCCAATGTAGTAATTCATCAAAATAAGCATAGTATAAAAATATCTTAAAAACCCACTGAACGTATAAATTAATGAAATTCCTAATATATTAAAACTCTGTTATACATATAACTAAATTAAAAATGTTTCTCTATTGTTGTTTTTTGTTGGTTTCCTTTCATCTTTGACATGAGAAGCCAATGCTTGTATGACTGTTGTCCTACGTTTTTTTTTTTTTCCCCTAGAAGTATATAATTGAGCTATGGTTTTTATTTACCTATTGTAGTTGGTGATACTGTTTTGCAAATATAATTAGATTTATATTTATGCTTTAGTTAGACAAATTACATGGAGTATAGTTGTATTTTTGTAAATTGAAGTATTTCCTTCAAAAAAAAAAAAGAAAAGAAGAAGAAATTATATGTATTTGAAAATGAAGTACATTCATGAATTTTTGTTGCTGAAAAAAAAAATAATATAGCATGTCAACTTTTTTTTGGTTATTGATTTTCAATTAATTCGGAAATCAAAAAAATTAATAAATCTTCTAAATTTGATCAATATTTAAATTATAAAAAAAAAAACTGTTGTTTTTCGGCTCAAATCAAATTTTAAGTTGGTCCACATGGTAAAGGGGATTAACACAAATCAAAGGTTGGATTGGACAAATTATAGCACTACCATTAAGGAAGGGAAAAAAAAAATTAAAAAAAGCCCAAGTGATCCTGAAAGTGATCCAACAATTAATACTTGGTAGATTTGTTTTCTCGCGAAAGAAACGATATCCATGATCTCTATGCATTCAAACAGCCAATACACACACACAGACACACACACAGACACATATATATATATATATAATAGACATATATATGTACCTATTTATATAGACAATGCCACATTCTCACATTGAAATTAGGTTTTTACTTCTAGAAGGTTTTTGAATTTCTAGGAAATTTTTACAAAATATATCCCACAAAACATTATAGCCAGTGAAATGACCTTATACTTAGACCGACGTAGCCAACAAACATAAGGCTAGTAGAGTAACATTCAATTCCTGTTAAGAAACAAACAGGAACAAAATTTGTCACGAAATAAGTCTCTAAATTATGGTTTAAAAAATAACAATAAGTCTGACGGAATATGCTTTATTGATTTCACTGTATTTTTCCACGTACGTATTCACATATCTCGATTAATTCTTCTTTTATGAAATATTCTAAATACCTTGTGATCATATACACTCCTCTTAGATTGGGTGCCTATAACTATGCATTATCGCATAGCTTGTCATTCCACACAACTTTAAGAATACATTCTCTTTTATCTTCTCACTGAAATCATGACGATGGTGTTCCTTTCATGGCTGGGTCTCCTTTTCTTCTTCCTTATTACTTCTCCATTCAACTCTTCATCTGCTCTTCCTTCTTCTCACTTTCCTTCTCATTTTCCACTGTGCCATCCCCTTGAAGGCTCTGCTTTGCTCCACTTCAAGAACTCTCTTTCCACAACAAACGATGCTTCTTACTTTTCTTATTGTGTTGATGTCTATGGAATTACTAATCCTAATAGTACAGTGTATTGGAATATGAGCAGGGACTGTTGCACATGGAGTGGAGTCACATGTGATGAGGTCTCCGGTCATGTCGTTAGGCTTGATCTTGGCTGCAGTGGGCTTCATGGCATCATCCATTCCAACAACAGTTTGTTCCTCCTCACTCATCTCCAATCACTTTTTCTCTTTTGGAATCAACTTGATGGTTCCGAAATTTCACCCCACTTTGGTAGGTTTTCAAGTATGATTGACCTTGACCTTTCTGACTCTGGTTTCACAGGCCAACTCCCTCTTGAGTTCTCTTACTTGTCTAGTTTGGTTACACTTGATCTTAGTTACTCTGCTTTGAGACTAGAGACATCTAGTTTGAAACGCATTGTTGCAAACTTAACTAGTCTTAAAGAATTGAGTTTGAGTGGTGTCAACGTGTTTTTTGCCTCACCTAATTCCTTTATGAATCTGTCAACTTCTTTGACATCTCTTGCTCTTAGTTCCTGTGGTCTGGAAGGAGAGTTTCCAGAATATATTTTTCACCTTCCAGAACTGCAGAAGCTCGATTTAAGTTACAATTGGATTAATGGTTCATTTCCTCAATATAATTGGAGTAGCCAATTGAGTAATCTAGATCTTTCTAAAACTGAACTTGTGATAGATTTACCTTATCTTACCAAAACTTTGAAGTATTTGAATACTCTGTTTCTAAGATCCTGCAAGTTGAGAGGTTCGTATCCTGCACTTCTGGGCAACTTAACACAAATCACATCCTTAGACCTCTCTTTTCATAATTTTGGTGGTCAAATCCCATGGTCCTTTCTTAATCTAGAGAAATTGACTTATTTAGTTCTCTCCGGAAATAATTTCATAGGTCAACTCCCTGACATTTGTAACAACTCCATAAAAATATCTTTTTTGTGTGATTTTCCAAAACATCAGTCATTGGGTTCTGTTCCTTTGAATTTGGAAGTCTTGTCCTTATCTGATAGCTTACTTAATGGGACGATACCTACTTGGTTATATTCTCTACCATATTTGCAGTATCTAGACCTAGATAGCAACCAATTCACTGGTCATATTAACGAATTCCAGTATTCTTCTTTGGATACTCTTTTGTTAGCATCTAACAAACTACAAGGCTCTATTCCACGATCAATTTTTCAGCAAGTGAATCTTTCTATGTTAGATCTTTCATCAAATAACTTGAGTGGATCCATAAGGTTAGATCAGCCTTCAAATTTAAAAAATCTCAAGTATGTTGATCTTTCTTTTAATAGCATATCAAGGGATTCCATCAACTCCATCATATCTGCTTTGCCCAATGCCATTGAACACTTGTCTTTGTCTTCGTGCAACATCAGTGAGTTCTCGCACTCTTTAAGAAGCTTTGAAAATTTAGGATACTTGGACCTTTCCAGCAACCAAATTGAAGGGATTGTTCCCCAATGGTTTTGGAATGTTGGGAAGGATTCATTGTTTTTTCTAAATATTTCTCACAATCTCTTAACACATATAGAGCAAATTCCTTGGAAAGAACTAGAACGTATTGACCTAAACTCTAACCGGCTTCAAGGTCATCTTCCAATTCCACCACCTTCAACTAGTCTGTTTTCAATCTCAAACAATCAACTCGTTGGAGAGATATCTTCTTTGTTTTGCAACCTTACTTGGATTGACACCCTTGATTTGTCAAACAACAATTTGACTGGGAGCATTCCTCCTTGCTCTGGACTCTCAAGAGTAACAATGGGAAACACCTTGAGGATCTTGAACCTTCACGGAAACCAGTTGGAAGGGTCACTGCCCCTTTTTTTGCAAAACTGTACGTTTCTGGAAATTTTGGATGTTGGGAACAACAAGCTAAATGGATCCTTTCCCCATTGGTTGGCATCTCTTCCAGAGCTTCAAATTCTGATAATGAAATCTAATAGATTTCATGGTCCAATAAGTAATCCAAAGGTGAGATTCCCCTTTCAAAAGTTAAGAATCATGGACCTCTCCAACAATGAATTCACAGGTCTTTTACCAGCAGAATATTTTCAGAATTTTATGGCCATGATGGATGCTCATTCAGATGTTTTGGAATACATGGGACAATACCCGAGAAGTGGCTCCTATTATTCTGTGATAATGACCGTCAAAGGGAACTTCATTGAGCTTCCAAAAATCCAAAAAATGTTCATGACCATTGATTTGTCAAGCAATAACTTCACAGGAGAGATTCCAATGGTGATTGGAAAGCTCAATTCACTGAAAGGACTGAAATTTTCTCACAACAAGTTGTCTGGTCTCATTCCTCCATCGTTGGCAAACTTGAGCAATCTTGAATGGTTAGACCTCTCCTCAAACAAACTCTCAGGTCACATTCCAGTGGAATTGGCAGCATGTCTGAATCAACTTGAAGTCTTGAATCTTTCCAACAACAGACTAGAAGGACCAATTCCTCGCGGGAAGCAATTTGAAACATTCAACAGTGACTCATACGGTGGGAACCTGGGATTATGTGGATTCCCTCATCCCAAATCATGCAGCAACGATGAAGCAAAACAGGACCAAGGAAATGATGATGGAGAGCACGAGAGTGGAATGACGGAATGGAAGGTGGTAATGATGGGATATGCAAGCGGACTGGTGATCGGAATATCTGTGGGATACATGGTGTTTTTCAGCAAAAGCTTCGATTATTGGTTCTTCAAAAGATTTGGAGGAGGACAACGTTGTAGAACCAGCACTCGCTCAAGAGGAAGGAGAAGGTCAAACTAGAAGGCAGAGGAAAACAGAGACTCGTGGCAAGTCTGAGAGAGTAAGTTTGTAATGTGTCTGTAGTTATAAATTCTTGATTTCCTTATAAAAACAAACATTATCCGCAACATAATTATTTTCGTATCTTTTGTGACAGGGGGATGGATGAAAAGTACCGTTTAGGATCAAACTGGCATGGATTTAGGCATGACTCTGATGAAATCACTATCTCGTCGTTTTAGTTAATTTCTTGTTCTGAATTTAGAGTGCTAAATAAGCTATAATCCTTATTGAGGATTCGATCATAGGAAATCTGATGTTGTGGAGTTTGTATTTTAGTTCTTGTTCAATTGTATTGCCATCTATGCTTTTGTTTGTATTTTGCGTACTTTGATGTGCTTTTCCCAACATATTTGAACCAAATAAACTACAGTTTTCACATAATTGTCACTATGAGGACAGTATATATGCGAGTTCATTGCCTTTAGCTTTGTGCATTCATATTTCATTTCGTATGTCATATAAGAACTTGTCAATATTTGGTAAACACACGTAAAAAAGAATTAAAGCATTTTCCTCAAAGATATAAGATTTTTTTTTTTTTTTAACAGAGAGAGAGTGTGTGTGAGTGATGATAAATATGGATAGTTTAAATGTTGTAAAAGGAGAGATAATGATTATAAATTTGGATTGTTTAAACGCTATAAAAGGCCTTCATATGCAGCTCTGGTTTACTTCAATCCAATTGCTCAAACACTTTTTTTTTTAATTAAACAAAGGATTAATTTTTGGAAAATTAGATTGGGTGGTCTATTTTGGTCATCTAATCTAATAATTACCAAACTTTTATTTATTAAGCAAAATAACCATTTGTCTTTTTTTTTTTTTCAGATTTGGTCAATCAGTGATTAATCTAAAATTAGTGATTTACGTTAGTTGATTGATTGACTATGATCAATTACTGATTTACTGAATTAACGATATTAAATGATTAATCACTAATTAATCATTTAAAAAAAATAATTGATCATTTTAAAAATGGGCATTCTAACTAATTCTTAAAAACTTCAGTCATTTATTAAAAAAACTTCTTTAAAAAATGTCATTTACTTCAAATCTTTTATTATTATTATTATTTTTTTTTTACAGATCACTTATTCAAAAAAAAAATTAAGAAATTCATTTTTTTTATTTTTTATTTTTTTGGTCGCCGACGATAGTTTTGAACCCTTTTTTTCCTTTTCATTTTCAGTTGTCTGTCGTTTTCAATGATATTGTTATTTTGTGATAAAGTTGTCGTTCGTACTTTTTCTCTCGCTGTTGTCGTTTTCCGGCTTGTTGTCGTCGTTCATGGGATAGTTGTTTTATGTCGTTTTTGCTTATGTTTTCCTTTTCCGTTTGTCGTTTTTCTTTTCGTTGTCGTATTTCCGAACTTTTGTCATTGATGAACTTGGCCTCACCAAACAAAGCAGAGCTTTCTCTAACATACATGTATTCCGATTTTCAAAACGCACCAACTTGCAATTCTCTCTCTCACTCTATCCCCTTCTATCTCTTTATATAAATACACACACACACGTATTCAAAATATTGATGGACAATTTGATCTGTGTGTAATAAGTACGTATAAATATGCAAAGAACAAAAAGTTATGTATATCACATTCATAAACAAATATTATACAGAAATTAATTGAGTTCATTCTTCCTAACCTGAATATGTCCACCTTGGTAAAAATTCCCAGCAGGAAACTGTTAAAAAATTTAACTAGGATTATATTTATTTTAGGATTACAATTAGATTTTTTATTTATCTATCTTATTAGTAAGGGTAAATATGGTCTTTTATTATTAGGTAGTTTGGTCTTTTGATATTTGTTTGGAGGGGTAAAC
Organism: Ficus hispida; assembly: GCA_025413025.1. NCBI lineage: Eukaryota > Viridiplantae > Streptophyta > Magnoliopsida > Rosales > Moraceae > Ficus > Ficus hispida. The sequence continues at coordinate 28,675,493 of CM046374.1, read as the reverse complement.
CTTCTTTTTGAAGTATTTTTATTTAAGCAATTGCTTAAAAATATATATATATATATATATATAATAAAAAAATTAAAAAAAAAAAAAACCTTAAAAACTTGTTTGGTTTCTCTTACTAGGACTCCAGGAATCTTTGAGGTTTGTTTTTTTTTTTTTTTAATTGGGAGGAGTCTCTGAGTTATTCATTGAAGAAGACGCCATTGAATCTCGTAAAAATTTAAAAATAAATAAATAAATGAGACACGGATAATGGACAAACGACAACAATATGAAAATAACTACAGGCGCAAAAGGACGAGAATTGTGGAAACTGAAATCTACACACGTAAATTACATCCCCCCCCCCCCCCCCCCCCAAAAAAAAAAAAAAAAAAAAACTACACACGTATATGTCAAAGACAGAACAACAATCAAATAATGTCATGAAAATGATGCCGAAAACGACGACAATAGTATTGAAGACGACGTCAAGCAGGAAAACAAACAGAACAAGAATAACAAACGTTCAGAGGGATCCCCCTTTTTTGCTTTTTGTTTTTTCGGTTTTTCGTATGAATCCACTACAAAGGGATAGTATCAGCAAAAAGAAGGGGAAAAAAAATAGTTCTAGGATCCTTACAATAACCTAATATGTCTTTAATTTAATTTTGTTTTATTTCTTATTATTATTATTATTATTATTATTATTATTATTATGCAAATACCTATGGTCTAATACAGTCAATATTAGGGGACGTGTCTCTAGCATTGCTAACTCTATCGATTTGTTAAGAGTTAGTATGGAATTACTACGCCTGCAAACACAGGAGACATTTTAAATTTCTAGGTTTACTTCTACATTTTAATTGCCTTATTTTGTTCTAAGTTCTCACAATCCTAGCAATATAATCAGTAGAATCGGAAAATATACTCCCCTGTAACTTTTTTTTAAAGGTACAATTTTAATGTAACTTAATTACTTAAATGTTGTCCGATCGACTAATATGCACTTCCATGTCGAATTATTGAGTTGCTCTGATACTAATTGTTGAAACTTAACATTCCTATTAGTGTCTATGACATAGTATAAGCATCAATTCATGTGGTTACCAGTCGGAAGCAGTGGCACCACTTGAGAGCCACCGAAACTCGCCGAAGAAGAAAGCTTGAGGGTGATGGAGCTATCACCTCACGCTATTGAAACCACACACACGCATAGTAAACTCTTAACACTCTTTCGCATATTCAAGCTCTTAAACTCTTGAAGTTCATGTAACTTTATCACTCCCTTGAGGGCATCTTAGCAATCTTATAGCCCCCCATTTAGATCAAAAATTCAAACCTACTATTCAAACTCTCCTTTTTTTGTACTGTGCTTTCTCGCAAAAAAAAAAAAATGTAGTATTCAAACTTCTAATCCAAACAGGCCAATATAAACTACATCATTTATTTATTTCAAATCAATTATTTTCGAACACCTTGGCAAATGTCTACACAATTAACATTCAGCAAGAAAAGTTGGAACAATCAGCTTTTAATAGCTTTCTGAGCAATGAATTTTCGAACCAGAAATTTTAGAAAAACTTATGGGGTGTTTGGTATTACATCTTAAACTCACATTTTTCATCTCAGTTTTTGTCTTTTTCTAAAAAATAAAGAAAAATTATAACTAATTTTTAAAAAATCAACCAACTCAAACTTAATAATTTCAACTCAAACAGTTTCACCAAATGGACCTTAGTTTGAACATTTGAACCAGAAGTTCAAAGAAAAACTTTATCCTCACATAATTGTCACCGATGAAGAAATTATGCAAGTTCATTGCCTTTAGCTTCATGCATTTAGATTTCATTTCCGATGTCATATTATCACTACTAATTATTCTGGTAAAAACAAATATAAGAATTATAACATTTTCGTCTAAAAAAATGAGAGGAATTTTTTTGTGAGAATGTGCAAGATTTGTGACCTTTTGCTTCTATTGCCAAACAAAGCATATAATTCCAAATTTTTCACAACTGAAACCAAAGCTGTTTTCCTCTAGTACGAGTCAAATAAAGCTGTAAACAAACCTAGTTCTACGGTCCAAGCAAAAGAAACAAAGTCGAGAAAAAAAGGTCCATACTGGTGTGAACCACACCAAGTCTGACAAAAAGCAAACTGAAATTGCCTTCAACAACCCTTTGCATAGTCTTTAAGATGCCTGAACAGCAGCAAAATGGGGGGATCTCTAGGCAGCAATGTGACCTCCGCCTTAAAGAAGCATCCGTTAGTACACTCCAATATCAGATAATACACAGTTCCGGTTGCTATTCGCCACTTCACCTCCACAACCTCCTTCAACTCGAGATGGTGACCCTGAGACAATCAAATTCTTACATGTATTTCTCCAAAAATATCAAAATAGAATAATCTTTTCCTTTTCCAATGAAATTCATTCTGTCTTGGGGAAAAAAAAAACAAACAAAAACAAAACACAAACACAAACCTCAATTTTGTTGTATTCTTCCACTGCAAATCTTGCTGCCACTTGTACATCCTTCTCTGATTTCTTGCATGAGACAGCCGCACCAACCCAATCAAGTCCACCAGCTTTGAACATTCTTACATAGATATTTTCTATAGGAGCCTGCAAATCACAAGGTTCCACTTTCACTCTCAGGATAACCACAGAATAAATAACACAAAATTGATAACTTTAAAGTTTTAAAAATGTAATTATACCTTAGGATCACCAGTTTGCTCGGAACTCTTGCTGCAGTTAACAATGTCTGGTTCAAAACCTTGTGCAATTGGATTCTTTTCCTGATATCAAGACCATTCAATTCATGAGCTTATAACAAAAGTCGCACAAGCAGAAAACTGTTTCGTGTAAAGATTGATAACCAAATTTACAATTTGCCTGGACCTCGGCTACCGTTGGTATTAATTCAAGCAAAACAATATTACAACACTATACGTTAAAAGTCATTCGCAATCCAAACATTAAAACCTTGAAGGATAGGGATATTACCTCAACAGAACAGATTTTCTCGAAAAGCTCACAGGCTTGCTTCGAGTCCGGCTTACCATTGAGAATGTTACTCTGACAGCAGACATTTATATGTATCAGCATATACAAACAAAATTAAATAAATGAACAAATCATTTAATCATTTAAAAACATTCATGAAAAGTGAATCAAAAATTAAAAGGTGCTTAAAATGCTACCTCAGAAGAATGACCACAGTCATAAACTACATGACTGGAATCTGCAATCGTCTCCATTGCTGCTTTGACCTGAAAGAGAGTCAATACAAAGCCAAAAAAAAATAAGCTATCAACCGAATTTTACATAAAATAAAAATTTAGTGCACAGTCCCTTCAAAGAACATACGAACACCATCAAAAGCAGGGAAAAGAAAGAGAGAGAGAGAGAGAGAGATTATCCCTGGAATTCGCAGAAACATAGAAGCAACATACCAATTTTACAAAAATAAATAAATAAAGATTTGGTTATTCTGCACCAGAAAGCTCGGACAAGGCAATAATGCATTATCTACCCCGAGAGTTTTTGGCACTGTTTTGGTGAGTTTCTTCTGTAGCATTCTTGAAATAAATAAATTAATTAAAAAAATCACTAAAAAAAAAAAAAGTCCCTGAATCTGCTTTGGTGTCAGTTCTAGTTACTGGTTAGACCTTGGGTGTTTAAAACTCCTTCGTTTTTATCAAACCCCGACGGAAGGTGAACTTCCAAAGAGAAGAACATTCTCTTTGTTTTGCTTTGGTTAGATTTTTTTAAGCTTATTTTCCCTTGTTTTCCCTGTTTAGCCGTGCTTTTTCTCTGTTAATTATAATTTCCCCTGTTTAGTCCTGTTGTTCTCTGTTAAGCTTTATTTGTTTTCCTCTGTTAAGCCATGGTTCTCTCTGTTTTAATCTGTTTAGCCCTGTTTCTCTCTGTTTTCTTCTCTGTTTTCTCCTCTGTTTAGCTTCTTTTTTTTCTTTTTTTTTTTTTTTTCCCTCTTGTACCCAGTTTTCCTCTATAGAGCCGAGGCATGTCAAACAAAGTGGTCCTGTGTCCAAATGAGTCAAACATGTGATTCCATTAAAAGAAATTTGGGAAAGTTCTGAATACAACTGCCATGTGACACCACAAACACTCACTCCATCTGTCTTCTTTCCCATTCATTATAGGGAAAACATACACTAGATTCTCATATTTACATCACTTATATTCTAAGAAGAAAACTGTCACATAACAATAATAATAAAAAAACGAAATAACCCATGTTCTACTTATTTGCCAATTTCAATGACGATACACAATATTTTTGTTATTTTAAGTTGTTCATGCACGCGCAACATAAGCATTTGTCATTAGGTTCAGGGGCAAAAAAAAAAAAAAAAAAAAAAGAAGAAGAAGAAAAGGAAAAAGTTGAGCAAAGGAGGCAAAAGCTATTAAGTGCTGATTTTGAGTGAGTGCGTTTAAGGTAAATGGTGGATCTTTTTTCCTTTTGGGTCTTTTTAATGCAATTGCGTTATGCTCATCGAATTGTATGCTAAGATTTGTCTAACTACATATTCCACTACATTTGGCTTTTTAACCAAAAAATATATATATAAATGTTATATATTTTAAACAATTTTAAACAATTATATAATATAACCAAAATTTTTACCAATTATATAATTGTTATAATTAAAAGAATTCAGAGGAAAACTATGCCTCTAAACTAACAGAAAGTTGGTCAAGAAAACAGAGGACCTACAAATATAACCTCTTCTAATTGATCACCTTGATCAGAACCTATAAGGAGAGGACTTTATTGTAATGCCGTGAGAAGACCTCTCTCTCTCTATTTTGATTTATTTGAGATTTTAAATTTTAAATATGATAATTTGAAAACCAAAATTGAGTGAAATTTGGCATTTTTTAAAACAACTATATATAAATGTAATAATTAAAAGAATTTAGGCTAAAAATGCACCTCTAATCTGACATTATTTGTCTGTGCTTCATATGATAATTTGTGGTTTTTCATTTAATTACACTACAAAAATTTCTTATATGTATCGAGAAGATTCATAAATAATGAGGATGATGCAAAATTCTAATTTCTTTTCTTATTATTATTATTATTATTATTTATTATTCTTATCAAGTAGGTCCAATGAAACTAATATATTCTAATATTGACTTATTCCAACTAGGATCAAATCATGGACCACCTGATTTTCGATATTTAGAAAAAAGTGAAGGATCTCTGTCTACTTCAATTTTGGTCATTTCATGTCAACTTTAACAACAAAAAATGACTTTAGTTGTAGAATTCCACATACAAGACATAAAAATAACATTCACTAGTGAGCAATGAGAAAGATTTCTTTCTTTCTTTTCGGTGGCTCATGGACTACTTGAAAACTAACATTTGGAAAATGTAAGCCAACTTGCATTGGAAATGGGCAAGTTCAGATGAAGAAGAAAATGTCCAAACCAATGAATAAGTTACATAAAAAATGGGATTCATTCCTGATACATCACAAATGATCTGTCATATCTACTTAGTGAGACCTACATTAACAACAAATTTTTTGTTATCTTGATAATTGGAACATTTTCAGGGGCTATTAAAATTTCACAAGTACTCAAGGCAGTAAAACAGAGGATGTAGCTGGACTGAAAGAGCAACTTTTCCAAGAAACATGTATTTTTTGTCCTTGTATTTCCACACCAAAGATATTGTCGAATATTGTATTAAGAATTGTTTAAGTTTATGATTTTGGTTTGTGATCCTCACGCGTAAATTTTAGTTTCAATATGCTCTGCACATGCCAATTATGTTGCGAGGTCTCACATGCAGTTTCACTCGAGGAATGAGGACTGGCATCATAGGATGAGCAGGCAGCGGGAAATCAACTCTTGTACACACTTTTCCAGAATGTTGACCCAACTGCCGGTTTGATTGTGATATATGAAATTACCATAATGTTGATTGGCCTGAACGATATGAGGTCAGGCGAGCATTATTCCTCAGGATTCAACCATGTCTGCAGGTACTGTAAGAAGTAATTTGGATCCACATGAAGAGTGCACGGATGAACAAATATCAAAGGTTGGTTCAGTTTTTTCCAATTTTTTTTTTTTTTCCCATTCCAGCATCATGATGATATGTTAAATATCTCCTACATCAGTCTTTCACGGAGGGCTTTACAAGTCAAAATGATAATGGAATGTTTTATTAGAACTATACTTGATTAATTTTCTGCTAATCAATTTGTTTGCTTTCTCTAATTTATGGCGTGTTTTGCTAGCACTGTACATTATATCCGTAACTGCTGCTCTACTTTTCTTGAATTGAAGTGAGACTCTTAACACCAATTTCTCTCTTTTATATGTCGTTTTCCGTTCATTGCTGTTTTTGTTTGCAATTTTAATTGTCGTTTTATGCTGTCTTTAATTTTTAGGTAGTTTGATGCATTTTTTTGTCGTTTTCAAGTTAAGAGTCCCTTTTTTTATTTTTTATTTTTTATTTTTTCAAACTTGCATACTGAGGTATATTTTTTGCTGTTATATGTGGGCTTATTTTCATATGCTCATGCCCTCGTTTTAAGTATTATTATAGTGTCGTTTGTGATATTGATTGTTGTTCGGTAAAATTGTTGTCATGCTAGTGTTTCCACGTCTAACATATGCAGTACTACGTTTCCTTGAAGAATTAAAATGCAATTCTAAGCAATCAAAAGTTCAGTCTCGCTATTTATGATGTTCATTTTTGTAGTTTAAACATGTTTTACTCTATTGATTTTATCCAATCGGAGAGATGCAAATTTCTTGCTGTCCCGTTTAGGACTAGTTCTCAATGGATAGTGGATAGTCCAAAAGACTATTTTAACATATACATATATATATATATATATATATATCGACGTCCAAACTAATATAATATTATTTGTTTGTGTTTCACCTTATTATTCACGGTTTTTCATTTAATTATACTATAAAAATCCCTTTGTACCTAGTAGATTCATTAATAATGAGAATACTGTAATTTTTTTTCTTCTTGTTATATCATTATTATTTTTATTCTTAACAAGCGGTCCAACAAGATAATATTTTCTATTATTGATTTTCTCTAAATGCCAAAAATTATGGACCACCTAAATTTGACATTTGGAAAAAAGGTGTAGCATTTTGTCTATTTGAATTTTTGGTTATTTCAATATCTACTTTTAGAAAAAAAAAAAATATATATATATATATATATATATATGTGTGTGTGGAATTCCAAATACAAATGAGTTGACTAATGAGCAATGACGATGTTTATTTCATTCTTTTCTCGCTTTTTGGTATTACTCAGAAAATCATGTACCACTTGATTACTGACACTTGGAAAAGATAAGCCAAATTGCATTGGAATTTGGAAGTGGGCAAAGGTTTGAAAAAAAAAAAAGAAAATGTCCAGTCCAAAATGACTAGCTAGCTGGTATTAGATTCTGCAGAAATTAATATCAGAAATGTTATATATATATATATATATATACATATATATATTTTTCCTGGAACTTCTAGTTTTTAAAAAAATAGCTGTAATGCTCAAATTAGCAAAATAAATCAGAATTGTAATTGGAAACGTATTTCAATGAAATAGTTATTATTATTACTTTTATTTTTTTTTTTTGGTCCTGCTTGTAAGAAACGTTTGTTTTCCACCGTTTTGGAATACTTGTTCCATTTAAAATATGTAGTTTATAATCAAATATTTCGAATGTAATTCTGATAATCTGAAATTTTCATTTAGCAATTTAAGAAGAAAAATGAAATGTTACCCGTCATTTCTAAATTAACTCCTTTTAAGTATATATACAACAATGATATTATTAAAAAAAAAATCTTTGCAATTGCAGATCTTATGGTATCTGCTGCATTGTAAAATATTTTCACCGAGTTAAAGAAGGACTAATCAGCAAGATCTTATGGACAAAAGAGAATTAGTAGAGTTTCAAAAAATTGTGAAATTAAATAGTAATATAGTTGCTTTGATTTACCTGAGATATTAAATTTTAAATAAGAGTACTTAAAAATCAAAATTTAAGGTGAGATTAATTGGTCGCTTTTCAAAACAATTATATTACGACGATGCTGCAAAATTTTTTTAAAAATTTTTCTTCTCATTATTCTTTTCATCATTATTCTTGTCAAGCGGGTCCAATGAGTTAACACATTCTAATATTGACTTATTCCACCAGGTTAAATCATGGACCACCTAATTTTCAACATTTAGAAAAAAAATAATAAAATAATAAAAAAAAAAGCGAAGCATATATGTCTACTTTAATTTTGGTCATTTCATGTCTTCCTTTTACAATAAAAAAAAAATACATTAGTTGTAGAATTCTAAATGCAGGACATAACAAAAACATTCATTAGTGAGCGTTGAGTAAGAATATTTCTTTCTTTCTTTCTTTTCTGTAGCTCATGGACCACTTGAAAATTGACACTTGGAAAATATTAGCCAACTTGCATTAGAAATGGACAAGTTCAGACGAAGAAGAAAATGTCCAGCCCAATAAATAAGTTAAACAAGTAATGGGATTCATTCCCGTTACCTCACAAATGATTTGTACGATTATTTGGTGGAATCCACATGAGATTATTTGTGCGTGAGTATCTAGATACAATGCTTTTTAATATTGATCCCTAATATAATTTTGTTAAATATAAAAGATACATATTTTGTCTCAATAGAAAGACTTTGACTTGATATTCCTTTTCACTTTCTTTTTCGATGTAAATTTGTCCATTAGTATGTAAAATGTCTGAGAAATTACAATTATCAAGATAGCTTTTTGAAATTTTTTAAATATTAGTGTGGAAAGGTGTAAGCATGTCACAATATGACACATCCAATCACCAATTAACTATAAAACTTATGATAATAATTTGTTTTGTAATTATGAATTTACCAAATTAGGGGCGCCTCATCATATGAAATGTTTTAGCAATGTATATTTCTCCATTTATCTTTTTTTTTTTTTACTGTATTTATGTATTTTCTGATTTTCAGAACATTGCATCTTTCTCTCTCCTTGGAGGTCTTTCGTAGCAATCCTAAGGCGATTGAAAACTTTTGAATATGCATTACTCATTGGCGCAAGATTGTAATTTGTTTTTTCACCTGTTAACATCAAAAATAAATATCAGGAATATTAGTTTTGTTGTAATACAGATACAATTAATATCACAAAAGATAAATTAAATATATAATAAAAAAAGAGAAAAAAGAAAATGAGAGAATTTTCTTATTGTTGTGTACATACAAGTTTACAATAATGGAATTCAGATAGGGACCACTAAACAATCAAATTGATTATTAAATATGATTTAACAGAAAAAACTGACTAAAAATTTTAAATGAAAATTTACATTATTTGTTTCAATTATTTTTAGAATTTTTTGTTTTATTTAATTATTTAGTTTTAATATTATTTGAGATACTAAATTTTGAATATGATTACTTAAAAATCAAAATTTAGAGTGAAATTTTTTGTTTTTTTTTGTTTTTTTTAAAACAGGTATAAGAATGTAATAATTAAAAGAATTTCAGCAAAAATACACCTCTAAACTAACATTATTCATTTGTGCTTCACATGATTATTCACGATTATGTAACGAGAAGATTCATAAGTAACGAGAATGCTATAATTTTTATTATTGTTTAACACCTGCATATAATAGAGATTGAAACCTACAAATTCACATTATAAGAGCTAACAAAGAGAAGCTAGACGTAGATAAATATCCAAACCACAAGCCTGTTCTATTTACACTAATAAGGAATCGGAGTCCATGACTTCAACAATTTGATAGAATTTCGAGTCATGTAATATGCCTTGACATGAGTTGGAGCCTGTTTGTAGGCCCTTTTATTGTCATTTTACGTCATTTTTCGACGAGATTATTGACGTTTTCATTTTTGTTGCATGTATAAAATTGATCTGTAGTAATTTTCTCTCTCACTGCAAGCATTTGAAGAAGAAAATGCTCCTATTGTTTATGGCCATACAAGGAGAAGTAAAAATTTATTATCTTCATCATGTGGTTCCTATATTGTTTTGCTTTCTCTAATTTCAAAGATTTTATTGTTGAATCTAATGTGCTGCGATTATTTATATAATTGAAGTTTTAAAATCGACCTCTATAAAAAGACTTTGAATATTAGGATCGTGAAAGCCAATTTCAAACTGTGAAACAATTTCAATCTAATCCAACCCAGATAATACGTTTTGTACAGAAACAAATTGTGATATCTAATGATTGATAATGACAATAAACAAGAATGGGTCAATGATTTTATCTTGTAGACCAGTCACAAAGAAATAAATCTGATCTGTAATTAACATTATATCTAAAATGATAGGCCACAACAGGACTTGTCTTGAAGTCTTAGTCTTGCTGTGATAAATCATGAATTGACGAGATATTGAACCGACTTAATTTAACTCAACCCAGAAGATACGTTAGGATAAGAATAGGTACGGATGACTTTTTTTTTTTTTTTTTTTTTTATGGGTACAGGTACCCGCTTCTAATGGGATGAGTATGGGAGATAGGATAAGAGTATGGGGGCGGGTATTGGGGGTTAAGATTAAATCCCGTCCCCATACCCGTACCCGCCCCTGCTTATATTCATCCTTACAAAAATATAGTTTATTATATCTAAATATGTGTATTTTTAGAGCTTTAATATTTTAGTTTGTTATATGAATTTATTTTATAGATTCCTATAATATGGATTTTTTTATTTTAGTTTTATTTTCAGTTATATTAGTGATTATATTGATAAATATTATGAGAACTTGTTTTTACTTTTTTTTTATTCTTAATAGATAAATGGGTAGGATATGAGTGTAGCAACTCCAGTAGGAATTATCTGCTCTACACACGCATTAAATTAGGTAGGTATGGGGGGTAAAAAAAAAGATCTAGGGGAAGCGTGCCACCCTTGTCCCATACCATTGCCATCCTTAAGAACATGTTTTGTTAATTAACATACGCTTAGTCTTGTTTCAAAGTCTCTTAATTTTTCCTTCATGATCAAGACATAAGTTCTCATTGTTTATTTTTTCAAATTCGAGTTACAAGGATCTAGGACGAATTCGTCGTTGATGCTGGCTTTTTTTTTTTTTTTTTTTTTTTTTTTTTCATTCTCAATCTCTTCATTTATCATCTCTCTTATTCTATCTTTTTCGTGAAGTCGCATTAAGCATGATATGATTATAATGAAAAGTAAATTCCTTGACAAAGGAACACGGCCCAATTTTCCTCTATGCATTTAATGAAAGTCTTGAGTGACAATCTCCACGAGTTAAACAGCCATATCAAGTCATTTTGTAATTTGTTTGCCCTGCCTCCATTCTTTTAGCCAGGGAAGGGATTCAAAAAGATGAGAAACTAACATTGTCAGTCAATATTAAAATATATTTTAGAAATTATTAACTTTCTACAATTGTGTTAAAAATATATTGTTATGAATTTCATTTTTAACAGAGGAGTAGCATGAGCTCAAGTGAACCCTTATGAGACAGAAAGTTGGTCAAGAAAAACAAAGGACCTACAAATATAGCCTCTTTTAATGGAGTTGAAAATTCCACATCGATCGATTAAATCATCTGGACCACCTAGATCAATACCTATAAGGAGAGAAGACCTCTGTACTAGCTAGAGAAGATAAGGTGAAATAAAAATATTGACAAGCTTCGAAATTTCGACTCTTTCTCTATTTTGATTTATTTGAAATATAAAATTTTAAATATGATTATTTAGACAAAAATTCAACAGTTATATAATTGTTATAATTAAAAGAATTCAGAGGACAAATATGCCTCTAAACTAACAGAAAGTTGGTCAAGAAAACAAAGGACCTACAAATATAACCTCTTTTAATTAATCACCTTGATCAGAACCTATAAGGAGAGGACTTTATTGTAATGCCGTGAGAAGACCTCTCTCTCTCTCGCTCTCTCTCACTCTCTCTCTCTCTATTTTAATTTATTTGAGATTTTAAATTTTAAATATGATAATTTGAAAACCAAAGTTGAGTGAAATTTGGAATTTTTTAAAACAACTATATAAATGTAATAATTAAATGAATTTAGGCGAAAAATGCACCTCTAAACTGACATTATTCGTTTGTGCTTCATATGATAATTCATGGTTTTTCATTTAATTACATTACAAAAATCTCTTCAATGTATCGAGAAGATTCATAAATAACGAGGATGATACGAAATTCTAATTTCTTTTCTTCTTCTTCTTATTAATATTATTTATTATTATTCTTGTCAAGTAGGTCCAACAAAACTAATATATTCTAATATTGACTTTATTCCAAATGGGGTTAAATCACGGACCTCCTGATTTTTGACATTTGGAAAAAAGTGAAGCATCTCTGTCTACTTCAATTTTGGTCATTTCATGTCTACTTTAACAACAAAAAATGACATTAGTTGTAGAATTCCACATACAAGACATAAAAATAACTTTCACCAGTGAGCGATGAGAAAGATTTCTTTCTTTCTTTTCGGTGGCTCATGGACTACTTGAAAAGTAACATTTGGAAAATGTAAGCCAACTTGCATTGGAACTGGGCAAGTTCAGACGAAGAAGAAAATGTCCAATCCAATGAATAAGTTACACAAATAATGGGATTCATTCCTGTTACATCATAAATGATTTGTCTTATCTACTTAGTGGGACCTGTATGAGACTATTTGTATACGAATACTGAGATATAATCCTTTTGAATTTAACATTGGTCCCTTCAAGAATTCATGTCAAAACAAAATATACATATTCTGTATTAGTAAAAAGACTTTAACTTGATATTTCTTCTAACTTTTTTCTTTCTGTAAATATATATAAATATAAAATGTCTGAGAAGTTATAATCATCAAGATAACTTTAGAAATTTTGTACATGATGGCTGGAATAGATAATGGAAATGTCTACGTTTATGCATGTCACAAGCTGGCTCATCCAATCACCAATTCATTTTCTAATTATGAATTTGGCAACCAGGGCTCCTATAGGATATGTTTTAGCAATGCATATTTCTCCAAATATCTTTCTTTTTAATATATATGTCTTTATGTATTTTTAAAGCATAACATCTTCCTCTCTCCTAGGAGGTCTTTCATAGTCATAATCCTAAGTTGATTGAAAAAATTTTGAATACGCATTACTCATATAATCCTAAGGGAAATAGGAAAGGATTCTCATTGGAATCCAGGAGACACATTTTCTTCTCACTATTTTTAAAATTCAAGTGGCACATGTATATTGTAGTCAAATATATATGGATAAATTAACTTGACTAATACTAATAGATGACTCATTGATCATGGAACTTGATCAAATAAACCTAATTCCGTGAATTTATTATTTAATCAAGAAAGGAAGATGAGAAAAGTATCCAAATTTAAACAATATAACCAAAGTCTAAAGTTACAAAAGAGAATTTCAATTAATTAATAACTTTTATTAAATAAACTTTGTTTTCAATCGGTCCTGACATGATCCCAACATAGTAATTTAACAAAATAATTATAGTATAAAAATATCTTAAAAACTCACTGAACGTATAAATTAATGAAATTTCTAATATATTAGAACTCTGTTATACAAATGACTAAATTAAAAATGTTTGTCTTTTGTTGTTTATTGTTGGTTTCCTCTCATCTTTGACATGAGAAGCCAATGTTTGTCTGACTGATCTCCTGCGTTTTTTTATTTTTTATTTTTTTTTCTAAAAGTATATAATTGACCTATGGCTTTTATTTACCTATTGTAAATTGTGATACTGTTTTGTAAATATAAGTAGATTAAATTAATGCTTTTGTTAAACAAATTACATGGAGTATACTTGTACTTTTGTAAATTGTAGTATTTTCTTCAAAAAAAAAAAAAAAGAAATTATATGTATTTGAAAATGAAGTACATCCATGAATTTTGCTTGCTGAAAAAAATAATAATATAGCATGTCAATTTTTTTTTTTTTTTTTGTTATTGATTTTCAATTAATTCAGAAATCAAAAAATAAATAAATCTTCTAAACTGATCAATATTAATTTAAAAAAAAAACTGTTGTTTTTCCGCTCAAATCAAATTTGAAGTTGGTTCGCATGGTAAAGGTGATTAACACAAATCAAAGGCTGGATTGGACAAATTATAGCACTACCATTAAGGAAAAATTTTAAAAAATAAATAAAAAATAAAAAACCCAAGTGATCCTGAAAGTGATCCAAGAATTAATACTTGGTAGATTTGTTTTGCGAAAGAAAAACGATATCCATGATCTCTATGCATTCAAACAGCGAATATGCATATACATATATATATATATATATAATATACATATATGTGTACCTATTTATATAGATAATCCCACACACTCACATTGAAATTCGGTTTTTACTTCTAGAAGGAAATTTTACAAAATCTATCCCACAAAACATCGTAGCCAGTGAAATGACCTTATACTTAGACCGACATAGCGAACAAACATACCAAAAAAGCCACAATAAGGTTAGTAGAGTAACATTAAATTCCTATAAAAAAACAGACAGTAACAAAGTTTGTCACGAAATAAATTTTTGAAATATGGTAAAAAAAAAAAACAATAATAAGCCTGGCGAAATATGCTTTATTGCTTTCATAAAATATTCTAAATACCTTGTGATCATATGTACTCCTCTTAGATTGGGTGCCTATAAATATGCATTGCCGCATAACATGTCATTCCACACAACATTAAGAATACACTCTCTTTTAACGTCTCACTGAAATCATGATGATGGTGTTCCATGCATGGTTGGGTCTCCTTTTCTTCTTCCTTATTACTTCTCCATTCAAGTCTTCATCTGCTCTTCCTTCTTCTCACTTTCCTTCACATCTTCCACTGTGCCATCCCCATGAAAGCTCTGCTTTGCTCCACTTCAAGAACTCTCTTTCCATAACAAACGATACTTCTTACTTTTCTATTGTGTTGCTGTCCTTGGAATTACTAATCCTAATAGTACAGTGTATTGGAATATGAGCAGGGACTGTTGCACATGGAGTGGAGTCACATGTGATGAGGTCTCCGGTCATGTCATTAGGCTTGATCTTGGCTGCAGTAGGCTTCAGGGCATCATCCACTCCAACAACAGTTTGTTCCTCCTCACTCATCTCCAATCACTTGTTCTCTACACCAATTATCTTGATGGTTCCCAAATTTCACCCCAATTTGTAGGTTTTCAAGTATGATTCACCTTGACCTTTCTGGCTCTGGTTTCACAGGCCAACTCCCTCTTGAGTTCTCTTACTTGTCTAGTTTGGTTACACTTGATCTCAGTGGGAACTCTGAGTTGACTCTTGAGACTTTTAGTTTGAAACGAATTGTTGCAAACTTTACTAGTCTCAAAGAATTGAACATGTTTGATGTCAACATGTCTTTTGCCTCACCTAATTCCTTTATGAATCTGTCAACTTCTTTGACATCTCTTGCTCTTAGTTTCAGTAAACTGAAAGGAGAGTTTCCAGAAATTATTTTTCACCTTCCAAGACTTCAGAATCTCTATTTAAGTTACAATGAGAATCTCAGTGGTTCATTTCCTCAATATAATTGGAGTAGCCAATTGAGAAATCTAGATCTTTCTAGAACTGGATTTTTGATAGATTTACCTTATCTTACCAAAACTTTAAAGTATTTGAATACTCTGTTTCTCAGCTCCTGCAATTTCAGAGGATCGTCTATTGCACTTCTTGGCAACTTTACACATATCACATCCTTAGACCTCTCTTTTAATAATTTTGATTGTAAAATGCCATGGTCCTTTCTTAATCTAGAGAAATTGATAGAGTTAGATCTTTCGGGTAATAATTTCATAGGTCAGCTCCCTGACATTTGCAACAACTCCACAAAAACAACTTTTTTGTGTGATTTTCCAAAACATCAGTTGTTGGGTTCTGTTCCCTTGAATTTGAAAGCCTTGTCCTTATCTAGTAACTTACTTAATGGGACAATACCTACTTGGTTATATTCCCTCCCACAATTACAAGTTCTAGATCTAAGTAGCAACCAATTCACTGGTCACATTGACGAATTCCAGTATTCTTCTTTGATTTCTCTTCGTTTAGCATCTAACAAACTACAAGGCTTTATTCCACGATCCATTTTTCAGCAAGTGAATCTTTCTAATTTAGATCTTTCATCAAATAACTTGAGTGGATTCATGTGGTTAGACCAGTTTTCAAAGTTCAAAAATCTCAACACTGTTGGTCTTTCTTTTAATAGCATGTCAAGGGATTCCATCAACTCCATCATATCTGCTTTGCCCAATACCCTTCAATACTTGTATTTGTCTTCGTGCAACATCAGTGAGTTCCCACACTCTTTAAGAAGCTTTGAAAAATTAGTGTGGTTGGACCTTTCCAACAACCAAATTGAAGGGATTGTTCCCCAATGGTTTTGGAACGTTGGGAAGGATTCATTGGCTTATCTAAATATTTCTCACAATCTCTTAACACATATGGAGCAGATTCCTTGGAAAGGCATATATTATATTGACCTAAGCTCCAACCGGCTTCAAGGCCATCTTCCAATTCCCCCACATTCAACTTCTCTGTTTTCAATCTCAAACAATCAACTCATTGGAGAGATACCTTCTTCATTTTGCAACCTTACTTCGATTGCCACCCTTGATTTGTCGAACAACAATTTGACTGGGAGCATTCCTTCATGCTCTGGAATCTCAAGAGTAAAAACGGCAAACTTCTTGTGCTCTTGAACCTTCATGGAAACCAGTTGAAGGGTCACTGCCCCTTTTTTTGCAAAACTGTGAAATTTGGAAATTCTAGATGTTGGGAACAACAAGCTAAATGGATCCTTTCCCCATTGGTTGGCATCTCTTCCAGAGCTTCAAATTCTGATCATGAAATCTAATAGATTTCATGGTCCAACAAGTATCCAGAGGTGAGATTCCCCTTCCAAAAGTTAAGAATCATGGACCTCTCCAACAATGATTTCACAGGTCTTTTACCGGCTGAATATTTTGAGAATTTTATGGCCATGATGGATGCTCATTCAGATGTTTTGGAATACATGGACGAGACATGATAGATGGCTCCTATTATTCTGTGACAATGACAATCAAAGGGAACTTCATTGAGCTTCCAAAAGTCCAAAAAAATGTTCATGACCATTGATTTGTCGAACAATAACTTCAAGGAGAGATTCCAAAGGTGATTGGAAAGCTCAATTCACTTAAAGGTCTGAATTTTTCTCACAATCAGTTGTCCGGTCTCATTCCTCCATCGTTGGCAAACTTGAGCAATCTTGAATGGTTAGACCTCTCCTCAAACAAACTTTCAGGTCATATTCCAGTGGAATTGGCAGCAGGTTTGAATCAACTTGAAGTCTTGAATCTTTCCAACAACAGACTAGAAGGACCAATTCCTCGGGGGAAGCAATTTGAAACATTTCAACAGTGACTCATATGGTGGGAACCTGGGATTATGTGGATTCCTCTTCCCAAATCATGCACAACGATGAAGCACAACCGGACCAAGGTAATGATGATGGAGAGCACGAGAGTGGAATGACGGAATGGAAGGTGGTGATGATGGGATATGCAAGCGGACTGGTGATCGGAATATCTGTGGGATACATGGTGTTTTTAGTAAAAGCTTCGATTATTGGTTCTTCAAAAGATTTGGTGGAGGACGACGTTGTAGAACCATCACTCACTCAAGAGGAAGGAGAAGGTCAAACTAGAAGGTAGAGGAAAACAGAGTCTCGTGGCATTCTGAAGAGTAAGTTTGTAATGTGTTTGTAGTTATAAATTCTTGATATCCTTATAAGAACCAAACATTATCCGTAATATAATTATATTCATTTCTTTTATCACAGGGGGATGGAGGAAAAGTACCGTTCGTGATCAAACTGGCATGGATTTAGGCATGACTCTGATGAAATCAGCATCTCGTCGTTTTAGTTAATTTCTTGTTCTGTATTAAAGAGTGCTAAATAAACTATAATCCTTATTGAGGATTCGATCATAGGAAATGTGATGTTGTGGAGTTTGTATTTTAGTTCTTGTTCAATTGTATTGTCATCTATGCTTTTGTTTGTATTTTGCGTACTTTGATGTGTTTTTTCCAACAGATTTGAACCAAATAAATTACATTTTTCACATAATTGTCACTATGAGGACATTATATATGCGAGTTCATTGCCTTTAGCTTCGTGCATTTAGATTTCATTTGGTATGTCATATAAGAACATGTCATTATTTTGGTAAACATATGTAAAAAAGAATTAAAGCATTTTCCTTAAAATATAAAGTTTTTTTAACACACAGAGAGAGGGAGAGAGAGTGAATGATTATAAATATGGATTGTTTAATCGCTATAAAAGAAGAGAGAATGATTATAAATATGGATTGTTTAAACGCTATAAAAGGCCTTGATATGGTGCTCTGGTTTACTTCAATCCAATTGCTCAAACACAACTTTTTTTTTTTAGCTTAAACAAAGGATTAATTTTTGAAAAATTAGATTAGGAGGCCTATTTTGATCACCTAATCTAAAGACCAAAATTTTATTTATTAAGCAAATA
>CM046374.1:28621746-28656776 GCA_025413025.1 Ficus hispida | reverse complement strand
AAGTGATCCAAGAATTAATACTTGGTAGATTTGTTTTGCGAAAGAAACAAACGATATCCATGATCTCTATGCATTCAAACAGCGAATAGCATATACATATATATATATATATAATATACATATATGTGTACCTATTTATATAGATAATCCCACACACTCACATTGAAATTCGGTTTTACTTCTAGAAGGAAATTTTACAAAATCTATCCCACAAAAATCGTAGCCAGTGAAATGACCTTATACTTAGACCGACATAGCGAACAAACATACCAAAAAAGCCACAATAAGGTTAGTAGAGTAACATTAAATTCCTATAAAAAAACAGACAGTAACAAAGTTTTGTCACGAAATAAATTTTTGAAATATGGTAAAAAAAAAAAAACAATAATAAGCCCTGGCGAAATATGCTTTATTGCTTTCATAAAATATTCTAATACCTTGTGATCATATGTACTCCTCTTAGATTGGGTGCCTATAAATATGCATTGCGCATAACATTCATTCCACACAACATTAAGAATACACTCTCTTTTAACGTCTCACTGAAATCATGATGATGGTGTTCCATGCATGGTTGGGTCTCCTTTTCTTCTTCCTTATTACTTCTCCATTCAAGTCTTCATCTGCTCTTCCTTCTTCTCACTTTCCTTCACATCTCCACTGTGCCATCCCCATGAAAGCTCTGCTTTGCTCCACTTCAAGAACTCTCTTTCCATAACAAACGATACTTCTTACTTTTCTTATTGTGTTGCTGTCCTTGGAATTACTAATCCTAATAGTACAGTGTATTGGAATATGAGCAGGGACTGTTGCACATGGAGTGGAGTCACATGTGATGAGGTCTCCGGTCATGTCATTAGGCTTGATCTTGGCTGCAGTAGGCTTCAGGGCATCATCCACTCCAACAACAGTTTGTTCCTCCTCACTCATCTCCAATCACTTGTTCTCTACACCAATTATCTTGATGGTTCCCAAATTTCACCCCCAATTTTTGTAGGTTTTCAAGTATGATTCACCTTGACCTTTCTGGCTCTGGTTTCACAGGCCAACTCCCTCTTGAGTTCTCTTACTTGTCTAGTTTGGTTACACTTGATCTCAGTGGGAACTCTGAGTTGACTCTTGAGACTTTTAGTTTGAAACGAATTGTTGCAAACTTTACTAGTCTCAAAGAATTGAACATGTTTGATGTCAACATTCTTTGCCTCACCTAATTCCTTTATGAATCTGTCAACTTCTTTGACATCTCTTGCTCTTAGTTTCAGTAGACTGAAAGGAGAGTTTCCAGAAATTATTTTTCACCTTCCAAGACTTCAGAATCTCTATTTAAGTTACAATGAGAATCTCAGTGGTTCATTTCCTCAATATAATTGGAGTAGCCAATTGAGAAATCTAGATCTTTCTAGAACTGGATTTTTGATAGATTACCTTATCTTACCAAAACTTTAAAGTATTTGAAACTCTGTTTCTCAGCTCCTGCAATTTCAGAGGATCGTCTATTGCACTTCTTGGCAACTTTACACATATCACATCCTTAGACCTCTCTTTTAATAATTTTGATTGTAAAATGCCATGGTCCTTTCTTAATCTAGAGAAATTGATAGAGTTAGATCTTCGGGTAATAATTTCATAGGTCAGCTCCCTGACATTTGCAACAACTCCACAAAAACAACTTTTTTGTGTGATTTCCAAAACATCAGTTGTTGGGTTCTGTTCCCTTGAATTTGAAAGCCTTGTCCTTATCTAGTAACTTACTTAATGGGACAATACCTACTTGGTTATATTCCCTCCCACAATTACAAGTTCTAGATCTAAGTAGCAACCATTCACTGGTCACATTGACGAATTCCAGTATTCTTCTTTGATTTCTCTTCGTTTAGCATCTAACAAACTACAAGGCTTTATTCCACGATCCATTTTTCAGCAAGTGAATCTTTCTAATTTAGATCTTTCATCAAATAACTTGAGTGGATTCATGTGGTTAGACCAGTTTTCAAAGTTCAAAAATCTCAACACTGTTGGTCTTTCTTTTAATAGCATGTCAAGGGATTCCATCAACTCCATCATATCTGCTTTGCCCAATACCCTTCAATACTTGTATTTGTCTTCGTGCAACATCAGTGAGTTCCCACACTCTTTAAGAAGCTTTGAAAAATTAGTGTGGTTGGACCTTTCCAACAACCAAATTGAAGGGATTGTTCCCCAATGGTTTGGAACGTTGGGAAGGATTCATTGGCTTATCTAAATATTTCTCACAATCTCTTAACACATATGGAGCAGATTCCTTGGAAAGGCATATATTATATTGACCTAAGCTCCAACCGGCTTCAAGGCCATCTTCCAATTCCCCCACATTCAACTTCTCTGTTTTCAATCTCAAACAATCAACTCATTGGAGAGATACCTTCTTCATTTTGCAACCTTACTTCGATTGCCACCCTTGATTTGTCGAACAACAATTTGACTGGGAGCATTCCTTCATGCTCTGGAATCTCAAGAGTAAAAACGGCAAACTTCTTGTGGCTCTTGAACCTTCATGGAAACCAGTTGGAAGGGTCACTGCCCCTTTTTTTGCAAAACTGTGAAAATTTGGAAATTCTAGATGTTGGGAACAACAAGCTAAATGGATCCTTTCCCCATTGGTTGGCATCTCTTCCAGAGCTTCAAATTCCTGATCATGAAATCTAATAGATTTCATGGTCCAACAAGTAATCCAGAGGTGAGATTCCCCTTCCAAAAGTTAAGAATCATGGACCTCTCCAACAATGATTTCACAGGTCTTTTACCGGCTGAATATTTTGAGAATTTTATGGCCATGATGGATGCTCATTCAGATGTTTTGGAATACATAGGACGAGACATGATAGATGGCTCCTATTATTCTGTGACAATGACAATCAAAGGGAACTTCATTGAGCTTCCAAAAGTCCAAAAAATGTTCATGACCATTGATTTGTCGAACAATAACTTCACAGGAGAGATTCCAAAGGTGATTGGAAAGCTCAATTCACTTAAAGGTCTGAATTTTTCTCACAATCAGTTGTCCGGTCTCATTCCTCCATCGTTGGCAAACTTGAGCAATCTTGAATGGTTAGACCTCTCCTCAAACAAACTTTCAGGTCATATTCCAGTGGAATTGGCAGCAGGTTTGAATCAACTTGAAGTCTTGAATCTTTCCAACAACAGACTAGAAGGACCAATTCCTCGGGGGAAGCAATTTGAAACATTCAACAGTGACTCATATGGTGGGAACCTGGGATTATGTGGATTCCCTCTTCCCAAATCATGCAGCAACGATGAAGCACAACCGACCAAGGTAATGATGATGGAGAGCACGAGAGTGGAATGATGGAATGGAAGGTGGTGATGATGGGATATGCAAGCGGACTGGTGATCGGAATATCTGTGGGATACATGGTGTTTTTTAGTAAAAGCTTCGATTATTGGTTCTTCAAAAGATTTGGTGGAGGACGACGTTGTAGAACCATCACTCACTCAAGAGGAAGGAGAAGGTCAAACTAGAAGGTAGAGGAAAACAGAGTCTCGTGGCCATTCTGAAAGAGTAAGTTTGTAATGTGTTTGTAGTTATAAATTCTTGATATCCTTATAAGAACCAAACATTATCCGTAATATAATTATATTCATTTCTTTATCACAGGGGGATGGAGGAAAAGTACCGTTCGTGATCAAACTGGCATGGATTTAGGCATGACTCTGATGAAATCAGCATCTCGTCGTTTTAGTTAATTTCTTGTTCTGTATTAAAGAGTGCTAAATAAACTATAATCCTTATTGAGGATTCGATCATAGGAAATGTGATGTTGTGGAGTTTGTATTTTAGTTCTTGTTCAATTGTATTGTCATCTATGCTTTTGTTTGTATTTTGCGTACTTTGATGTGTTTTTTTCCAACAGATTTGAACCAAATAAATTACATTTTTCACATAATTGTCACTATGAGGACATTATATATGCGAGTTCATTGCCTTTAGCTTCGTGCATTTAGATTTCATTTCGTATGTCATATAAGAACATGTCATTATTTTGGTAAACATATGTAAAAAAGAATTAAAGCATTTTCCTTAAAATATAAATTTTTTTTAACACACAGAGAGAGGGAGAGAGAGTGAATGATTATAAATATGGATTGTTTAATCGCTATAAAAGAAGAGAGAATGATTATAAATATGGATTGTTTAAACGCTATAAAAGGCCTTGATATGGTGCTCTGGTTTACTTCAATCCAATTGCTCAAACACAACTTTTTTTTTTTTAGCTTAAACAAAGGATTAATTTTTGAAAAATTAGATTAGGAGGCCTATTTTGATCACCTAATCTAAAGACCAAAATTTTATTTATTAAGCAAAATAACCATTTGTCTTCTTTTTCATATTTGGTCAATCAGTGATTAACCTAAAATTGGTGATTTATGTTAGTTGATTGATGACTACGATTAATTACCGATTTATTGAATTAACGATATTAAATGGTTAATCACTAATTAATCATTTAAAAAAATTAACTGATCATTTTAAAAATGAGCATTCTAACTAATTTTTAAAAACTTCGGTCATTTGTTAAAAAACTTCTTTAAAAAATGTCATTGACCTCTAAATCCTTTAATTTTTTTTTAACAAATCACTTATTCAAAAAAAAAAAAATTCAAGAAATTCCTGGTTTTTATTTTTTAGTTTTTTGGTCACCGACGACAGTTTTGAACCTTTTTTTTTTTTTTTCCTTTTATTTTCAATTGTCTGTCGTTTTCAAGGATATTGTTATTTGGTAATAAAATTGTCGTTCATGCTTTCTCAACTGCTTCTCTTGTTGTTGTCGTTTTCCAGCATGTTGTCGTCTTTCATGAAATAGTTGTTTTTCATGTTGTTTTTGCTGATGCTTTCCTTTTCCATTTGTCGTTTTTCTTTTCATCGTTGCATTTCCAAACTTTTGTCATTGATGAACTTGGCTTCAGCAAACATACATGTGTATATATTTATTTAGACAATCCCACATTCTCACATTGAAATGCGATTTTTACTTCTATAAGGTTTTTGATTTCTAGGAAATATTTATAAAATCTATGCCACAAAACATCATAGCGAGTGAACTGATCTTACATTGAGATCGACACAGCAATCAAACATACCAAAAAAGCCACAATAAGACTAGTAGAGGAACATAACAGTCCCATAGAAAACATGCAGGAATATAAGTTTGCCACGAAGAAGCTTTCGTAAATACCTTGTGATCATATGTACATGCATCCTTCTAGCTTGGGCACCTATAAATTGTCACATAGAATGTCATTCCACAAAACAATAATAAAATCATGATGATGGTATTCCTTTCATGGTTAGGTCTCCTTTTCTTCTTCCTAATTACTTCTCGAATCGACTCTCTATTATCTGCTCTACCTTTTCTCACCTTCCTTCTGACCTTCACTGTGTCATCCCCATGAAAGCTCGGCTTTGCTCTACTTCGGGGATTCTTTTCAACTTTTCCACTGTGCTAATTCTCATTGTTTTGGAATGTGAGCAGGGATTGTTGCACATGGAGTGGAGTCACACGTGATGAGGTCTCTGGTCATGTCATTCACCTTGATCTTGAATGCGGAGGGCTTCACGGTATTATCCACTCCAACAGCAGTCTGTTTCCCCTCACTCGTCTGCAGTCGCTTGTTCTCTCCCACAATGATTTTTATGGTTCCAAAGTTTCATCCCAATTTGGAAGGTTTGCTAGTATGATTTACCTTGAATTTGAAGTCCTTATGCTTTGGATGACAATTTACTTAATGGGACGATCCCTTCTTGGTTATATTCCCTACCACATTTGCAGGTTCTAGATCTTAGAAACTAATTCACTGTTCAAATTGACGAATTCCAGTACTCTTCTTTGGTCACTCTCAGATGTCAGTGAATCTTTCTAGTTTAGATCTTTCATAAAATTACTTGAGGGGATGCATGCGGTTAGACCAGTCTTGAAATTTAAAAAATCTCAAGTTTATTGATCTTTCTTCGAGTAACCTATCAATGGATTCTATCAACTCCATCATATCTGCTTTGCCCAATACCCTTCTTAGTGGATCCTTTCCCCATTGGTTGGCGTCTTTTCCTTGTAATATTATTTATTATTTTTCATTGCAATTACATTTCAAATTGATATATATATTTTTTCCACCTCCTTAGAAGATGCCAATATATTTTACATTCAGCCTGAAAAGTCGAACAGAGGCTTTCTTGACAATAAACATTTCTTGACAATATATATAAATATATATATATACATATATATAGACATTACTCCAACACACGATGATACAGAGATACGCTTGCCATTGGCCACTTCACATCCACAACGTCCTTCAATTCAAGGTAGTGACCCTGAGACAATCAAATTCTTAGTACAGACACTGGCAAAACCATTATAGATTAATCTATTCTTCTTCCAATGAATTTCATGCTTGTCTTGGATGATAAAGACCACAAAGACCACAAAAAGCAGAGGAAAATGGAGCCTTGAGGAAAAAAAAAAAAAGAGGTAATATTTCTCTAGCTACTTAACTACTTGTTTCAGTTTTAGAACCAAACTTGATTGGCGACATAATTATCTTTTTTTTTTTTAATTATTTTTATTATTACTTTTTGTTTTTTGTTTGCTGTTGTATGGGAAGGTGCATGAGAAGTAGTGATTGTGATCAGTGCAACCGCTGCTCTGCCTTGGACTACGTCGTGCCTCCGAAGACACCATCATCTTATCCGAGGAATCTCTTGTTAAAGGTACATAGAAAGTCGTTATGTTCTGGACTTTTGTTTTGTTTTGTTTTTTTTTTTGTCTTAACTTAGGGATGGGAGATTCGAATTCAAAATCTTGTAAGGTTAGGTGTGAAATTACTGATATACTACGTCCACAATCACATAATCAACTGCCCAAGAAGTCCATAGTCTTTGTGCGCACTTGGCATAAGCGGATGCTTCATGTCCATTTCTTGTATAGTAGTAATATACATATGTAATGATTTAAATTGGTAAACTATATGCACCAAACATTTCATTTTGAATTTTTTATTTAGTTTAGAGAACTTCTTTTTGGGCCATCATACACGCAAAATGTGTCACTCAATATAAATTTTGTAAAGGGGTTATCATTTTTTTTTTCTGCTTAATTTTTCCAGTCCTTGCAATGTAGAATGGCATTTATGAATGTAGATTACGAATTTTTCCGGTCTTTCTTTTTCTCTATGTTTTGTTCCATTTTAATAAAACTGAGTGGGGGAGTAAGCTCCTCCTCTCCATTTGCATAAAAGTCAATTGTCGATGTCATCGCAAGTATAATTCAAGATGAAAATTAAATTAACAAACAATTTTTTTTTTTTTTTTTTGGTTCTAATCCTAAGATGGGACGAAAAAAAATTAAAGTTTCCGAAAGCACAAAAAAATCTCTGAAACATTGCTAGTCTTTATTTATGCCGGGGCATGAGCAGTAGCTAGCTAGACGGCTACATGCCTCTAAACATGTGTTAGTAAACGGACTATTGATTGAAATATGTTATATATTTTAATATGAGTAATGAATTAAATAATGCCTTTTTGGACTAGCAGACTTGCAGTGTGACCCTTTCTTTTTACTTAGTTAAAATTTGTTAACTTTTCAAAAAATTAGTACAATTTTTGTTGATATTTCAGAAAAAATATAAAAACTGAGATGAAAACTTTAGGTTTGAACCTAAAAATTAAACGGAGTGTTTTTGGACAACTTTCTAACAAAGATAAAGAATGTTCAACAGAAAAGCTTATATATCTTAGACGTTTAATAACATTGAGAAACTTCAGATTTTGGATTGATGGTCCGTGATTTGTACCCATGATTTGTAAAACTGATTGTTGCATGTAAAATATGATATGGATTTAATGAGACGTATGAACTTATATAAGCTCTACTTAGAGCTAAGTTACACATTTTCTCTGTGTACACATTTTCAGAATCGTTCCATTTTTTCCCTGTAATACACATTTTGGCCCCGGATTTGTGGTAACCTTGATGAAACAAAATTAAGAAGAGGGAAATTAACCATAATCCATAACCAAAATGAGTGGACAAATGAAGCAAAAAATGAAAGGTTTCTCCTTGGAATCTACTAAGGGGCATCAATTGTTATCATTATCAAATAAAAACTATATAATAGACGGACTGACTGCAACTCCTTTTAAGGGTAAAACAAAAAACTTGAGTTTCACGATGTAAAAATATAACAAATAATAATCATATATATATATAAGGATATTGGCCGGCTAATTCCTTAACAAGCTAACATTTGAAGATGAAAATCCAATCACTTAACAGTCTCAAACTGAACATGATAATATTAGGGCCTACAGAATTCAAGCGAGTGGCTCATTCTATCAAATACAAGATTGGTTACTTTAGAGATAGTACTATCTTGCAGGATTATATTAAAGGTAAAAAGAAACCTATGTCTCATGTCATAAAAACGTATACATATATATGTAGCAATCCCAAATTCAAAAGTGCTAGAAAAATTTCAAATCTGGGATTTTATCAAGAATCGGAATTTTTAATTTCCTAATGTAATCACGTTTAGGGATTATTAGTTTTGATGACAATCATGAATGATGAAATCTTGTAAAAATAAATGCTTGTCAATTTTTGTTTGATTGAGATTTCCAACTACATATTTAGTTCAAAATCCAAGAAAATTTCTATAACACATAAATTAATCATAAAATGCCAGTGATTGAAAAATCTCAAAAATCGGAATCATCATGTTTTCTTCTCCCATCAAAATTTTTTTTTCTTAGTGGTATTTTTCTTCCCCATGTATTTACATATCTCACAATTAGCTTACATTTGTTTTGTCAGTTGGAGATAAAATTTTTTAAATTAAAGTTGATTAACTTTTCAAAAACTAATTATAAATTTTATTCATTAAAAAAAAGATAAAAAATTAAATTAAAAAAATATATAATTTAGTTGGAATTAAATTTATACACTAAAGGAAATCACAGTTTTTCAACAAACACTACTACAAAATGTGGATTCCACGATGGCGCTTCCACGACCATTTTTAAAAAAACAGTCGTGGAAAATGCGTAAAAACATGGAGCGGAACAGAGATTCTGAAAACCATCGTGGAATCCGGCGATTCCACGACGGTTTTTAATAACCGTCGTGGAAGCTAGAGATACCACGACTAATAAAAAAACCGTCGTGGTATTTCATCTAAAATTTTGAAAATTTTTTTTAATTAAAAAAAAAATTAAAAACCGTCGTGGAAGCTAAAGATATCACGACGGTTAAAAAAACTGTCGTGGGATCTCAACTAAAATTTTGAAAAAAAAATTTTTAATTAAAAATTTTTTTTTTGAATTTTTCAACCTACTACGACGGTTTTTCCAAAAAACTGTCGTGATAGGTGAAAAATTTTTTTTTTATCTACCATGATGGTTTTTTGGAAAAACCATCGTGGTAGGTCAAAATTTTTTTTTTTTTGAATTTTTCACCCTATCATGACGGTTTTTTTTTTTTTTTTTTTTTTTTTTTCCAAAAACCGTCGTGGTAGGTATGAAGGCGGTAATTTTGAAAATTTTTGAAATTGTTCAACTTTTTGAAGTGTACATTAAAACTCAAAAAAATATCATCTTTCCCACCACATTACATTCCGAGTCTTTTTCACTTTCTAATATAAACTCTAACTCCAAACCCAAAGCCGCCCATATCCTCCCTCCATTTATCTCTCTCCGCTCCCTCTCTACATTCTCGCCGCCATTCCTCTCTCTCTAGCTCTCTCTAACTCCGAGCCTTTTTCCCTCTCTCTCTAGGCGCCATTCCTCCCACTCTCTCTAACTCCGAGCCTTTTTCCCTCTCCCTCTCGCCGCCATAACTCCGTCCCCTACATTCTCTACCATTCTGCCTGTACCCACACTTGACAATCCGGTAAGTTGAAATTAATGTATTTTCCTTGGGTAAGGCTTCCAAAATGTTGATTTGGTTGATTGTTGATTTGGGAATTTTCCGTAGAAAAATGTCCAAAATCCATCCTTTCGGTGATTGTTGACTGTCGTTGTGGTTTAGATTACTTTAAAATTGATTGGGTAAGACACGGATTTGGGAATTTTTCAGAAAAAATGTTGATTTTGTGAGTTAAATTTTCTGGATTTGTCACCCGTGGGAAATGAAATGAATTCGCAAAGTTTTTTTTTTCGGCGGACCCTACCACGACGGTTTTTCTAAAAAACCGTTGTGGTAGGCCCGCCTATCACGACGGTTTTTTCTGTAGAACCATCGTGGTATGTTCTTAAATGTCCACATTGAGACCCTATTTTTTGCCTATTCTACGACGGTAAAAAATTGTCCACAACGGTTAGAAAACCATCATGGAAATACCCATTCTGTACTAGTGAAAGAATCCATGGACATGGCGCCTGTTTCTTCAATCAGCCAGAGTAGGGAATTAAATGGGGTGGGTCAAATAGGTACCCGCCCCGTGGGGCGGCATTACCTGCAATTTATGGATTGCGGGGGTGAGGCGGGGCGGGGCTGGTCATGACCAACAAAGGTGCGGGTCGCCCCTAACCCGCCCTGTTTACATATTTAAAAAAAAATAGAAAAAAAAAACCCCACCCAAATAGGTTTTTTTTTTTTAATGTAAGTCGACTTCAAAATCAAGAGTACTTATCTGACTCGTCTCAGGCTTCGGCGATGGCGAACAGCTCCAGATCTTAGCTGCAGCGCCGACGGCGTGGGCCAAGATCGGGGTGCCAGGGGAGGAGTTGGTGAGGCTGTCGTCGCTGGACGCGGCGGCGGAGAGGAGGATAGAGAGGGTGGCGATGAAGATGGGGAAGAATCAATTTCATGCAGTCGTTTTGTGGGGTGGACGGGTCGAAGCTGGTGGCGCCGATAGACATTCCGGACAGGTGCCCCTAACTCGCCCCGTTTACAGATTAAAAAAAATATATATATATATATATTTGTTAATGCAAGTGGGTCCGCGGGCCAGGGTGTGTACCCGCCGACCCACACGGGTCTGGCCCGCCCCGCACCTGCATATAAATTGGGCAGGTATTTGCAAGGCGGGTTACAGTGCGGGGCGGGGTGGGTCGGCTAAAAACCCGCCCCATTTACATCCCTAGGCCAGAGCCTGCCCACGTTCATCAACGGCTCGAAATTGCTGAGCTTCCGAACACGTCCGCCTCGAAGGGCATGGAATTTCTATATCGGTAACTCTTAGTATGATAAATCTTCGTCTTTTTATTTATTTATTTATTGAAAATACAATGTGTGTGGTGGGTTTTATGTATTTTTAACTCTTCAATTTTTCTGGGCGTTGTCAAATTTTAAATTTTTTCTTTTTCTCCTTCACAATTTGACAATGGTTTTTTTTTTTTTTTTTTCACTAGTTTTATTGTTTTCTTTAAAACTGTCGTTAAAATATATTTTTTAGTTTGCACCATCGGCGTCCTTTGAATTTATTGCATAATTGCAAACTATTTAAAACTCTTATTTTGATAATTTATATAATGAATTTACAAATTTTTTGCAAAATCTTAACATACTTAATTAAGCTACAACATAACTATCTTATTAATCAATTGATGAAACATGGTTTGTCTTCTGCGAACGATTGGTCTCGGATGTTTATTTAATAAAACAATCACCAAGTTACAGAGGCTTTAAAGTGATCAATGCTAGTTTCATAATTAACATGTATTTCAATTCTGTCAAGTCAGAGGAAAAAAATAATTACCAAAATTCTGAAGCAAGATACTATCTAATATTAATATATTTTTATTATATCGTTGTGAATATTTCCATCTCTAAGGAAGATCAATTTCAATGTTAGGATTGTTTTTAAATTCATAATAATGAGAGACAAACGAACCCAACCCACCCAGAAAATACCTCATCGGGCAGAAACAAATTATTCTAATATTTGATATAATTACTTCCTTCTCCAGCAAAGACTTATAAGAACAGATACAAATAGAAATAAATATTTTCAATAAAATGTTATATTTTGCACAAAACATGGGTATAGTCTTGACACCGAAGACGTAGAAAATGCAAGTCTTGAGCTAGATTTACCTGGAATCTTTATAGTATTAATGCTGTGATGAGACATCTAAGTAATTCATATCAAAGACGTCTAACGCATAAGATAAGTCATTAATTTAATGAAACCAGAAAACACGTCGTGGGATCAAGCAAACAAAGTGGACCTACAAAGACTCCATGATCTTCTGATCCAATTAAATCATGTGGGCCATATTCATCAATAGTGGCTCTTGATCAAAGTCCAGTATAGAGACTGACTATTAGAAGTCTTGCCGTTAGAAGACCTCTAGACTTGTGATACTCTTCTTCTACACGGCACACCGGTAGACAAGTTATTAAAGACTTTGATGCAAAGTCTATAACTTCTCTGGTACTTTCTATGCACCTAATCAATTTTTAAGGTTTCCTAGATGATATGTGTTTGGGGAACTTATTTTAATTTTTTAGGAAGTTTTCGTTGTATGCTTAATTAATTAGCATAGACATTCTTTTTCCCTTATTAGGTTTTTCCCTATGGCTTAATTTTTACTAGTAAGATTTTTAATTAGGTCTATTATAGAAACTTACTTACAAAAACATAGTTTCACCTTAGCCTTTGGGTGATAGTTTATGTTAATTGGTTGGTTTTTAATTTAGATGGGATTGTAATATCTTGGTTTGTTTCCTTTAAACTTTTTATTTTATTTTATTTTCTTGTATTTTGATAAAGTGAGTTTGGGGCTATAGGTATGTGATGGATTAAGGTTTTGAGTGCCAACCTTATTGGAATGCTTAATCTTACCCTGATATCAATTGCCTATTATCTTCATTTAAAAAAATGAAAACACCTATTAACATGGAAATTGAAGAAGGTAATTCATGCTTTTAAAATCTATTGAAGTTCTTTTATTATTATTATTATTATTATTTTAAGAATGAAGGTTTTGTTTAGTTGTTTCCATTGTATTAAAAAAAAAAAAGCAATTTGGTTATGATCTTCTCATATGAGATATGTCCGTTTATGAATAATGAAGATTTTTTTCCCCCTGTTTCTTGACTTTTAATGTTTAAATATGAGGAAGTTTCCTCATTCTGAGCAGCGATATTTTCCTTTGTGTTAAGGGAAAAAAAATCTTAAAGAAGTTTAAATATGTAAAAACGATTTTTGAAAAATAAAAAAGATCATATTCATTTGAAGTTAATTGATTGATATAAAAGATTTAGTTAAGTAATTAATATGATGATATATTTATGGTGATTGAGGTAAAAAATACTGGGAAAGAGAAAAATAAAACCAAAACATGTCAAATTATTGTTTTATGGGTATATCATTTATGCACAATGGTACTAAATAATTTATCTAAAAGTTAACAAGACATGACTGAAAAGTTAATACAACGTTCAACCCAAAAATAGTGGTTTTAAAATTATGAGGACTTATACAGGACGTGTCAAAATTTCTTTGCCTTGCTTGGACTTTTGAGTCCCAAATATGGTGGTTTTGGAATTGAATTAATGGTTTTTATTGTCGGTTGTTTGCACAGTAGACTTCGGAAATTATGTAATACCACGTCACATATTTTCCTTCGCTATAAATGTGCATGGTCGTATAGCCTGTCATTGCACACAAACTCTTGCCCCAAATATCTATTCTAGAGTCCATAAACAAAGTTGACGGCTTTATACTTGTCTGAGAGAATGATGGTTTGGTTTCCTCCATGGCTGAGTCTCCTTCTATTCCTCCTTCCTTCTCCATTCTACTGTTCTTCTCCATTTCCACCCTCTCCCTTTACTCCTCCTTCTATCCCACTGTGCCATCCACACGAAAGCTCTGCTCTTCTCCATTTCAAGAACTCTCTTTCCATAATCAATGCCAGTTTTTATTTGTATGATTGTGCTTATTACGGAATTGGTAATCCTAATAGTACTGTGTCCTGGAATATGAGCAGGGATTGTTGCACATGGAGTGGAGTCACTTGCGCTGAGGTGTCTGGTCATGTCATTCGGCTTGATCTTTCCTGCAGTGGACTTCAAGGACTTATCCACTCCAACAGCAGTCTTTTCTTCCTCACTCATCTCCAAACTCTGGTTCTCTCCTCTAATCAGTTTCATGGTTCAAAAATATCACCCCAATTTGGTAGATTTGTGAGTATGATTCACCTTGACCTTTCTTACTCTGGTTTCACGGGCCAAGTCCCTCTTGAATTCTCTTACTTATCTAGTTTGGTTTCACTTGATCTTAGTGGGAATAGTGATTTGACTCCTGAGACGTATAGTTTGAAACGAATTATTTCAAACTTAACGAGTCTCAAAGAGTTGGGATTGAGTTATGTCAATTTGTCTTGTGTCTCGACTAATTCCTTTACGAATTTGTCAGAAACTTTGCTATCTCTTGATCTTCTTAATACTGGACTAAATGGGAAATTTCCAGAAAACATTTTTCACCTTCCAAATCTGGAAGAGCTCATGCTGTCATACAATAGAAATCTCAATGGATCTTTTCCTAGATATAACTGGACCAGCCCACTTAGAGAGTTAGCCATTTCAGATACTGGATTCACACCAGATGTCCCATATCTTCTTAGGAATCTGAAACAATTGATTTTTTTGGATGTCAGTGATTGTGGTTTAACAGGTTCCTTGCATGCATTATCTAGCAACATCACTCAAATCACGTCCTTTGACCTCTCTAATAATAATTTTCGTGGTCAATTCCCATGGGACTTTCTCAACCTAGGGAATCTTACTTATTTAAACCTTGCAGAAAATAATTTCGAAGGTCAACTTCCTGAAATTTGTATCAACTCCACAAAAAGGACTCTTTTATGTGACTCTTCAAAACACCAGCCAGTTGGCCCTCTTCCACTGAATTTGAAAACCATGGACTTACATGGTAACTTACTTAATGGTACACTACCATCTTGGCTGTGTTCCCTACCGTCTTTGCAATATTTATATCTAGGACGGAACCAATTCACCGGTCATGTTTGTGAATTCCAGTATAATTCATTGGTGACTCTTCATGTATGGTCAAACAAACTACAGGGCCTCATTCCAAGATCAATTTTTCAGCAAGTGAATCTTGGAGACTTAGATCTTTCATCAAATAACTTCAGTGGTGTCATTCATTTAGACCATCTCTCGAAGTTAAAAAATCTCCAATTTCTCGGTCTGTCTTTTAACAGACTATCTGTTGATTCTATCAACTCCATATCAGCTTTGCCCAGTACCGTTCGACAGTTGTCTTTGTCTTCGTGCAATATCACTGGGTTCCCACTCTCCTTAAGAAGCTTAGAATATTTAGAATACCTGGACCTTTCCAACAACCGAGTTGAAGGGAGAGTTCCCCAGTGGCTGTGGAAGGTTGGGAAGGATTCATTGTCTTTTCTGAATATTTCTCACAACCTATTAACTCATATTGGAAAAATCCCATGGAAAAATCTTCATACTATCGACCTCAGCTCTAACCAGATTCAAGGTCAACTTCCAATTCCACCACCTTCAACATATTTCTTTTCAATCTCAAGAAATCAATTGGTTGGAGAGATATCTCCTCTGTTTTGCAACCTTAGTCAGATTGGAGTCCTTGATTTGTCAAACAACAGTTTGTGTGGGAGGATCCCTCCATGCTTTGGAAACATTAGCAATAGTCTCTCTATTTTAGATTTGCGAATGAATAGATTCCATGGCATGATTCCTCCCAATTTTGTTGAAGGAAACTCTTTGGCATTTCTGAATCTCAATGAAAATCAATTGGAAGGACCACTGCCACGATCTTTGTGCAATTGTAAAAGGCTAGAAATTTTAGATGTTGGGATCAACAGGCTAAATGGATCATTTCCGCATTGGCTGGAGTCGCTTTCATCCCTTCAAGTTCTTATCATGAGAGCCAACAAGTTCAATGGTCCACTAAGTAATCCAAAGGCGAGATTTCCCTTTGAAAAGCTTAGAATCATGGACATCTCCCACAATGAATTCAGTGGTGTTCTGCCCACAAATTATTTTGAGAATTTGGCGGCCATGATCAATGCTCACACAGATGTCTTGGAATACATGGGAGGGGTTTCCTATTATTCTGTGTCTGTGACGTTAACAATCAAAGGATTCGACGTTGAGCTAGTAAGAATCCAAAAACTGTTCATTGCCATTGATTTCTCAAGAAATAACTTCACAGGGGAGATTCCAAATGTGATTGGGAAGCTCAATTCTCTCAAAGGCCTCAATTTTTCTCACAACAAGCTGACTGGCCAGATTCCACCGGCATTGGGAAACTTGAGTAACCTTGAATGGTTAGACCTCTCCTCAAATAAGCTTTCCGGAAACATCCCCCCGCAATTGGCTGCAAATTTGTATCAACTTGAAATCTTAAATCTTTCAAACAATGAGTTGAAGGGACAAATACCTCATGGAAAGCAATTTGATACTTTCAGTAATGATTCATACAGAGGAAACCCGGGATTATGTGGGTTCCCTCTGTCTAAATCATGCAGCAATGATGAGGCACGACATGAAGATCGAGGTGATGATGATGAAGAGCATGGCAGTGGAACGATTGATTGGAAGGTGGTGATGATGGGATATGCAAGTGGACTAGTGATCGGAATATCTATCGGATACATGGTGCTTTTCAGCAGAAGCTTCGATTATTGGTTCTATAAGAGATTTGGAGGAGGACGACGTCGTAGAACCAGTAGAGAGAGGAGAAGATCAAACTAGCAAGCAGAGGAAAACAAAATCTCGTTGGATGTCTGGAGAAATGTAAGTTTACAATGTCTTTGCAGTTACAAGTATAATCATTTAATTTTGATGACAAATCCTAATGGCTTCTAATCATTTTGCTTTCTTTTGTGTTTTTGGATTTTTTCTATTGTACAGGAAGGTTCATGAAAATACTGTGGATGATAACGAGCAACTAATGGTCTACCTGGAATAAGGCGTGGGTCTAGATGACGCCATTATCTTATTGTTTAGATAATTTATTGTTTCACAGTCTGTAAACAGAGTGCTTGATAAACTTCCTATGAGGTTTTGTTCATAGGAAGTTTTTTTTTTGAGGGGCGTCATAGGATGTCGTGATGTTGTGATGTTTGTGTTTTAGACGTCTGAGTACTCATCTAATGCAATTTTTATGTTTTCGTTAAAGATGATGGCCATTCTCTTTATATTTGTACCACGTTATAAATGACTTTTGTTGCTTCCTTTAGTGCTATATTTGGATAAGGTTTTGGTCGTAGGAAATGTTGATGTGCAGACGGAGTTCATAAGCCCTATACGAAGGCCTTCATGGCTCAGTCAAGATGAATTCAGCGTGGCAAGCTCAAAGGCGAGAACAACACTACCTGATCAAACAGGGAAAGGTATGAGACGGGTTATAAAAGCATGTTCAAACAGGATCCTACATTTTCGTAGTAATCCAAATATATGGTCTTTCTACATGCAAAATTTCTTTTTCACTCATTTTTTTTCAATTTATTTATCGAATCAAAATTGTTATAAGCTGTTTGGGAACTCTTAATTCTGGAACTGATTTAATGGTGGGAGATCGACTCTCATATGCACGAATTTTCTGCTTCAAATTGAGTGCAGGTTAGATTGAGATAGATGGCACCACCGTATACTCAATTGGCCAGCACGATTTCAGGTCATGGGTAATCATCTTGACTCTATCACGATCCAACCATGTTTGAAGGACCGGAAGCAATTGCTTGGATCCACTTCAAGTGGTCAGTTTATTTGTTTATTTTCCAAAATAATCTCCTACTGTCAGCATATTCTTTAACGTCTTTCTTTCATGTTTTATCCCCTAGCCAAGTGCTGACTTGTCGACAAAATCAGGAAGAAGGAAGGAGTGCTGTATTTTACATGTGGGTTTAAACAGTAATTCCACAAAATACAAGCTTATTTTTACCATGGAGTTAATTTTGCCTTTATATTCATGTCAATTTTGCAGGTATTCGGATTTGGAGAGAATTGGAGTATGGGGTAGAGGCAAGTTTTCCCACCTTTGTAGCTTGCTGCTCAAGAAAAGATGGGTCCTGGAGCTTGATGAAGCCACAGCATCTGTTGGCACAGCTGTCAACAATCGAATTCAGCAAACACTTCGACAACACTTTTTTGATTGCTCATTGTGTAACTCTGTTTTGACAGTGACATGCTTTTGCTTCTTATTCATGGTAAATATTTTATGACCTTTGTATGCATCGCCAAACAAACCGCACAATTTAAAATTTCCAAAACTCAAAACAAAGTTTGTTTTCCATTAATAGAAGTGAAATATAACTCTTAAACATAAGTAAACTGAAGTCTAAACATAATCAAACTCTTAAACATAACCAAGTCTTACAGTCCAAGCAAACGGACCAAGACTCAAGAACAGGCAAACTGAAGGGGTCATTTAAATAAATATATTTGGCAGTAAAATATTTGTGATGTCATTTAAATGATTGAAATGATCCATTTAGTAATTTAAAAAGAAAAATAAAATGTTTCCCGTCTCTCCTCAATTTAACTCCATGTGAATATATATATATATATATATATATATGCAATTGTGATATTATAAAAAGAAAAAAAAATCTCTCTATTCTATTTTTTAAACTGTTATATGAATGTAATAATTTAAAGAATTTCACGAGAAAAAAATACACATCTAAATTAATATTATTCGTTTTTACTTCACATGATTATTCGTGGTTTATTGTTGAATTGCGCTACAGAAATTGCTTATATGTGACGATAAGAATCCTAAATAACAAGAATGCTAAACGATTTTAATTTTTTTTTCTTCTTATAATTTTTTAATCATGTACTATTCTTGTCAAGTGGATCCAACAAAGCTAATTACGTATTCTAGAGCGTTAGGCCTTTTAGAAACAGGATTCATACTAGATGTCCCATATCTTGTTAGGAATCTGAAAGAATTGACTCATTTGGATGCCAGCTTCTGTGGTTTAACAGGATCCTTGGCAGCATTATCTGGCAACATCACTCCAATCACTTCCTTCGACCTCAATTCTAATAATTTTGGAGGTTCCCATGGGAGTTTATCAACCTAGGGAATCTAACATATTTAAATCCTCAAATCAATTATTTCGAAGGTCAAATTCCTGAAATTTGTAGTAACTCCAAAAAAAAAAAAAAAAAAAAAAAAACTCTTTTATGTGACTCTTCAAAAAACCAGTCAGTGGGTCCTCTTCCGTTGAATTTGAAATCCTTGGACAATCTGTAGAACCTTGAACCTTGAACCTACATGAGGACTCTGAACCCTGAAGGAAATCATTGGAAGCGCCATTGCCTCCATCTTTGATCAATTGTGAGTGGATGGAGGTTTTAGATATTGGAAACAACAAGCTTAACAGATCTCAAAAGGGGATGAACTTTTATGGAAATAAACTATCTGGTCCCATTCCAGCATCATTAGAAACGTAACCAGTCTTGAATGGTTAGACCTTTCCTCAAATGATATGATGGAACAGATTCCTCCGCAATTGGCAGATTTGACAGAGCTTTAATTCTTAAACCTTTCTCTTCACAAATTAGTGGAACTAATGCCAAGCGGAAAGCAATTCCAACACATTCAACAATGATTCATGCAGTGGCAATCTAGGATTATGTGGGTTCCCTCTGTCTAAATCATGCAGCAATGATGACGCAAGACATGATGATCAAGACGAAGATGATGAAGATATGGCAGCAGAATGATTGACTGGAAGGTGGTGATGATGGGATATGCAAGTGGACTGGTGATCGGAATCTCTATTGGATACATGGTGCTTTTCCGCAAAAGCTTCGATTATTGGTTCTATAAAAGATTTGGAGGACAACGTCGTAGAACCAGCAGAGGGAGGAGAAGATCAAACTAGCAAGTAGAGGAAAACATAATCTCGTTGAATGTCTTAAGAACTGTAAGTTTACAATGTCTTTGAAGTTACAACTATAGTCGTTTAATTTTTATAACAAATCCTAATGGCTTCTAATCATTTTGCTTTCTTTTGTGTTTTATAACAAATCCTAATGGCTTTTGTCGATAAATGACGAGCAACTAGTGCTCTATTCTGGAATAAGGCATGGGGGTGATGACGCCATTATCTTGTTGTTTAGATAATTTTCTTGTTTCACAGTCTATAAACAGAGTGAATCTTAAATAATAGTAATTGAGGTTTTGTTCATAGGAAGTCTTTTTTTTTTTTTTTTGAGGGGGTCAAAGGGTGCGCTGATGTTGTGGTGTTTGTATTTTAGACGTCCGAGTGCCTATCCAATGCAATTTTTATGTTTTCGTTTAAGATGATGGCCATTCTCGTAATATTTGTATCACGTCATGAATGACTTTTGTTGCTTCCTTTACTTCTATATTTGGACAAGGTTTTGGTCTTAGTAAATCTTGATGTACAGATGGAGTTCATAATCCCTATACGAAGGGCTTCACAGCTCAGTCAAGATGGATTCAGCATGGTCGTTGGTTAGATTGAGATAGATGGCATCACCATATATTCGATTGGCCAGCACGATTTCGGGTCGGTAATTATCATCTCTCACGATCCAACCATGTTTGAAGGACTGGGAGAAATTACTTGGATTCTACATGTCGGTTTAGACAGTAATTCCACAAAATGCAAGCTTTTTTTCTACCATGGAGTTAATTTCACGTTTATATTAATGCCAATTTTGCAGGTACTCGGTTTTGGAGAGAATTGGAGTATGGGGTGGAGGCAACTTTGCCTACCTATGAAGCTTGCTACTCAAGAAAAGATAGGCCCCGGTGCTTGACGAAGCCACAGCAATCGTTGACGCAGCTATTACCATTGCGCTCCGTTATTACCATAGCACATTGTGCAACTCTGTTCTTGATGGAGACATGCTTTTGCTTCCTAACTTATTATGATTTTGCAGTTGTTGATTCTCAAAAGTCCTGATCATGCTTGATTGATTTTCGTGCAGGTTTTATGAGGAATACGACTCTCCTGAATGATTACCAGAGAACAAACTGTCTGAATTCGCTAAATCGTGGCAGAGTACACCTTGAGATCAAATTCGAATTTGTGACGAACTAACAGTGTATTGAACAGCGAATCATTTTGAAAATTAAGTAGTGGCGTGTTTGGTGTTGGGTTATTCATGTAAAACTGCATTTTAATGACAAACCTATTCCCTTTACAAATCTTATTAATAACTTCGACATTAGTATTGAAATTTTTATTTTAGTTCGAGTTTCTACAGGCGTCAATGTTCTAGTGCACAAAGCTCCGTTATGTCGATGTTTAGCAAACAATATCAGTAAAACTACTATTATGCATGTAATTGGATCTTCAGGTGGCCATACATGGAGAAGTAGAAATTTATTCTCTTTAGGTGCTTCCTTTTGTTTTTACTTTGTCTTATTTCAAAGATTTCAGTGCTAAATCTAATGAACCGTGATTAATTATATAATTTAATCATGATTAGCTCTAATTTGGACCTCTCTAAGAAAGATTTTCAATATTAGGATTGTGATAGCCAATTTCAGACTGAAACAATTTTTTTTCCTTTTTCTAGCGAGAAAGACTTTGACATATATTCCTTTTTTATTTTTTATTTTTTTTAGATGTTTTTTAATGAATTACCGAAGTTTTTAAAAATTAGTTAAAAGGTCATTTTTTTTTAAATTGGGGGACTGGTTCCTCATTTATTTCATCTCACTTTTTGAGGAAGAGTTGAGGGGAAAACTGGTTTATCTAGTTTCATTGCAAACACGTGATGAGAATTAACGAATACAAAAATAGGGATTTATAACTAATAGCCAATGATTTTTTTTTTCCCATAAATCTATTATTGAAATTAATTATGTATTTTTCTGATTTCCTTGAAAATGTTGCTATCTTCTGTTTAGTCTGTAGCAACAATTTTTTGGGGACCGGTTCCTATCTTATTTTGTCTCACTTTTTGAGGAAGAGTTAAGTGGAAAACCAATTATATTCAGGTTCTTAAATGGTCAATTAATGATTTACCACATAATTGTTTTCCCAATGATTATTATTTTTTATATATCTATTATTAAAATAAATTTTATATTTTTCTGATTTTCTTGAGAATGTAGCTATCTTCCATATGGTATGTAGTAGCAATTTTTTGGGGGACCGGTTCCTGACTTATTTTGTCTTTTTGGAGAAATATTTGAGTAGAAAATAGGTTATATCCAATTTCATTGCAAACACGTGATGGCTTTCATGACTTCCTAGGAGTATTGATATATACAAAATAGGGATTGCTAACTAAATAGCCCTTTTTAAAAGAATTTTTTTTAATAAATGGTCAATATTTTAAAAAATTAACTAAAAAGCTCTTTTTTTCTAAAATTGAAGGACCGGTTCCTCACTTATTTCATCTCACTTTATGAGGAAGAGTTAAATGGAAAACTAGTTACATCCAATTTCATTGCAAACACGTGATGCTTTTCACGACTCCTAGGAGTCTCAACATATACAATACAGGGATTTAAAACATGAGCAACATATCTTTTGTGTTTCTAGGTTTTGCATCTGTACAGGAAAGTGCATGATAAGTACTGCTGATGATCAGGAGCAACTATTGCTACCCCCGACCGAGTGGCGTGGCTCTTAAAACATGAGTGCCTTGTTTTTTAAGTTAATTTCTTGTTTCAAAAAACTCTGTAGACAGAGTGAACGGAACGGTGACTAATTTTATCATTTGGTCCTTTTGTATTGTGTCTGTTGTTGTCTCAAGAAATATTCCTACTGGTGTTCTTGTGTTTGCGTTTTGGCTGTTTCTGCAATGCAATTACTATTCAGGCTGAGCAATGACTTAAAACCTGCAGAGTGAATAAAAATGACAGTCGTTGAATCACGATAAAACATGAGAAAGATGGACATCTAAGAAGACAGAAATAGCTTAAGAAGCACAATTAAAAACGACAACAACCTAGAACTTGAGAAACGTAACAAGAGACGACAACATCCTAAGCAGAAATAAAGATGAACTTGAAACGATAGAGAACTTGGGAAAACAACAACAGCGTTAAAAGACAACAACAATGAATTAACAAACGAACCGCAAAAACGAAAATGAAACTGCAAAATGAGAGTCGATTATGTTAATATTACACAATTTATATATTCTTTTACTTAAACTTATATTAAGTTTTTTTTTTAAACCAATGAAATGACTTAAATACCCCTAAGAAAGGGAACACCTCTACACTCGCCCTAGAAGATAAGGTGAAACAGATTGACCCCCCTCCCTCTTTTTTTTTTTTTTTTTCCCTCCCTCCATGCAACCCACGAGAAGATTATATTCTTTTAAAATCATTTTTCAAATGCATAGTCATCCATATATCTATATTCGAAGTTTTTATATTTTCTGTTTTCATTTTAGAATAATTCTTGTACCTCTCTTCCACGTTGCCGACCGGGAAGCTTTAAAAATTAATTAGAAGCCCAAGTCGATCCCATGGTCACTTTGGAGATAATATTGTTCGGTTGTGTGTTTCTGATCTCTCTCTCTCTCTCTCTCTCTCTCTCTCTCTATATATATATATATATATCAATTAAGTTTGGTCTTTTGCAACCATCGGTGGCGAATGTTTCTTCAATGAAACAATCACGAGTAAAGCACACGTTTTCTAGTTTTATAGCGAACATTGTACTATTTCAATTCTGTTCCACCCCCCCCCCCCCCCCACCCCCCCCCCCCCCCCCCTCTTAAACAAAAAATATAAATGGTGGAAACAATAATTGGTAAGAATATCAAGATATTTTAATTAGATTGTCACCTATTTAGAATCCTCATTATCTATCCACGCAATACGTTGTGAGGCAATTTAAGTTGACCAATTGATTGATTACTCTTCAGTCAAATCATGTGGACAATATTTCATGAGTACTTTCATAGTAGATCATTAAAACGTTGATATGTCACGTCCCGAACCAGAAAAAATTGATGCCACAATGCTCAATTAGAATAGAGTGATAATCCTCCAATAAACTTCAAATGAAAATTGAATACAATATATATCGTTCAAATAATTAAATATTCAATCTCAAAACTATGTTTGAGTTCTATGCAGCAGAATTATAGAGACTTATTTTAAAAGAAAACTAAAGTAATCAATAAAATTTTATTACTATGCTCATTAAAACTTTTACCTGTTTTCTTTTAACTTTATTATATATTTTTCACATTGCAATTTTTATCATTTTCTGTTAATTCTATTATATATTTTTCTTTTCTTAACGTTGTTTAATGGGTTGAAAATTCTCTAGTTGTCACTGATAATTTGTAAACGCTTGAGCTTTATATGGTCTCCTCGTATTCAGATCGTGTTATCCCTGTTCTAAAATTCTAGTGCTATTTGATGGATAGACGGACCCATGTTGGTTGCCGTCAAATTATATATAATTAACCCAATAAATTTTAGGGATTCAGAGGTAAATAACATTTTTTTAATAAGTTTTTGTTATTCAGAGGTAAATAACATTTTTTTAATAAGTTTTTTAACAAATGGTTAAAATTTTTAAAAGATTGTTAAAAGGCCATTTTTCATAAAATAGTCGGTCAATTTTTCTAAATGGTAATTAATCATTGATTAACCATAACATAAATCACGAAATATCATAGTCTACCAAATATGAAAAAAAAAAAAAAAAAAGTTAAACGGTCATTATTTTGGTTAAAAAAAAAGTTCGGTAATTTATTAGATTAAGTGATTAAAAAAAGTCATTTAGCCTAATTTTTATATTATTTCCATATGTTAATTATCTAATCAAGCCATGAAGATGAGAAAAACTTGTACAAAAGAGTAAAGACTCTGTTTAAAAAATCAATAATAATTAACATGCCTGATTTTGGTGCTGGAGCATCATTAACTCTAGTCACAACACGGGCAGCGTATATACACACACATATATATATATATATATATATATAATTTCTAAACGGCACTTGGCAATTAAACTTTTGCAACCAT
Source organism: Ficus hispida (assembly GCA_025413025.1). Taxonomy (NCBI): domain Eukaryota; kingdom Viridiplantae; phylum Streptophyta; class Magnoliopsida; order Rosales; family Moraceae; genus Ficus; species Ficus hispida. Next base: position 28,631,777 of record CM046374.1, on the reverse strand, counting down.
CATGTTTGCTTTTGCTTATTATGTTTTGCTTTTTTTTTTTTTTTTTCCTAATTAAGTCTACAGTCATCGTACGAGGAAATGACAACTTTCATTCATAGTGACGTTGCTGGAAAACTTTCCAGACTCTACCACTTTCGCAAAGCTAGCTAGAAAGGGGCACCGATTAGTATACATTTGAGATACATATAATGATCCTCTCCGTATTTAAATAATTCCAGTGATACCTATTTAATGGATGAGGGCCACATTTAGATTGTAATCAAATATGGACAAATATTGAACTTGACTACTAATGAAGGACTCAGTGATGGAACTTGATCAAATTAAACTTAATTCCGTGAATTGATAACTTAATATAGACAGTATGATGAGAAAAGTATACAAACAAAAAGAGCAAAAGTCTAAAGTCATAAAAGCGGCAGCATATAAAAAAAAATAAAAAATCAAAATCAAAAACCGCACTTTGCTATTAAAGCTGTGAAATAGTAAAGTAATTTTCTTCCAACTAGAGTCTAAAGACATTGAACGAGGAAATGATATATATATATATATATATATATATATTAAGGATTGGGAATAAGTGGAAGACGAAGAAAACAAAGTCTACTCCGATGTTCTTTCCTTGGAGAATTCATAGTGGTGCTTTTTTAAACAAAGACCAAAAAAGTTATAAAACAATAGCAACAATAAAAAAAAGAGAGAGCCACTCAACTTTATGAATTTTTATGATTTTAGAACGAGAAGGAGAAAGTGTCAAGTTTACATATAATATTTATAGTACTACAGTTAATAGGACATACGTCAATGATTAATAATTTAATTGAAAACAAAAAACTGCATTATAAAAATAAATTTTATTGAATAAATTTAGTTTTCAGTGGTCCTGGTTTGAGCCCATCTTAGTAACTTGACAAACCGATATAAAAATATATTAAAAACCCACTGAATATATAAATTAATGAATTCGTAATACATTAAAACTCTGTTATACACATGACTAAATTAGGGGGTCTTTGTAAAAAATTTGTCTATTGTTGTTTATTGTTGCTTTCCTTCGCACCCTTGGAGATGAGAAATCCATTGGTGTATGATTGTTGTCCCATGGTTTGTTTTTTTGAAAGTATATAATTGAGCTATGGTTTTTATTTACTTAAATATTTTTGCTTGGTTTAATGTTCGCTCAATAACTAATTGTGATATTCTAGCCAGTTTCTTCTAATGCTATTTACTTCCTCTCGATATTTATTTATATTTAAATGTACGTACGTATGTATGTATAGTGATTGGACAAATATGAAGGAAAAAAGGAATCTAGTATGCACTGAAGCCATCGAATAAGAAAAATTATAACTTTATTTCCATTCAATACTTGGCATAAATAACTATATTCTTATTAATAGAAAATTATATCTAACTTCATTTTCAAATAGTGCTTCCAATGAAAAGCGGAAAATTTTTTTTCTGGCTTTGCTACTTTCGAAAGCTAAAAAGGGTATACATTGGTATACACCTGAGAGACATATCCATTAATTTGACTACTACTAGTGGATGACTCATTAATGGAACTGGATCCAAATAACTTAACTCCGGGAATTAATTACTTTATCTAGACTGGAAGATGAGAAAAGTATACTAACAAAAAGACCGAAGTCTGAAGTCACAAAAGAGGCAGCATATAAAAAAATTCAAAAACCGCACTTTGTTATTAAAGCTTTGCAACTACGAAGTAATTTTCTTCCAACTAAAGTCTAAAGGCCATTGTACGAGAAATTATATTTTTAAAGGGATTGGGAGTAAGTGAAAGACGAAGAATACAAAGTCTACTCCGATGATCTTTCCTTGGAATCTTCTTAGTGCAACTATTATTAATAAAGACCAAGAAAGATTGAAAAAATAAACAAATGAAGAAAAGCCACTCAACCAAACAGAGATTGAAAGCAAATTAATAAAGTAAAACATTTTTCTGGGAGCACGGTAGAATTTTTATAATTTTAGAAGGAGAAGGAGGTGTAGCAAGTTCACACATGATCAAACGGGGAAAGGTATGAGAGGGGTTCTAGAAGCATATTCAATCAGGATCCTACCTTTCGAGGTAATCCAAATATGTGGTTTTTCAATATCTATGATTTTGCTGATGTAAATATTACAAAATTTTTGAGATAATGAACCATTCATGTGTTATGATAGCACTGCAATCCACCAAAATTTAATTTTTCTTGATAGTTGGAACATTTGCAGGGGCTATTAAAAATTCATTTTAGTACTCAAGATAGTAAAACAGAGGATGTAACTGGACTGAAAAAGCAACTTTTTTAAGAAACATGTATTTTGTTCTTGTGTGTCCACACCAAAGATATTCCTGAATTGTATTAAGAGTTGTTTAAGTTTATGATTTTGATTTTTGATCCTCATGCGTAAAAATTACAGTTTGATATGCTCCATACATGCACATGCACTTTCTGTCGAGGAATGAGGAGCTGCATTTTAGGATGAGCAAGCAGAGGGAAATCAACTCTCATACACAAATGATGAAGCACCAAAGGATCAAGATGGAGGTGATGAAGTTGTGCACAACGATAATGGTATGATTGATCGGATGATGGTGATGATGGGATATGAAAGTGGAGTGATTATCGGAATATCCGCCGGATAAATGGTGCTTTTCAATAGAAGTTTTGATTACTGGTTTCATAATAGATTTGAAAGAAAACAACATCGTAAAACAAGTGCTCACTCAAGAGGAAGGAAAACAAAGTCTCGTGACAAGTCTAGGAAAGTAAGCTTGTAATGTCTTTGCGGTTAATAAAAACTAGCTTAATTTTAGAAATAAAATTAACTATATCAGCTTAATATGATTTTTTGCTCTGTTTTGTGGTTATGTGTTTGCTGTTGTTGATGATCAGGTAAAACTGCTGCTGTGCTCCGGACTGAGGCATTGCTTCAATGACACAATTCTCTGTTCTTGTCTAATAATTCAGCTTTTTCTTGTTCGAGTAATTTGTAGGCAGAGATCATAATAAATGGTTAATTTTCTATTTCTGAGGTTTTGGTCATAGAAAGTACTTCATGTGCTCTGTATTTGTATTTAGGTGTCTGTTCAATGGAATAATCTTTTGTAGTTTTGTCTAGTCAGATGATAACTACTCTCACTACTTTTGGTTAGAAAATCTAAAAAATTGAATCAACATGTTTTCATGTTCTATTTATGCTGTGGCCGGAGAAGAAACTAGCAAGCAGAGGAAATGGTGCCATGAGAAAAGAAAGGTAATATTTCTCTAGCTACTTAACTACTTGTTTCAGTTTTAGAACCAAACTTGATTGGCTACATAATAATCTTTTTTTTTTTTTTAATTTTTTTTGCTGCTATATAGGAAGGTGCATGAAAAGTAGTGTTGATGATCAGGCGCAACTGCTGCTCTATTAAAAGTACCCATGTTTTTGCATATATAGGAGGTCCTATGTTCTGGAGTTTATTTTTTAGGTGTTCTTATTATTATTATTATTATTATTATTATTATTATTGTTAAACTTGGAGACGAGAGATTCCAATTTAAAACCTTGTTGTAAAGATAGACATGAAATATAATGATTAAAAATGCCCATGATATCGATTCAGTGTGATGTTTGAACATACATTAGCTCTACTTAGAGCTAAGTTAGTACACATTTTCTCTATGCTTGTGATTGATTTTTCTCGATGTAACACATTTTCAGCAACGTTTCACTCTTTCCCTACAGTACACATTTTGGCCCCGGATTTGTGGTAAACCTCAAAGAACCAAAAATAGGAAGAAGGAAATTAACCATAGTCCATAACCAAAATGAGTGGACAAATGAGGGGGAAAAAAAAGTTATCATTTGAAGCTACTAAGGGGCATCGATTGATATAATTAATTATCTAATTAAAAAAAAACATAGCAATAATAAAGGTATTTGGTGGACTGACCGCAGGTCTTGTTAAGGGTAAAAAACAAAAAAACTTGAGTTTCACAGTGTAAAAACATAGCAATACTAATAAACATATAAGGGTATTGGCTGGTTACTTACTTAATAAGTTGACATTTGAAGATGAAATCTCAATTCCTTAGCAGCCTCAAATTCAACAAGACAATATTAGAACCTAGAAAATTTAAATAAGCGCCCATTCTATCAATACAATATTGGTTATTTCAGAAATAGCACCATTGCATTAAAGGTAAAAACAAAACCAAGTTTCATATACTAAAAATATATGTAACAATAATAATACATATATATATATAAGGATTTTGTATTGCTTCATTTAATTGATTGATCTTTAAGATAAAAAATTCAATCACTTAGCAGTCTCTTATTGAACAGCTCCATCTTGATTTGTCGTCAAATTTGTACTACCGATGGCGGGTACTCATTCATGGTAGGAAACTTTTCCCTACACTCCTCTTTACAAAAAAAAAAAAAAAAAAAAAGATAATAATAATAATAATAATTAGAAAACAAAAAGAAATTCAGTTAAGACTGCATTGGCATATCTTCATCGGCATGCGTATGGCAGGTTCCTTTGACAACGATTTAATGGTAATTAACAATCATTATTATCGGCAACAGGAGATGACTTTATTGTAACGCAGTAAGAAGACCGCTACATTGCACAGAGAAGATTAGGTGAAACAGATTGACAAGCTTTAGAAAATGATATTTTCTTCAAGAAAAATATTAGGGACACCAATCGTAATTATAATTTTCCAGTACCAACTTATATATGTGACAAATGAGTTGTCATTCTTCTATTGATAAGTGTTTAAAATATTGTTATATCAATTAATTACATCTACTAACCTATACATGTGGCAACACAAGTAAAAATTATGGATTTAACGACGGTTATTAACTATCGTGTAAAGTTTATACGATGGTTAGACAATCATCATGGAATATTTTGAGATACCATGACGGTTAAATGTCGGTTCACACCATCATTGAATAGAAAAAAATGGAGCAAATTTCGTTAAAGTGAGAACTTTACACGACGGATTTTGTTCAAAACCGTCATGTAAAGTGGTCTTTACACGAAGGTTTATGGGTTTACGCACGAATTTCAAAGCACAAATTTTCAAAATTTTAAATGAATTTTCAGAAAATTACACGAAGTTTATAGAAACCGTGTATAATCTCAGGTTACATGATGGTTTTAATAAACCGTCGTCTAAGCCAACTTTTGTAGTAGTGCAACTTATATATGTAGCAAATTAGTTATCTTTTTTATTGACAAGAATTTAAAAGATTGTCATATCAATTAATTACATCTATTAACTTATATATGTGGCAAACAAGTTGCCGTTCTTTTGTTGGTAAGTGTTTAAAAGATTTTCGTATTAATTAATTACATCTGTCAACAAAAATATGACATATAAGTTAGTTTTCAAAAAGTTAGGATTATGATCAGTGTCTATAACATTACTCTTTCTTCAACTTTGACCGCCCCCCCCCCCCCTCCCCCCCTTTTTAAAGCATTGTTCAAATGCATAGTTAACTTATCAAAACAAAAAAAGAAAACTATATATCTTGTTTTGAAGTTTTTGTATTTTCTGTTTTCCTTGAGAATAATTCTTGTACCTCTCTTCTATGCTGCACAATAGTAAACATTTAGAAGCTAATCGTTAGATAGGCATTGGCATCGGCCTATCTTCGATCGGCATACATATGGCAGGTTCGTTTGATAACGATTCAGTAGCTCTTAATCATAATTAACAATCATTATTATGTCATGTATCATTTTCTCAGTATTCTTGTAGTCTTGGTGTTGACTTTAGACTCCAAAGATGACTTATTTGTTAAGTATAAAGTAATCCATGTTCAGTGGTTTGTATATATATGTAACATTCTTCCGTTATGTTGTCTTTGCTTCTTTGGCTTCAACTGCAAGGGTAATCTTCAAATAAGAAGTGGCATAGGCGGTATTAGTAGATTATTGGTTTCATTTGAATAGTCCTAATTGAGAGACTAAACTAAGTTTTTCATTGCATGAGATGTATGAAAAACCCCAGGCAAGTAGTCAATTTTGACCATATTGTTAGGAAAAGGACAAATTAAAGTCTGAAGTTTGCCAACTTGTTCAGGATAAAATAAAGCATTTTCAATTGCTTGTAATTGTACTATTCTTCTGTTATGTTTGCTTATTTGACTTAAGGTGCAAGAAGAACCTCCAAATTAATAAGAATTAGGTGGTATTAGCAGATTATTCGTTTAATTCAATTAGTTACCACTCGCGGATTAAGAGAAGATTTTCATTGCATTTGATGTATGAAACACCCTGGTAATTAGCTCACATTTTGACCATAGAAATAGGACTAATTTTTTTCTTTAATCCCTCAACTATGTCCATTTTTGTCCAAAAGTTTAATACGTCTCAGAGCCAATGTTCTAGTAATCAATTTACCTCACAGTGATCATCTTATCCAAAACAGTGTTAAAAAAAAAAAAAGAATTCTAATTACCTTATTAGGTAAAACAAATCCAAGTTTCATATAGTAAAAATATATATAACACAATAATAATATAAATATAAGGTTTTATGCTGTTCCACTTAATTGGTTGATCTTTTAAGGTCAAAAATTCAATTACTTAGCCGTCCCCTGTTGAACAGCTCCATCTTGATTTGTCGTCAAATGTGTACTACTGATGGCTGGTACACTCTTCATGGTAGGAAACTTCTACACTCTTCTTCACCAAAAAAGAAATGATAATAATAATAATAAATTAAAAACAAAAAGAAATTCAGTTAATCCTGCATTGGCATGTCTTCAATCGGCATACGTATGGCAGGTTCCTTTGACAACGATTTAATAGGTTTTAATGGTAATTAACAATCATTATTATCGGCAACAGGAGATGACTTTATTGTAATGCAGTAAGAAGACCGCTACATTGCACAGAGAAGATTAGGTGAAACAGATTGACAAGCTTTAGAAAATGATATTTTCTTCAAGAAAAATATTAGGGACACCAATCGTAATTATAATTTTCCAGTACCAACTTATATATGTGATAAATGAGTTGTCATTCTTCTATTGATAAGTGTTTAAAATATTGTTATATCAATTAATTACATCTAATAACCTATACATGTGGCAACACTAGTAAAAATTATGGATTTAACGACGGTTATTAACTATCGTGTAAAGTTTATACGATAGTTAGACAATCATCATGGAATATTTTGAGATACCATGACGGTTAAATGTCGGTTCACACCATCATTGAATAGAAAAAATGGAGCAAATTTCGTTAAAGTGAGAACTTACACGACGGATTTTGTTCAAAACCGTCATATAAAGTGGTCTTTACACGAAGGTTTATGGGTTTACGCACGAATTTCAAAGCACAAATTTTCAAAATTTTAAATAAATTTTCAGAAAATTACACGACAGTTTATAGAAACCGTCATCTAAGCCAACTTTTGTAGTAGTGCAACTTATATATGTAGCAAATTAGTTATCTTTTTTTATTGACAAGAATTTAAAAGATTGTCATATCAATTAATTACATCTATTAACTTATATATTGGCAAACAAGTTGCCGTTCTTTTGTTGGTAAGTGTTTAAAAGATTTTCGTATTAATTAATTACATCTGTCAACAAAAATATGACATATAAGTTAGTTTTCAAAAAGTTAGGATTATGATCAGTGTTTATAACATTACTCTTTCTTCAACTTTGACCGCCCCCCCCCCCCCCCCCTCCCCCCCTTTTTAAAGCATTGTTCAAATGCATAGTTAACTTATCAAACAAAAAAAGAAAACTATATATCTTGTTTTGAAGTTTTTGTATTTTCTGTTTTCCTTGAGAATAATTCTTGTACCTCTCTTCTATGCTGCACAATAGTAAACATTTAGAAGCTAATCGTTAGATAGGCATTGGCATCGGCCTATCTTCGATCGGCATACATATGGCAGGTTCGTTTGATAACGATTTAGTAGCTCTTAATCATAATTAACAATCATTATTATGTCATGTATCATTTTCTCAGTATTCTTGTAGTCTTGGTGTTGACTTTAGACTCCAAAGATGACTTATTTGTTAAGTATAAAGCAATCCATGTTCAGTGGTTTGTATATATATGTAACATTCTTCCGTTATGTTGTCTTTGCTTCTTTGGCTTCAACAGCAAGGGTAATCTTCAAATAAGAGTGGCATAGGCGGTATTAGTAGATTATTGGTTTCATTTGAATAGTCCTAATTGAGAGACTAAACTAAGTTTTTCATTGCATGAGATGTATGAAAAACCCCAGGCAAGTAGTCAATTTTGACCATATTGTTAGGAAAAGGACAAATTAAAGTCTGAAGTTTGCCAACTTGTTCAGGATAAAATAAAGCATTTTCAATTGCTTGTAATTGTACTATTCTTCTGTTATGTTTGCTTATTTGACTTAAGGTGCAAGAAGAACCTCCAAATTAATAAGAATTAGGTGGTATTAGCAGATTATTCGTTTATCAATTAGTTACCATCGCGGATTAAGAGAGATTTTCATTGCATTTGATGTATGAAACACCTGGTAATTAGCTCACATTTGACCATAGAAATAGGACTAATTTTTTTCTTTAATCCCTCAACTATGTCCATTTTTGTCCAAAAGTTTAATACGTTCAGAGCCAATGTTCTAGTAATCAATTTACCTCACAGTGATCATCTTATCCAAACATGTTAAAAAAAAAAAAGAATTCTAATTACCTTATTAGGTAAAAACAAATCAAGTTTCATATAGTAAAAATATATATAACAATAATAATATAAATATAAGGGTTTATGCTGTTTCCACTTAATTGGTTGATCTTTAAGGTCAAAATTCAATTACTTAGCCGTCCCCTGTTGAACAGCTCCATCTTGATTTGTCGTCAAATGTTACTACTGATGGCTGGTACACTCTTCATGGTAGGAAACTTCCTACACTCTTCTTCACCAAAAGAAATGATAATAATAATAATAAATTAAAAAACAAAAAGAAATTCAGTTAATCCTGCATTGGCATGTCTTCAATCGGCATACGTATGGCAGGTTCCTTTGACAACGATTTAATAGGTTTTAATGGTAATTAACAATCATTATTATCGGCAACAGGAGATGACTTTATTGTAATGCAGTAAGAAGACCGCTACATTGCACAGAGAAGATTAGGTGAAACAGATTGACAAGCTTTAGAAAATGATATTTTCTTCAAGAAAAATATTAGGGACACCAATCGTAATTATATAATTTTTCCAGTACCAACTTATATATGTGATAAATGAGTTGTCATTCTTCTATTGATAAGTGTTTAAAATATTGTTATATCATAATTAATACATCTAATAACCTATACATGTGGCAACACTAGTAAAAATTATGGATTTAACGACGGTTATTAACTATCGTGTAAAGTTTATACGATAGTTAGACAATCATCATGGAATATTTTGAGATACCATGACGGTTAAATGTCGGTTCACACCATCATTGAATAGAAAAAAATGGAGCAAATTTCGTTAAAGTGAGAACTTTACACGACGGATTTTGTTCAAAACCGTCATATAAAGTGGTCTTTACACGAAGGTTTATGGGTTTACGCACGAATTTCAAAGCACAAATTTTCAAAATTTTAAATAAATTTTCAGAAATTACACGACAGTTTATAGAAACCGTCATCTAAGCCAACTTTTGTAGTAGTGCAACTTATATATGTAGCAAATTAGTTATCTTTTTTTATTGACAAGAATTTAAAAGATTGTCATATCAATTAATTACATCTATTAACTTATATATGTGGAAACAAGTTGCCGTTCTTTTGTTGGTAAGTGTTTAAAAGATTTTCGTATTAATTAATTACATCTGTCAACAAAAATATGACATATAAGTTAGTTTTCAAAAAGTTAGGATTATGATCAGTGTCTATAACATTACTCTTTCTTCAACTTTGACCGCCCCCCCCCCTCCCCCCTTTTTAAAGCATTGTTCAAATGCATAGTTAACTTATCAAAACAAAAAAAGAAAACTATATATCTTGTTTTGAAGTTTTT
>CM046374.1:28592688-28621646 GCA_025413025.1 Ficus hispida | reverse complement strand
CTAATTTGTCTACTTCAACTTCAGTCATTTCATGTCTATTTTTACAAGGGGGCAAAAAAAAAAAAAAAGAGAAAGTTATAGAATTCCAAATACAGGACATACACATAGCTGAGAAATGAGGAAGATTTCTTTCTTTCTTTTCAGCAAGTCATGGACCATTTGAAAGCTGACACTTGGAAAATATATGCTAATTTGCATTGGAAATGGCAAGTTCAGACGAAGAAAGAAAATGTCCAACCCAATAAATAAGTTACACAGGCAATATGATTTGTTTCCGTTATCTCACAAATGGTTTATATGATTCATCTAGTGGGACCACATAAGACTACTGTATACGAATATCGGGATCCAATCCTTTCCAAGTTACAGTGATCCTTAATAGAATTTATGTTAAACATAGAAAACGCATATTTCATCAAGATTTTGACTTGATACGCCTTTTCACTTTTTTCATGTAATAAAGTTATTAATATATATGTAAATGTCTGAGAAGTTACAATCATCTAGATAAATATGAAAATTTTGTATGTGATGGACGGCATAGATTAGTGTGCAAATACTTTTTGCATGTTACAATATGGCACATCCAATTATCACCAATTATCATCAATTAATTATAAAACGTATTGTTATGATTTTTTCGGTAATTATGAATTTAGCTAATTAGGGGCGTCTAATATGAAATGTTTTAGCTACTCATATTTCTCCATATATCTTTTATTTTTCTTTTTGTATTTATGTATTTTCTGATTTTCAGAGCATTGTATCTTTCTTCCTCCTAACAAACATAGCCGAGACCCACAAAGACTCCATTTTGACTCTCGAAAGTCCTCTATAGTGAGTGACCATCTAGAAGTCTTGCCATAAGAAGACCTCCGGATACTCTTCTTCTGCACGGCACACCGGTAGATAATTGACTAAAGACTTTGATGCAAAATCTGCAACATATCTGGTACTTTCTATGCTCCTAAATCAATTTTCTAATTTGTCATTGTTTTTGCAAACCACGTTATTTCGTTGTTTAAGGGATTGGTCATAAGTGGAAGACCAATTCTAAGATGACTTTCTACGGCATGTGTAAGAACATGAAGACCTTGTAAAGAGCAATAATATTAAAGAGATCGACACTTGCATGAAATTTGCGATATGGCTGTCCCACGGGGAACGTTCAATTAGGGCTAGCTAGGATACTATTGTCTAAATTGTTCATTAAAAAAAAAAAATCAAATCAAATCAAATCAGGTTGAATAATAGCAACCATAAAGGAACTTTAAGGAATTATGGTCCGTTCAACATTCGGTTTGGAAAAAAAATTTTGAACATAATTCAAAACTTTTTTTTTTTTAGTGTTTTATCTCAAAAAAAAAATTCAAATTTACATTTCAAAACTATGTTTCAAATAGACCCATAGAAACGGTTAAGTATTTTCTTCTTCTCCTGGCCTACAATAACGTTTAAAAACTAAAAAGAAGAATCGAACAAACAAAAGCAAACCGTATGATTCGAAAAAGTCAATAAATTTGGATTTTTTCTAATACTTTTTAATTATATGCTCTCTTTATGTTGATTGGCATGAAAAGTAACATATTTTATGCGTGGGGCGTTGGAGTCTTCGTTCGAAACTGAGCCACTAGAACTTTTATCAACATTTTCTCCAAAAACTTTAAAAATCCAAAAAAAAAAAAAAAACGAATAGACAAAAGCAAACATTAATATTCAAAAAGTTAAACAGATGTGGCCTTTCATATTTCTTTTTTTTTTTTTTTTTGATGCTCTCTTCATGTTAATCGGTACAAAAAGTCAGGTATGTTAGGCATGTTCAATCACCGCACCATCAGTAGCAGTATTTGTCAAATTTGTTAATATATGACGACAATCAGCAGGGGAGGTCCTTTTACTGTACTTAGAAATGAAGAACAGATAGAAGAAATGACCTTAAAAAGTGTAGTTGTGTATTTGGATGAAAATGAACTATGACAATTAAAAAGTATAAAACCTGAAATGTGTTTAGGAAAAAAAAAAAAACCTTGATATATGAATAGTAAAATTGGTTTACTTTTGGAGAAAAAAGACAAAAAGTATTTGAAAAACGCCAACTGAAATGGATGCTCCAAACGCCCACTAATCTTATAGAATGGGCACATAGAAATAAACCTTTTTTTTTTTTTAATATACAATCAATGTCATATGTTTTTTTTACCAAACATTTTTTTGGATTTCGACAAGATGGTCGGACGTATCCAGCTTCGATCGTCAGAGAGATTCTGTTAGAATCTAAAATAGATTCTACCAGAATCTAAGGAGGCAAAATGAATTATTATAAAATGCAAAATTGATAGGCTACAACAGGACTTGTCATGAAGTCTAGTTTTGCTATTTTAAGTCATGAATTGATGGGATATGGAGATCAATTCCTCACAAATGGTCTGTACGGTCAAGTTGATAGGACCCACATGAGATTGTCTGTATGTGAGTATCAGGATTCAATCCTTTTCAAGTCACATAATCAAGTACAATTGACACATATTTCATCTCACTAGAAAGACTTTAATTTGGTATTAATCTTTATACTCTTTGATATATATATATATATAAATATATCTAATAATCTACTTAATTACTCTATACAAAAGGATGAAAGTACTTAGTAACAGTGCCACATGGAGTGTCCAATACCCGTCACCTCATAAATTTTTTCTTTTTTAAGGATAAAAAGTTTATTTTTTTATTTTTTCAAAAAAAAAAAAAAACAATACTCACCTCAACTCCAAATAAAATATCTCAAAAACTCCGTTTTCAAAAATTCCCCCAAACAGGCCCCAAGACTTAAGTGATTTTTATATTTTAAGATATTTACTACCATGAGTATGATCAAATATGAGGTATTATTATTTGAAACACAAGTAAGATCAACTATGATAATTAGTCAAAACAAGTAATTATCACGTTTTCGACGGTTCGATAATACAAGACGTCACAAATTTCTTTATCAATGTTGTTTTTGCAAAACAGAATATGTTATTTCTTTCAATTCCAAATTATTTTAGGATTAATTATTACTAGTCTGAAATAAATCCAGGTAGAAGTTGAAAATTTTCAAGTTGTGGACCTGAATAAGTTGATAACCTGGCATACACTCAATATTTGTTTGTCTGGCTGATTTTTTTTTTTTAATTTATGTTATCTTTTTTTCTAATTAAAGTTTAAAATCATTATGACATAAAGTCAAGATATTGTTAAATGTATATGTGTGTACATATTTGGAAGACGATGAAAAAGAGAGTCCATCCTGTGTCTTTCTTGGAATCTTCGTAGGGATGTTAGAAAGATATTTTTGTTAATTTTTTTTTTCATTATGTCAATTTTGTTCGTTAATATTCTATTTATTACTTTTTGTAAATACACATAAGATAAGTTATTTGTTTACATCTTTAAACTGTAGAAAGAAACAATTAAAATCAATTAGATTGGCACTAACTTTTTCCTTAAATGTGCCTCCATTAAAAAAAAAATTAGTTTTTTGAATTTTTTGGGATATTTTCAAATTTATACCTTGCATTTTGAGAAAATAAAAAAAAAATGAAGCATATAAATATAAAAATATAATTCTTTGTTGGGAAGGCTCTGCAATCATGAAGTGTTTTCTTCCAAGTTCCTACTAAAGTCTAAAGACATTGCACGAGGAAATGATACTTTTTAAAGGGATTGGGCATAAGTGGAAGACGGAGAAAATAAAGTCTACTCCAACGTTCTTTCCTTGGAGTCTTCATAGTGCTGCTTTTTAAAACAAAGAACACGAAAGATGGAAAAATAATTAAATAAATAAGAACCACTCAACCAGACAAAAGATTGAAAGTAAGTCAATAAAGATAAAACATCATTCTTGGAGCACGATAGAATTTTCAGAATATTAGAAGGACAAGGAAGTGTAGCAAGTTCACATATATTGTATAGTTTGGTGTTAGATATTTATGTGAAAAGAAATTATGCCCATTAGTTGATTTTTTCTTTTTCAGGGGTCCTTCAGTTGTTTATTATTATATATATCTCCAAAAACAAAAAAAACAAAAACAAAAAACCAAAAACGAAAAACGAAAAACAAAAAACAAAAACAAAAAAAAAAAAACAGAAAAACGAAAGAAAGAAAGAAAGAAAGAAAGAAGTGTGGTTGTCGATTGTTGATTGAATTTGGTGACTGTAGCAAGTAATCACGTTCCCGTTTGTATATAAAGTATTGCTATTTTGCTCCACATTAAATGAAAAAGTTTCTCATTGGAAGCCATAAATATAATTGAAAATTATCTAGGTGCAATTAATGGATTGACCACTGCCTATATGTTGATTTGTCGTCAAATTTTGTAATCCAATATAAATTTGTTGCTTTAAATATTATCTAATCAAGAAAATGTTTAAAATGTGATTGAGATGAACTACTTTTCTCTTGGTTCAAAGAGAAAAGAGGAATAAAATCCTATACATATACCCTATCATAAATTGTCATGAATATTGAGGTTTTGTATGATTTATTAATATTTTTTAAATATTTATCCAAATTTACACATATTCAAATGTTCTCTTCACTTGTATATTTTGAGGTTACTTATTTGTTTTCATTATCGTAGTACTTTCAGTTCCATATATTCTTTAAAGATTTAAGTATAACTAACTATCGCTACTGTAACATACTTCCTAAGTACTGTTATATCCAAATCAATTACAAATCTTATGGTATCTCCTGTATTGTAAACTCTTTTCACCCAATTAACTAAGAACTAGTCAATAGTCAAGGTATTATGGAAGCAAGAGATTGAGTATACTTTTAAACTTGTCACTCTAAATTTTAAAGTTTAGAATTCAAAATATTGTGAAATTAGATACTAATATAGTTGATTTTGATAATTTTCTTGAGATATTGAACTTTAAATATGAATACTTAAAAATCAAATTCTAAAGTGGAAATTGGACTCTTTTTAAAACTGTTATAAAAATGTAATAATTAAAAGAATTTCATGAGTAAAAATACACATCTAAATTAACATTATTGTTTTGGCTTCACATGATTATTCATGGTTTATTTTTTAGTTACACTATTAAAATCTCTTATATATGAAGATAATATTTGTAAGATTCCTAAATACCGAGATTAATGCTAAAACATTTTTAATTTTTTTCTTCTTATCAATTTTTAAATCATTACCATTCTTGCTAAGTGGGTCCAACGAAGTTGATAATGTATTCTAATATTTGACTAATTTCATACGGGTTACATAACGAACCACCTGATTTCCCGTATTTGGAAAAAGATGAAGCAACTAATTTGTCTACTTCAATTTCCGTCATTTCATGTCTATTTTTACACGGGAAAAAAAGGGGAGAGAAAGTTGTAGAATTCCAAATACAAGACTACTGTATGCGAGTATCGGGATCCAATCCTTTTCAAGTTACAGTTATCTTTAATAGAATTCATGTTAAACACAGAATACACATATTTCGTCAAAATTTTGACTTGGTATTCCTTTTTACTTTTTTCATGTAATAAAGTTGTCAACATACTTGTAAATGTCTGAGAAGTTACAATCATCTAAATAACTTTGGAAATTTTGTACTTGATCGACGGAATAGATTAGTGTGCGAATACTCTTTGCATGTTAGAAAATGGCATATCCAATTATCACCAATTATCATTAATTAATTATAAAACATATCATTATGATTTGTTTTGTAATTATGAATTTAGTAAATTAGGGGTGTCTAATATGAAATGTTTTAGCAACTCATATTTCTCCATATATCTTTATTTTTCTTTTTATATTTATGCATTTTCTGATTTTCAAAGCATTAATTGCATCTTCTTCTCTACTAGCAAACATAGCCGAGACCCACAAAAACTCCATTTTGAGTCTCGAAAGTCCTCTATAGAGTGACCATCTAGAAGTCTTGCCATAAGAAGACCTCCGGATGCTCTTCTTCTGCACGGCAACCGATAGACAAGTGACTAAAGACATTGATGCAAAATCTGCAACAAATCAATATTCTAATTTGTTATTGTTTTTGCAAACCAAATTATTTCTTTGTTTAAGGGACTGTTCATGAGTGGAAGACCAATTCCAAGATGACTTCCTACGGCATATGTATGAACATGAAGACCTTGGAAAGAGCAATAATATTAAAGCGATCGACACTTGCATAAAATTTGTGATATGGCTGTCCCACGGGAAACGTTCAATTAGGGCCTAGCTAGGATACTATGGTCCAATTGTTCATTAAAAAAAAAATCAAATCAAATCAGGTTGAATAATAGCAACCATAAAGGAAACGTACAGGAATTATGGTCAATTCAACATTCAGTTTGGAAAAAATTTTTGAGCCTAATTCAAAACTTTTTTTTTTAGTGTTTTATCTAAAAAAAATTTAAAATTTTCATTTCAAAACTATGTTTCAAATGGACCCATAGAAACGGTTCTGCATTTTCTTCTTCTCCTTACCTGCAATAGCTTTAAGAAACCAAAAAGAAGAATCGAACAAACAAAAGTAACAGTTTTATTCCAAAAAGTTAATAGATTTGGCTTTTTTCTAACTTTTTATATGCTCTCTTTGTGTTGATCGGCACGAAAAGTAACGTATTTACGCGTGATTCGTCAGAGCCTTCCTTCGAAACAAAGCCAATACAACGTTTATCAACATTTTCTCCAATGACTTTAAAAACCCAAAAAAAAAAAAAAAAAGAGAAAAAAAAAAACCAATAGACAAAACAAACATTAAACCTGCATTTGGTATTAAGGTTTGGATTGTAGATTTTATATTTGAATTAATTGTACGTTTATCGAGGTATTTAAATTGTTTGAATTAAAAACTGTAAAAACTTGAAATGTGTTTAGGGAAAAAAAATTCACTATGAATCTTATTTTGTTTGTCTCGAAATTCTATGCTATTTTTTAAAAAAATTGGTTCCCTATAATATTACTAATAGTATTTACATCAAATAATGTAATTTGTTCTATTTAAGTTATTTTTTTATTTTAAAAATAATTTTTTAAATAAATTTGTTCTACTTAAGATTAATAATTTGTTTTTTTTATTATTGCTGCAGATGTAAATGTTCTAGTGCACAAAGCTGTAATATTAATCTGTATGAATTAAAGATAGACATATTTTATATGTATTATATACTAAAGAAAAAAAATAGAAAGGACAAATAGGGACAGTAACCAAAAGAAACAATTATATAAACAATTAACTGGGAGACGTGTCAAGTGAAGGGAAGGCTAGATCAGTAAACAACAAAAAAGAAATAGAAAAGGAAAAGGAAAAGGAAAAGGAAAAAGCAGAACAAAAAAGAACAAAAAAGGGAAAGAAAAGGAAAAGGAAAAGGAAAAGGAAAAAGCAGAACCAAATGGGAGACGTGTCAAGTGGAGGAGTTTGTCGTCTTGCAAAGACCTAGAGACGACTTGATAGAGTTAAATACCAGCACATAGCCTGGCATTTGCATACAATTATCATCATTTAGCTGCCAAAAAGATAATGGCTGCAATGTCCTTCTCCCTTCTGTTTCTACTTCTCCTCTTTATATTCCTTTTCTCACCATTTCCTTCCTTTTCTTCTACGCAGTGCCGTCCTGACGAGCACTCTGCTTTGCTCCAACTTCGGAGCTCTTTCTCCGTTGATCCCTCTCATGCCAACTGTTTCGACGTATACGATAACGGAACCAGATATCCGTTTACGAGGGCCCCTTGGAGCAAGAACACAAATTGTTGCGAATGGAATGGAGTCACGTGTGACAACCTTACGGGGCACGTGATCGGCCTTGACCTGCTTTGCGGCAGTCTTAAGGGCAGTATTCACGCCAACAGCAGCCTTTTCTCCCTCCACCATCTCCAGAGTCTTGACCTTTCTTGGAATGTCGAACTCAGAATAGGAGCAGCTGCCTTCAAAGCACTCGCTATGAACTTAATCAACTTGAGAGAACTCAGCCTATCCGGCGGTGACTTGTCGACGGTGCCTCTTGTCTCATTGATGAACTTGTCATCTTCATTAACATCTCTTGATCTCAAATACTGTCAGTTGCATGGGGAGCTTCCGCAGAACATTTTTCAGTCGCACAAACTCCAGAACCTTTATTTACGAGGTAATCATCTTAGTGGCCCGATTCCATGGTCCTCTTTAAACATTGAATCACTCTTTTACTTGGATCTTTCATTCAACTATTTCATTGGTCAACTTCCTGAAGTTTTCAGTAATTCCACCAAACAGTTTTCTTCATATGACTCTTCCAAATAACCTCTTGGTAGCTTTCCTCAAATCTACACTCTTTATATTTGTCAGGTAACTTACTCAACGGGACTATACCTTCATGGATATTTGAACTACCACATTTGGTCAGATTAGATATCGGCCTTAACTCTCTTACTGGTGAGATTCGCAATTTCCATAGTACTTCATTGCACGACCTCTATTTGCGTGGAAATAAACTACATGGTGTCATTCCGAGATCAATGTTTCAGCGGGTGAAACTCCAATATTTAGATCTTTCATCAAATAATTTTACTGTTAATATTGAGTTAGAAGACCTTTCAAAGTTAAAAAAGCTAGAGACTCTTGTTCTCTCATCTAACAATGTATCATGGAATTTCAACAGCTCCAAAAACTATACCTTAAATAGTAATTTATATTTGGGTTTGTCTTCTTGCAACCTGATTGAATTCCCTCTTTTTCTCAAGTCTGTGCAACGTTTAGGAGGCTTAGACCTTTCCAGTAACCAATTACATGGAAGTGTTCCTAAATGGTTATGGGAAGTGGGTAAGGATTCATTCACCTATTTGAATCTTTCCCATAACTCCTTAACATATTTAGAACCACTTCCGTGGAATGACATGTATACTCTCGATCTTAGCTCCAACTTGTTTTCAGGGCCTCTTCCTGTTGCCTCATCACCTAATTTAGTTTACTTTCTAGCCTCAAAAAATAAATTTTTTGGAGAAATTCCACTTTCTATTTGCAATATATCCCTTCATATGCTTGACTTGTCTAATAACAACTTGAGTGGAAATATTCTCCCGTGCTTTGGAGATCTTATAAGTAGTGGTCTCTCGGTGTTAGATTTGCGGAACAATAGGTTTGATGGAATAATTCCTCCATCTTTTCCAAAAGGAAACTCCTTGACGACTTTGAACCTCAAAGGAAATCAATTGGAAGGTTCACTGCCCCAATCATTGCTCAATTGCAAGAACTTGGAAGTACTAGACATTGGCGACAACAAGATAAATGGATCATTTCCCCAGTGGTTGGAATCACTTCCAAAGCTTCAAGTTCTCATCTTGAGATCAAATAGATTCTTTGGTCCAATAAGCAATCCCAAAGTAAGATTTCCCTTCCAAAATCTGAAAATCATGGACCTCTCCAACAATGAATTCACAGGTCATTTACCAACAAAATATTTTGAGAGATTTTCTGCCATGATGGATGCACATATGGATCACCTAGAATACATGGGATCGACGGAAGGATATTATCAAGACTCTGTGGTGCTTGTGATAAAAGGATTTGAGCTTCAGCTGGAAAAAATCCTTACCGTCTTCACAACCATTGATTTTTCAAGGAATAATTTTGAAGGGGGGATTCCAATGTCGCTTGGGAACCTCCAATCTCTTAAAGGGCTCAATCTTTCTCACAACAAACTAACCGGGCAAATTTCAGCATCATTGGGAAACATGAGCAACCTTGAATGGTTAGACCTCTCCTCAAACAAGCTTTCCGGAAACATCCCATTGCAATTGGCTGCCAGTTTGAATCAGCTTGAAATCTTAAATCTTTCAAGCAACGAGTTGGATGGACAAATACCTCACGGAAATCAATTCAACACATTCAGCAATGATTCATACAGTGGAAACCCGGAATTATGTGGATTTCCACTGTCTAAATTATGCAACAACGATGAGGCACAACAACACGATCAAGATGATGATGATGGAGATAACAAGAGTGAAATGATTGAATGGAAGGTGGTGATGATGGGATATGGAAGCGGACTAGTGATCGGAATATCTGTTGGATACATGGTGCTTTTCAGTAGAAGCTTCGATTATTGGTTCTTCAAAAGATTTGGCGGAGGACGTCGTTGTAGAGCCAACACTCGCTCAAGAGGGAGGAGAAGGTGAAACTAGTAAGCAGAGGAAAACAGAGTCTCATAGCAAGTATGGAAGAGTAAGTTTGTAATGTATTTTGCAGTTATAAATACTTGTTTCTTTATAAGAACCGAACAGTTTCGGTAACATAATTTTTTTCCTTTCTCTTGTGGCAGGAAGATGCATGAAGAGTAGTGTTGATGATCAAATTGGCATGGATTAAGGCATGACTCAGATGAGACCACTATCGTGTCGTTTAGCTAATTTCTTGTTCTATAAATCTATAATAAGAGTGCCTAATAAAATGCAACCGTTATTGAGAATTCGGTCATAGGAAATCCTGATGTTGTAAAGTTTGTATTTTAAGTTCTTGTTTAATGGAATTGTCAGTTTTGCTTTTGTTTAACGTATAACATAAATCTAATTATATACATATATGTAACTATATAATTATCAGATCTAAAAAAACAGAAAACAAACACTAAACTCTTGAAGATCTGTCTCTTCATCACAAACAAGATTCTTCAAAACTCAATTACCCTGCAGCTCAACACGTTAAAAAAGAAAAGAAAAGAAAAATACTAGTCTACACTAATATTGACATAATTCGTTTGTGTTTCATATGGTTTTTCATGATTTAAAATTTAATTATACTACAAAAATCCCTTTGTAAATAGTGGAGTTTGATTAATAACGAAGGTGAAGCATCTTTGTCTTTTGAATTTTGCTTATTTCATAATCTATTTGAACAAAAACAATGACATTAATTGTGGAATTCCAAATACAAATGACATTTCACTGATGAACAATGACGAAGATTATCTTTTTTCTTTTCTCGCTTTTTGGTCTATTATTTAGTAAATCAAGAGCCACTTGATTACTGACACTTGGAACATATAAGCCGAATTGCATTGGAATTTGGAAGTGGGCAAGGTCTGATGAAAAATAAAATGTCCTGCCCAAAAATTAATTTGGATCCCTGTATTTTCTCTCACTAGAAAGGCCTAGACTTGCATTCCGTTTTGGACCATTTCTTCCATTTAATTTGGAGTGGTCTTTTAAATATACATACTTGGCAGTAAAATGTTTGTGATGTCATTTAAACGATATGAAATGATCCATTTAGTAATTTAGACAGAAAAATAAAATGTTACCCGTCCTAATAGATTTAACTTCATTTCAATATATATGCAGAAGTGATGTTATTAAAAACAATTTTCTCTATTCTATTATTTATGCTTCAAAACACAAAAATTTTTTGTTTAAAATGTGATTGAGATTAACTATTTATCTCTTGGTTCAGAAAGAAAAGAAGAATAAAATCCTATACATATACCCTATCATAAATTGTCATCAATATTGAGGTTTTATATGATTTATTAATTTTTTTAATATTTATCCGGATTTACATCTATTTAAATGTTCTCTTCAGTTGCAAATTTTGAGGTTAGTTATTTGTTTTCATTATCGCAGTACTTTCAGTTCCATATATTCTTTGAAGATTTTAGTATAACTAACTATTGCTAATGTAACATACTTCTTAAGTATTGTTTAGATCCAAATCAATTACAAATCTTATGGTATCTCCTGTATTGTAAAACCTTTTCACCGAGTTAAATAAAAACTAGTCAATAGTCAAGGTATCATGGAAGCAAGAGATTGAATATACTTTTACACTTTTCACTCTAAATTTTGAAGTTTAGAATTTAAAATATTGCGAAATTAGATAATAATATAGTTGAT
The DNA here is from genome assembly GCA_025413025.1 of Ficus hispida. Lineage (NCBI taxonomy): Eukaryota > Viridiplantae > Streptophyta > Magnoliopsida > Rosales > Moraceae > Ficus > Ficus hispida. The sequence goes on along the minus strand of CM046374.1, from coordinate 28,609,782 downwards.
TTTGATAAATTTATTGAGATATTAAATTTTAAATATGAATACTTAAAAATCAAATTTTAAAGTGGAAATTGGACTTTTTTTAAAAACTGTTATAAAAATGTAATAATTAAAAAAAATTCGTGAGGAAAAATAAATTCGTGAGAATTTTGATTTGAGACTAGAGACATCTAGTTTGAAACGAATTGTTGCAAACTTAACTAGTCTTAAAGAATTGAGATTGAGAGATGTCAACATGTCTTTTGCCTCACCTAAGTCCTTTATGAATCTGTCAACTTCTTTGACATCTCTTGATCTTAGTTTCTGTGAACTGAAAGGAGAGTTTCCAGAAAATATTTTTCACCTTCCAAGACTTCAGAAGCTCGATTTAAGTAACAATTGGAATCTTAATGGTTCATTTCCTCAATATAATTGGAGTAGCCAATTGAAAAATCTAAATATTTCTGAAACTAGATTTTTGATTGATTTACCTTATCTTACCAAAACTTTGAAGTCTTTGAATACTTTGATTGTCAGAGCCTGCAATTTCAGAGGATCATATCCTGCATTACTTGGCAACTTAACACAAATCACATCCTTAGACCTCTCTTTTAACAATTTTAGTGGTCAAATCCCATGGTCCTTTCTAAATCTGGGGAAACTAACTTATTTAGTTCTTTCTGGTAATAATTTCTTAGGTCAACTCCCTGATATTTGCAACAACTCCACAAAAATAACTTTTTTATGTGACTTTCCAAAACATCAGTTATTCGGTTCTGTTCCCTTGAATTTGAAAGTCTTGAGATTATCTAGTAACTTACTTAATGGGACGATACCTACTTGGTTATATTCCCTCCCACAATTACAGTATCTAGATCTAAGTAGCAACCAATTCACTGGTCACATTGACGAATTCCAATATACTTCTTTGGTTACTCTTAGATTGGCATCTAACAAACTACAGGGCTTTATTCCACGATCCATTTTGCAGCAAGTAGATCTTGTACAGTTAGATCTTTCATCAAATAACTTGAGTGGACCCATGTAGTTAGACCAGCCTTCAAATTTAAAAAAACTCTTATATATTGATCTTTCTTTTAATAGCATATCAAGGGATTCCATCAACTCCATCATATCTGCTTTGCCCAATACCCTTCTATACTTGTATTTGTCTGCGTGCAACATGAGTGAGTTCCCACACTCTTTAAGAAGCTTTGAAAATTTAGGATACTTGGACCTTTCCAACAACCAAATTGAAGGGATTGTTCCCCAATGGTTTTGGAAAGTTGGGAAGGATTCATTGGGGTATCTAAATATTTCTCACAATCTCTTAACACACATGGAGCAAATTCCTTGGAAAGAACTAGAACTTATTGACCTAAGCTCCAACCGACTTCAAGGTCATCTTCCAATTCCACCACCTTCAACTGCTCTGTTTTCAATCTCAAACAATCAATTCATTGGAGAGATATCTCCTCTGTTTTGCCACCTTAGTTGGATTGAAGTCCTTGCTTTGTCAAACAACAGTTTGAGTGGGAACATCCCTGCATGCCTTGGAAATTCGAGCAACTCCTTCTCTGTTTTAGATTTGCGGATGAATAGGTTCCATGGCATAATCTCTCTAGCTTTCTCAACTTTAAACTCCTTGAGGACTCTGAACCTGAACAGAAATCAATTGGAGGGGCCATTACCACAATCTTTGGTCAATTGTGAAAATTTGGAAGTTTTAGACGTTGGAAACAACAAGCTAAATGGATCCTTTCCCTTTTGGTTGGAGTCTCTTCCAGAGCTACAAGTTCTTATCTTAAGAGCTAATAGATTTTCTGGCCCCATAAGTAATCCAATGGTGAGATTTCCATTTCAAAAGCTGAGAATCATCGACCTCTCCAACAACGAATTCACAGGTCATTTACCGAGAAAATATTTTCGGAATTTTGCGGCGATGATGGATGCTCGTGCAGATAGCTTGGTGTACATGAATTACTCAACTGGATTAATGATTTATTATCAAGATTCTGTTGTGGTGGCAATGAAAGGGTTCTACGTTGAGCTGGTGAAGATTCAAACCTTGTTCATAACCATCGATTGCTCAAGAAATTACTTCACAGGGGAGATTCCAGAGTTGATTGGGAAGCTCAATTCACTCAAAGGATTGAATCTTTCTTACAACCAGCTAACTGGTCTAATTCCACCATCGTTGGGTAATTTGAGCAATCTCGAGTGGTTAGACCTCTCCTCAAACAAGCTTTCAGGTAAGATTCCATGGCAACTGGAAGTAGGTTTGAATCAACTTGGATTCTTAAACCTTTCCAACAATGAATTGACGGGACCAATACCTCGTGGGAAGCAGTTTGATACATTCAACAATGATTCGTACAGTGGAAACCTGGGATTATGCGGACTTCCTCTGTCTAAACCATGCAGCAATCATGAGGCACAACAAGACGAAGGTAATGATCATGATGGAGAAGACGGGAATGGAATGATTGATAGGAAGGTGGTGATGATGGGATATGCAAGTGGACTGGTGATCGGAATCTCGATTGGTTACATGGTGCTTTTCAGTGGAAGTTGTGATTATTGGTTTCTGAAAAGATTTGGAAGAGGACAGCGTCGTAGAACAAGCACCTGCTCAAGAGGGAGGAGAAGGCCAAATTAGCAAGCAGAGGAAAACAGAGTCTCATGGGAAGTTTGGAAGAGTAAGTCGGTAATGTCTTTGTAGTTCTTTAATTTTCAATACAAAACTTTATCGGCTCCATAATAATTTTCTTTTCTTTTGTGTTTCTGGGTTTTGCTGCTGACAGGAAAGTGCATGCTATTGATGATCAGGAGCAACTGATACTACGCCGGACCGCGAGGCGTGGCTCTTAAAACACGATTCAACTTGTCTTTGAATAATTTTACCATTTGGTCCTTGTCTATATTGTCTGTTGTTGTCTCAAGAAATTTTAAGATTCTCGTGCTAATAATTGAGGTTTTTGTCATGGCAAGTCATGGTGTTCTTGACTTTAATACCTGTTCAATGCAATTACTATTCAGGCTGAGCTGTGACGTATAAAACCTGAAAATAACTAATTTAAACGACACTTTACATGCAAAACGCCAAAACCTGAATTACGACAGAACATGAGAACGATGGACATTCAAAACGACAAAAAAACTTACGAAGCATAATTAAAAACGACAAGAGCCTATGACTTGAGAAACGCAACGAAAAACGACAATAACCTATAAAGAAAAAAAGATGAACTTTAAAAGATAGGAAACTTGGAAAAACAAAACAATGTCAAATGACAACAATCAATTACAAAACGACAACAAAACCTCAAAATGACTGTCGATTATGTTAAAATTACAAGATATATATTCTTTTATTTAATCTTAAATTAAGTTTTTTTTTTAAATTAATTTAAATTATAATTTTTATAATTTACGTTAAATTAAGTTTTGATGCTTTATTTTTAGACCAACAAATTTTAGCTAAAAATTTCCAAAATATATACATATATATATATATATTAGCTAAGAATTTCAAGCTTTCAAGTTTACCTAAATACCCCTAAGAAATAGAACAAGCGCTGTACATGTATATTAATTTCCATTAAAAAAAAAAAAAGTTGACAGAATAGAAAAATGACAAGTTCGAAGTCGTTGGGTTTGGCAGGGACGTCGTTATGGTGCTCAAACTTTGAAAAGGAAGTTATGAAAATCTTCCATAACAATTATATATTTCTGACAAGCAGAGGAAAACAGAGTCTCGTGGGAAGTTGGGAAGAGTAAGCCCGTAATGTCTTTGTAGTTAAAATCTGTTGTTTATTTTTAATTAATTTTCAGAACAAAACTTTATCAGCTTCCTAATTATTTCCCTTTCTTTTGTGTTTCTGGGTTTCGCATCTGTACAGGAAAGTGCATGAGAAGTACTGCTGATGATCAGGAGCAACTGTTGCTACCCCCGACAGAGTGGCGTGGCTCTTAAAACATGAGTATCTTGTCTTTTAAGTTAATTTCTTGTTTCAGAAAACTCTGTAGACAGAGTGAACGTTGACTAATTTTATCATTTGGTCCTTTTGTATTGTGTCTGTTGTTGTCTCAAGAAATATTCCTACTGGTGTTCTTGTGTTTGCATTTTGGCTGTATTTGCAATGCAATTACTATTCAGGCTGACCAATGACTTAAAACCTGCAGAGTGAATAAAAATGACAGTCGTTGAATCACGATAAAACATGAGCAAGATGGACATTTAAGAAGACAGAAATAGCTTAAGAAGCACAGTTAAAAACGACAACATCGTAGAACTTGAGAAACGTAACAAGAGACGACAACATCCTAAACAGAAATAAAGATGAACTTGAAACGATAGAGAACTTAGGAGAACAACAGCGTTAAAATACAACAACAATGAATTAACAAACGAACCGCAAAAACGACAATGAAACTGCAAAATGAGAGTCGATTATGTTAATATTACACAATTTATATATTCTTTTACTTAAACTTATATTAAGTTTTTTTTTAACCTTTGAAATGACTTAAATACCCCTAAGAAAGGGAGCAAGCCCTGTACATGTATATTTCCATCCCCTGACTCCATTACATTTCTAGCGAAAAGATACAAAAAGTTGAAATTAACAAGGTCAGTCAATATTAAAATAAGTTTTAGTAATTCTTAATTTTCTAGATTTGTGTTATAAAATTAAAATTAAAAAAAAACGATGGGTATGAATTTAATTTTTAAACAGAGAACTTGTACAGAGTAAAGAGTACATGAGTTTAGAAGAACTATTATGTGGGGCAGAAGGTTGGCCAAGAAAATAGGAGACCTACAAAGAAAACATCATTCCATTGGTCAGTACATAAAAGGAGATGACTTTAAAAATTCTTGTACCTCTCTTCCACGCTGCCGACCGGGAAGCTTTAAAAATTAAACAGAAGCCCAAGTCGATCGCGTGGTCACTTTGGAGATAATATTGTTCGGTTGTATGTTTCTGATCTCTCTCTCTCTCTCTCTCTCTCTCTATATATATATATATATATATATATATCAATTAAGTTTGGTCTTTTGCAACCATCGGTGGCGAATGTTTCTTCAATGAAACAATCACGAGAAAAGGCACACGTTTTCTAGTTTTATAGCGAACATGTGTACTATTTCAATTCTGTTTTTTCCCCCTCTTAAACAAAAAATATAAATGGTGGAAACAATAATTGGTAAGAATATCAAGATATTTTAATTAGGTTGTCAAATAGAATCCTCATTATCTATCCACGCAATACATTGTGAGGCAATTTAAGTTGACCAATTGATTGATTACTTTTCAGTCAAGTCATGTGGACAATATTTCAGGAGTACTTTCATAGTAGATCATTAAAGTGTTGATATGTCACGTCCCGAACCAGAAAAAATTGATGCCACAATGCTCAATTAGAATAGAGTGATTATCCTCAAATAAACTGCAAAGAAAATTGAATACAATATATATCGTTCCAATAATTAAATATTCAATCTCAAAACTTTATTTTTTTCACAATATACTTGATACATTAGTACATTATCAATGTTTTGATTGATTGACTGCCGACTTTTCAGTCAAATCACGTGGACCACATTTATCAATACTAGTGACTTTTGAAATATTATGTTAGTATGTTTTGTTTAAAACTAATTCTAATAATTATAATTTTTAAATAATCACTTCTTGTGCAAATAAAATTTAAAAAAAAAATCCCTGAAATTTTGAAGACTTAGAAATGAACAAGTAACGAATTAAATAAGATGAAATATCAAGTAAGAAAGTTTTAAGTGATGGCCTCAGAGATCGGATTGTCACACTGAGAATGACTTTCAATATTAGGATTGTGACAGCCAATTTCAGATTATGAAACAATTTCAATCTAACCCAACCTGCATAATACGTTTTGCATAGAAACAACTTGTGACTATGAAATGTTGATAAGAACAATAAACAAGAATAGGACAATGATTTTTTTCTTGTAGAACAGGCACAAAGAAATAAAACAATATTATATCTAAAACGAAAGACCACAACAGGATTTGTCATGAAGTCTTATATTGTTGCTGATAAAAATCATAATTGATGGGATATTGAACCAAATCAATGTAACTCAACCCACATGATACATTATGGATGATAACAGGCTTTGTTATTGAATACGCACTTAGTACTCGTTCCAAAGTCTCTTAATATTTCCTCCATGATCAACACAGACGCTTTCATCCTTTGCATTTGCAAATTCAAGATACTAAATTAGGCGATTGACTTTATATTTGTATTTGAATTTTTTATGTCCATGAATTATATTAGTATATACAGACTAAATTATGATAGCCATTATATTTTATGTTTGAGTTCTATGCAGCAGAATTATAGAGCCTTATTTTAAAACAAAACTAAAGTAATCAATAAAATTTTATTACTATGCACATTAAAACTTTTACCTGTTTTCTTTTAACTTTATTATATATTTTTCACATCGCAATTTTTGTCATTTTCTGTTAATTCTATTATATATTTTTCTTTTCTTAACGGTGTTTATTGGGATGAAATTCTCTCTCTGTCACTGATAATTTGTAAACGCTTGAGATATATATGGTCTCCTCGTATTCGGATAGAGTTCTCCCTGTTCTAAAATTCTAGTGCTATTTGATGGATAGACGGACCCATGTTGGTTGCCGTCAAATTATATATAATTGACCCAACAAATTTTAGGGATTCAGAGGTAAATAACATTTTTTTTAATAAGTTTTTTAACAAATGATCAAAAATTTTTTAGATAGATAAAAGATCATTTTTTCTAAAATAGTCAATCAATTTTCTTAAATATTAATTAATTATTGATTGACCATAATATAAATAACGAAATATCATGGTCGATCAAATATGAAAAAAAGGTTAAACAGTCATTTTTGCTATAAAAAAAATTCGATAATTTATTAGATTATGTGATTAAAAAAGGTCACTTAGCCTAATTTTTCTATTATTTTCATATGTTAATTATCTAATCAAGACATGAAGATGAGAACAACTTGTACAAAAGAGTAAAGACTCTGATTAAAAAATCAATAATAATTAACATGCCTGATTTTGGTGCTGAGCATCATTAACTCTAGTACTCACAACACGGGCAGCACTTATATATATATATATATATATATATATATATATATTTCTAAACGGCACTTGGCAATTAAACTTTTGCAGCCATCATGGTTGCTTTTGCTTATTCTTTTATGCTTTTTTCATACTAATTATGTCTAAAGTCATCGTACGAGGATATGATAACTTTTATTCATAGTGCCGTTGCTGGAAAACTTTCCTGACTACCACTGTCGCAAAGCTAGCTAGAAAGGGGCACCGATTAGTATACATTTGAGATACATATAATGATCCTCTCCGTATTTTAATAATTCCAGTGATTGCTGTTTAATGGATGGAGGGCCACATGTAGCTAGATTGTAGTCAAAGGTGGACAAATATTGAACTTGACTACTAATGGAGGACTCATTGACGGAACTTGATCCAATTAAACTTAATTCCGTGAATTGATTATTTAATATAGACAGTAAGATGAGAAAAGTATACAAACAAAAGAGCAAAAGTCTGAAGTCATAAAAGCGGCAGCATATAAAAATAAATAAAAAAATCAAAATCAAAAACCGCACTTTGCTATTAAAGCTGTGAAATCGTAAAGTAATTTTCTTCCAACTAAAGTCTAAAGACATTGTATGAGGAAATGATATATATATATATATATATATATATATATATTAAGGATTGGGAATAAGTGGAAGACGAAGAAAACAAAGTCTACTCCGATGTCCGTTCCTTGGAGTCTTCATAGTGGTGCTTTTTTAAACAAAGACCAAAAAGTTATAAAACAATAGCAAGAATTAAAAAAGAGAGAGCCACTCAACTTTATGAATTTTAATGATTTTAGAAGGAGAAGGAGGAAGTGTCAAGTTCACATATAATATTTATAGTACAGTTAATAGGACGTACGTCAATGATTAATAATTTAATTGAAAACACAAAACTGCATTATAAAAATAAAATTTTTTAAATAAATTTAGTTTTCAGTGGTCCTGGTTTGAGCCCATCATAGTAACTTGACAAACCGATATAAAAATATCTTAAAAACCCACTGAATATATAAATTAATGAATTCCTAATACATTAAAACTCTGTTATACACATGACTAAATTAGGGGGTCTTTGTAAAAAATTTGTCTATTGTTGTTTGTTGTTGCTTTCCTTCGCACCCTTGGAGATGAGAAAGCCATTGGTGTATGATTGTTGTCCCATGGTTTGTTTTTTGAAAGTATATAATTGAGCTATGGTTTTTATTTACTTAAATATTTTTGCTTGGTTTAATGTTCGTTCAATAACTAATTGTGATATTCTAGCCAGTTTCTTCTAATGCTATTTACTTCCTCTCGATATTTATTTATATTTAAATGTACGTACGTACGTATGTATGTACAATGACTGGACAAATATGAAGGAAAAAAGGAATCTAGTATGTACTGAAGCCATCGAATAAGAAAAATTATAACTTTATTTCCATTCAATAGTTGACATAAATAACTATGTTCTTATTAATAGAAAATTATATCTAATTTCATTTTCAAATACTGCTTCCACTGAAAAGGGGAAAAAAAAAATTTTCTGGCTCTGCTACTGTCAGAAGCTGGAAAGGGTATATATTGGTATACACCTGAGAGACATATCGATTAATTTGACTTCTACCAATGGATGACTCATTAATGGGACTGGATCCAAATAACTTAATTCCGTGAATTAATTACCAATGTGGGTAATAGATTGGTTAGTTACGAAATCTAACTATTCAAAATATCAGGTAACTATAAATTATATATTATTATAAATATATTTTCATTTAATTAAAAATCATTTCTTATTAATTTATTTATTTAAATTTATTATATTTGCAGAGAAGAATCACTAAACATAACTCTTTGAGGAGAAATTGACGAGAATTTGATGAAAATGCAGTTCAAAAAATGTCCGAACCAGTTGTAATCGGCTTTACAGCTATGGCAACTAAATAATATCTTAGTAAGTATAAATATAATAAATATTAATATATACAAATTTACCCAAATAACAATAAGATATTTCTAATCATTATTTTTAATAATTATAAATATACAGGTGGATTTTATATAGCAAGCACTTCTGGAACATCATTTTATTTTGAACCAAACATCGCTGAATCAAAGAAAATCAAAAAAAGGTATTCTAAATATTTATTACAAAAATAATATACTTACTTATACATTTTACAATTCTCTTAAAAATTAACATTATTTAATATCTTATCTATTTATAGGTTTAGTCATTCCATTCAAGGAATAGACTTTATTGCTCCGTCGACGCAAAAATCAATAACATTAGAAGAGCAAAAACAATGCATAGACTGATGGTAGCAGAACTTTGGTCCTTAGATCCATATCAAAATCAGGTAAATCTTGATTTATTATTTCTCAATTATAATATATAATTTAATAAATTTTTTCCTCTTCAAATAACAGGACAAAAAATTTACTACAAAAGCAACCATCACTGAAATTGATACACAACAAGGTTGGTTTTACAATGCCTGTCCTCACTACTATAGACGTGTCAAACAACCAGGAACTTCATGGTGGTGCGACAATAATGCATATTTAACGACAATACCAATCAGTTGGTAATATTCATCACTTTTATTATAAAAAATTAATAAATAACTCTTAAACACTACAAAATTTACTAACTTTCTATTATTTATAATAGGTACAAAATTAATACTCGAATCGAAGACAGCACTGGGGGCATGAATATTGTTATGCTTGGAAAAATAGTACATCACTGGTAAATAAATCTTACTCCATACTAACAATTCAAGAAGGATAAATCGATCCAAACATCATTCTCCCTCTCCTCGATCAACTAAAAGGCATGTCAAAAATATTTTTGATTCAATTTCGTCCAAGAGGTGCATTTATTGATGCAACGGTTATTAAAATCTTTGACGACAATGAATCACAAATGTTATTGCCTACACCACCAATCGAATCCCCAAAAGATATCCCAGCACCATTAACATCTTTGGATCCAGAAACACTACTGTCAGAAACAAAAAAAGGCATGAAAAAACAGCTTTTCATCATCAAACCCATAATAGAGGAGATTGAATCAAGGTACATTACTATGCATAATTTGTTTCAAAATTTTTGTATGTGTATACATAAATTACAGACAATTATATAATTATACTCATCGTTATTTCAGCCCCCAGCAACATCCTTCCTCAATAGAAATTCAAACATTTTCTGTTGACCCATCTAGAAAACGAAAAGAATCAATGTATAATTATCTTTTATATATAATTACATATTATATAATTATACCAATTTCAATTTTATTTATGAACATAAAATAATTAATTTTTTTCTTATAACAGATCTGAGGACAAGGGGAAGAAGAGTAAACACGGTTGATGATATTTTCAGTGCAAGATGTTTCATTTCTAACAACTCTGTTTATAAATATATATCTACATATGTTTGTCTGTATATATAAATTCAACATTTTAATATAAACTTGAATGTAAATATTATAATATTATAATAATAAATACTAAACAAATATACTGATCATAATTATATTATTTATCTTAACTAACTATTTTTATTGTATAATATTCAATTATTTCCTTTTATTTTTTCCTTGCATCCCTGTGCGTAGCACGGGTATTAGATTCGTTATATCTAAAATGATAGGCCACAATAGGACTTGTCTTGAAGTCTTAGTCTTGCTGTGATAAATCATGAATTCATGAGATATTGAACCAACTTAATTTAACTCAACCTAGAAGATACATTAGGATGAGAACATGTACGGATGACTTTTTTTTATTTATGGGTATAGGTACCCACCTCTAATGGGGTGAGTATGGGAGATAGGATATGGGTGTGGGGGTGGGTATTAGGGGTTAAGATTAAATCCCGACCCCATACCCATACCTACCCCACTTATATTCATTCTTACAAAAATATAATTTATTATATCTAAATATGTGTATTTTTAGTGTTTTAATATTTTAGTTTGTTTTATAAGTTTAGTTTATAGATTCTTATAATATGGATTTTTTTTATTTTAGTTTCATTTCAGTTATATTATTGATTATGTTGATAAATATTATGAGAACTTGTTTTTAACTTTTTTCATTCTTAATGGGTAAACGGGTAGGATATGGGTATAGCAACCATAATGGGGAATACGCGCTCCACACATGCATTAACTTAGGTGGTTTTGGTGGTAGGTATGGGGGGTAAAATGGAAGATATGGGGGGTAAAATGGAAGATATGGGGGAAGCGTGCCACCCTTGTCCCATCCCATTGACATCCTTAAGAACATGTTCCATTAATTAACATATGCTTAGTCTCGTTTCAAAGTCTCTTAATTTTTCCTCCATAATCAAGACAGAAGTTCTCATTGTTTGTTTTTCAAATTCGAGTTACAAGTACTATTTACCTTATGTTTGGATGACATATCCAATTTTTGAAATTGAAAATTTTTGCAGAAGATTATTTTTTCTTAACTTTTTTCATTATTCTCTCATTTGAAAAAGGAAAACTATTTTATTTTCAAACTTATATTGTATAGTACCCTTTTGGAAAAAGAAAATGAATCTTTTTGAAATCTTCTCATAATACACTATCCTTAACATCATTTCTTCTCATTCCATACAACTTTTTATTTTCAAAATGAAAACTTTTAGACATCCAAACAGTATCTTATGCTCAAAATGAAAAAACTTTCTAGTTTAAAATAAAAAAATTTCTTTTCAAAAATGGACGCATGATCCAAACAAAGATGCTTAAGATTTCATTGGACTAGTCCCCCAGAAATGAATTAGGGCTGTAGAAGAACCTCTTTCTTTTTTTTTTTGGCTGTATGTTTCTGGACAATGATGAACTTAAGTAGTGGTGTGTTTTGGGCCAACAAACTACGAAAAATATTCATGGAAAAACGTAATAGCTGCCACAACATTTCCTCCAAAAGCTCGTCTTTCAGTTCCGGTTTTTCTGGACTCTTATCGGTATCATAATCCTTATCACTAAAACACCTGCAGAGAATAGAGATTAAAACCAACAAATTTACATTATAAGAGCCAACAACGAGAAGCTAAGTGTACATTAATATCTAAAACAGTAGCCTTTTCTGTTTACACTAACAAGGAATCAAAGTCAATCACTTCAACAATTGATAGAATTTCGAGTCACTTAATAGGACTTGACATGAGTTGGATCCAGTTTCTAGGCCTTTTATTCTCGTTTTACAGCATTTTTGACAAGATTATTGATGTTTTATTTTGTTGCTTGTATAAAACTGATCTGTAGTGATTTTCTTTTTCACTGCAAGCATTAGAAGAAGAAAATACTCCGATTGTTTATGGCCGTACAAGGAGAAGTAAAAATTTATTATCTTCATCATGTGGTTCTTATATTGTTTTACTTTGTCTAATTTCAAAGATTTTAGTGTTGAATCTAGTGTACTGTGATTATTTACATAATTGAAGTTTTAATTTGGATCTCTATAAAAAGACTTTGAATATTAGGATTGTGACAGCCAATTTCAATATAACCCAACCCAGTACAATACGTTTTGTAAAGATACAAATTGTGATAATAATAAATGATTGATTAGAACAATAGACAAGAATATGGGTCAACGATCTTTAACTTGTGGAACAAGTATAATGAAATAAATTTTATCCATAATTAATAGTACATTAAAATTGACAGGCCACAACAGGACTTGTCACAAAGTCTAGTATTGCTGTTATAAGTCATGAATTGATGGGACATGGAACCAATTTAATTTTTACTTAATTGAGAAGATACATTATGGATGAGAGCAGGTTTCATTATTGTCAATATGCGCTTAGTCTTGTTCCAAAGTGTCCAAATTTTTCCTCCATGATCAAAAGAAGTTTTCATCCATTGGTTATTCAAATTCAAGTTATGAGAATCTAAGATGAATTGGTCGTCAATGTTGTATCTATCTATTTCGTTCTCAATCTCTTTATTCATCATCTTTCTTATTATATCATTTTCATAAAACCGTGTTAAACATGATATGATTAGAGCAAAAAGTCATAAGTTTTGGAATCTTTCTTTGTCAAAACAAATAAATTGCTTGATAAGAAAGTCTTTAGTAAAAATATATGCATTTGTTGAAAGTCTTTAGTAACAATCTCCATGAGTTGAACCTGGAAATTTGAATGAAACGAGACAATCTCATTTTTGATGAGTGAAACGGTTGAATTTTCCTCTATGCATATATTGAATTCGTTTTCTAATTATGAATTTGGCAATAAGAGGCTCCTATAGGATATGTTTTAGCAATGCATATTTCTCCAAATATCTTTCTTTTTAAAATACATGTCTTTATGTATTTTCTGATTTTCAGAACATTGCATCTTCTTCTCTCCTAGGTGGTCTTTCATAGTCATAATCCTAAGGTGATTGAAAAAATTTTGAATATGCATTGCTTATATAATCCTAAGGGAAATAGGAAATGATTCTCATTGGAATCCATGAGACATATTGTCTTCTCACTATTTTTTAAAATTCAAGTGTCACATGTAGATTGTAGTCAAATTTATATGGACAAATTAACTTGAGTACTACTACTGGATGACTCCTTAATCATGGAACTTGATCAGATGAACCTAATTCCGTGAATTTGTTATTAATCAAGAAAAGAAGATGAGAAAAGTATACGAACAAAACAACCAAAGTCTAAAGTTACGAAAGAGAATTTCAATTAATTTAATAACTTTTATTAAACAAATTTTGTTTTTAATCGGTCCTGACTTGAGCCCAACGCAATAACTTAACAAAATAATTATAGTATAAAAATATCTTAAAACTGAACGTATAAATTAATGAATTCCTAATATATTAAAACTCTGTTAAACAAATGACTAAATTAAGGGGTCTTTGTAAAATGTTTGTCTATTGTTGTTTATTGTTGGTTTCCTTTGACCTTTGACATAAGAAGCCAATGTTTGTATGACTGTTGCCACCCCAACAACCACCCCCCAACCACCCCCACCCCCCCTTTTTCCTAAAAGTATATAATTGAGCTATGGTTTTTATTTACCTATTGTAGTTTGTGATATTGTTTTGTAAATATAAGTAGATTCATATTTATGCTAAGTTAAACAAATTACACGGAGTATGATTTAAAAAACAGAAATTATATAAATTTGAAAATGAAGTACATTCATGAATTTTGCTTGCCGAAAAATAATAATAAAATAGCACGTCAACTTTTTTTTGGTTATTGATTTTCAACTAATTCGGAAATCAAAAAATTAAGAAATCTTCTAAATTTGATCATTTTTTTAAACTGTGTTTTTCCGCTCAAATCAAATTTTAAGTTGGTCCACATGGTAAAGGTGATTAACACAAATCAAAGGTTGGATTGGACAAATTATAGCACTGCCATTAAGGAAGGAAAAATTTAAAATAAATAAACGTAAATTAATAGCCCAAGTGATCCTGAAAGTGATCCAACAATTAATAATTGGTACATTTATATCGACAATCCCACATTCTCACATTAAAATTCTGTTTTTACTTCTAGAAGGTTTTTAAATTTCTAGGAAATTTTTGCAAAATCTATCCCCACAAAACATCATAGCTAGTAAAATGACATTATACTTAGACCGACGTAGCAAACAAACATACCAAAAAAGCCACAATAAGGTTAGTAGAGTAATATTAAATTCCCATATTAAAAACAGACAGAAACAAAATTTGTCATGAAATAAGTTTCTAAAATATGATTTAAAAAAAAAAAAAAAAGGCCTTGTGGAATATGCTTTATTCTAAATATTCTAAATACCTAGTCATCATATGTACTCCTCTTAGATTGGGTGCCTGTAAATATGCATTGTCGCATAGCATGTCATTCCACACAAAATTAAGAATACATTCTCTTTAACTTCTCACTGAAATCATGATGATGGTTTTCCTTGCATGGTTGGGTCTCCTTTCTTCTTCCTTATTACGTCTCCATTCAACTCTTCATCTGCTCTTCCTTCTTCTCACTTTCCTTCTCATCTTCCACTGTGCCATTCCCATGAAAGCTCTGCTTTGCTCCACTTCAAGAACACTCTTTCCATAACAACTGATAGTTATAGTTTTTAATTTCTCTAATTGTGCTGATTACTATGGAATTGCTAATCCTAATAGTACAGTATCTTGGGATATGAGCAGGACTGTTGCACATGGAGTGGAGTCACATGTGATGAGGTGTCCGGTCATGTCATCAGGCTTGATCTTGCCTGCAGTGGGCTTGAGGGCATCATCCACTCGAACAACAGTTTGTTCCTCCTCACTCATCTCCAAACTCTTGTTCTCTCCTATAATTGTTTTTATATGGTTCCATCTCACCCCAATTTGGTAGATTTGTGAATATGATTCATCTTAACCTTTCTGATTCTGGTTTCACTGGCCAACTCCCTCTGGAATTCTCTTTTTTGTCTAGTTTGGTTACACTTGATCTTAGCAGGAACTATGATTTGACTCTTGAGACTTTTAGTTTGAAACGAATTGTTGCAAACTTATCCAGTCTCAAAGAATTGAGCTTGAGTGATATCAATATGTCTTTTGTCTCACCTCATTCCTTTATGAATTTGTCAACTTCTTTGACATCTTTTGATCTAAGTTTCAGTGGACTGCGAGGAGAGTTTCCAAAAAATATTTTTCGCCTTCCCAATCTCAAACGCTCGACTTAAATTATAATGAGAATCTCAGTGGTTCATTTCCTCAATATAATTGGAGTAGCAATGAGAAATCTATGTCTTTCTAGAACTAGATTTTTGATAGATTTACCTTATCTTACTAAAGCATTGAAGTCTTTGAATACTTTGTTTCTCAGATCCTGCATTTTCAAAGGATCGTATCTTACACTGCTTGGCAACTCAACACAAATCACATCCTTAGACCTCTCTTTTAATAATTTTGGTGGTCAAATCCCATGGTCCTCTCTTCTAAATCTAGAGAAATTGACTTCTTTAGATCTTTCTAACAATAATTTCATAGGTCAGCTCCTTGACATTTGCAACCACTCCACAAAAATAACCTTTTCGTGTGATTTCCCAAAACATCAATCATTGGGTTATGTTCCATTGAAGTTGAAAGCCTTGTCCTTATCTAATAACTTACTTAATGGGACAATACCTACTTGGTTATATTCCCTACCACAATTGCAAGATCTAGATCTAAGTAGAAACCAATTCACTGGTCACATTGACGAATTCCAATATACTTCTCTGGTTACTCTTAGCTTAGAATCAAACAAATTAGAGGGCTTTATTCCAAGATCCATTTTTCAGCAAGTGAATCTTTATTCATTAGATCTTTCACCAAATAACTTTAGTGGGGTCTTGCAGTTAGACCAGTCCTCAAAGTTAAAAAATCTCAAGTTTGTTGATCTTTCTTTTATTAGCATGTCAAGGGATTCCATCAACTCCATCACATCTGCTTTGCCCAATACCCTTAAATCCTTGTCATTGTCTTCGTGCAACATCAGTGAGTTCCCACACGCTTTAAGAAGCCTCGAAAATTTAGAATGGTTGGACCTTTTCCAACAACCAAATTGAAGGATTGTTCCCCAATGGTTTTGGAACGTGGGAAAGGATTCATTGTTGTTCTAAATATTTCTCACAATCTCTTAACACATATGGAGCAGTTTCCTTGGAAAGGCATATTTTTTATTGACCTAAGCTCCAACCGGCTTCAAGGTCATCTTCCAATTCCACCACCTTCAACTTCTCTGTTTTCAATCTCAAACAATCAACTCGTTGGAGAGATACCTTCTTCATTTTGCAACCTTTACTTCGATTGAAACCCTTGATATTGTCGAAACAACAATTTGACTAGGAGCATTCCTCCATGCTCTGGACTCTCAAGAGTAACAATGGGAAACTCATTGAGCATCTTGAACCTTCATGGAAACCAGTTGGAAGGGTCACTGCCCCTTTTCTTGCAAAACTGTACGTTACTGGAAATTTTG
>CM046374.1:28575622-28592588 GCA_025413025.1 Ficus hispida | reverse complement strand
TTTCCAATGCAAGTTGGCTTACATTTTCCAAATGTCCGTTTTCAAGTAGTCCATGAGCCACCGAAAAGAAAGAAAGAAATCTTTCTCATCGCTCACTGTGAATGTTATTTTTATGTCTTGTATGTGGAATTCTACAACTAATGTCATTTTTTGTTGTTAAAGTAGACATGAAATGACCAAAATTGAAGTAGACAAGATGCTTCACTTTTTTCCAAATGTCAAAAATCAGGAGGTCCGTGATTTAACCCCATTTGGAATAAGTCAATATTAGAATATATTAGTTTTGTTGGACCTACTTGACAAGAATAATAATAATAAAATAATAATAAGAAGAAAAAAATTAGAATTTTGCATCATCCTCATTATTTATGAATCTTCTCGATACATATAAGAGATTTTTGTAGTGTAATTAAATGAAAAACCACGAATTATCATATGAAGCACAAACGAATAATGTCAGTTTAGAGGTGCATTTTTTGCCTAAATTCATTTAATTATTACATTTATATAGTTGTTTTAAAAAATTCCAAATTTCACTCAATTTTGGTTTCAAATTATCATATTTAAAATTTAAAATCTCAAATAAATTAAAATAGAGAGAAGAGAGAGAGAGATCTTCTCACGGCATTACAATAAAGTCCTCTCCTTATAGGTTCTGATCAAGGTGATCAATTAGAAGAGGTTATATTTGTAGGTCCTCTGTTTTCTTGACCAACTTTCTGTTAGTTTAGAGGCATATTTTTCCTCTGAATTCTTTTAATTATAACAATTATATAATTGTTAAATTTTTTTCTAAATAATCATATTTAAAATTTTATATTTCAAATAAATCAAAATAAGAGAGAGTCGAAATTTCGGAGCTTGTCAATATTTTTATTTCACCTTATCTTCTCTGGCTAGTACAGAGGTCTTCTCTCCTTATAGTATTGATCTAGGTGGTCCAGATGATTTAATCGATCGATGTGGAATATTCAGCTCCATTAAAGAGGCTATATTTGTTGTTTTTCTTGACCATTTCTGTCTCATAAGGTTCACTTCTCATGTTAAAAATGAAATTCATAACAATATATTTTTAACACAATTGTAGAAAGTTAATAATTTCTAAAAATATTTTAATATTGACTACAATGTTAGTTTCTCATCTTTTTGAATCCCTTCCCTGCTAAAAGAACGGAGGCAGGGCAAACAAATTACAAAATGACTTGATATGGCTGTTTAATGTTCTTTAGAAAAACTACTCAATTTATTCATCATTGCAGGTTCAACTCAGATTGTCACTCAAGACTTTCATTAAATGCATAGAGGAAAATTGGGCAGTGTTCCTTTGTCAAGGAATTTACTTTTCATTATAATCATATCGTGCTTAATGCGACTTCATGAAAAAGATAGAACAAGAGAGATGATAAATGAAGAGATTGAGAATGAAAAAAAAAAAAAAAAACAGCATCAACGACCAATCCATCTTAGAACCTTGTAACTCGAATTTGAAAAAACAAACGATGAGAACTTCTATCGTGATCATGGAGGAAAAATTAGAGACTTTGAAATGAGACTATGCGTATGTTAATTAACGAAACAGGTTCTTAAGAATGGCAATGAGACGGGATGAGGGTGGCACGCTTTCTCCATATATCTTCCATTTTACCCCCCATAACACCTAATTTAATGCATGGTGGAGCGGGTAATCCCTACTGTGATTGCTAACCCATATCCGTTTACCCATTAAGAATGAAAAAAAGTTAAAAACAAGTTCTTATAATATTTATCAACATAATCAATAATATAACTGAAAATGAAACTAAAATAAAAAATCCATATTATAAGAATCTATAAACTAAACTCATAATACAAACTAAAATATTAATACACTAAAAATACACATATTAGATATAATAAATTATATATTTTGTAAGGATGAATATAAGCGGGGCGGTAGGGGTATGAGGTCGGGATTTAATCTTAACCCCCAATACCCGCCCCCATACCCATATCCTATCTTCCACACTCACCCCATTAGAGCGGGTAACCGTACCCATAAATAAAAAAAAGTCATCCGTATATGTTCTCATCCTAATGTATCTTTTGGGTTGAGTTAAATTAAGTGGTTCAATATCTCGTCAATTCATGATTTCTCACAGCAAGACTAAGACTTCAAGACAAATCCTGTTGTGGCTTATCATTTTAGATATATGTTAATTACGAATCAGATTTATTTCTTTGTGCCTGTTCTACAATATAAAATCATTGACCCATTCTTGTTTATTGTCATTATCAATCATTAGATATCACAATTTCTTTCTGTACAAAACGTATTATCTGAGTTGGATAAGATTGAAATTGTTTCACAGTTGAAATTGGCTTTCACGATCCTAATATTCAAGGTCTTTTATAGAGGTCGATTTTAAAGCCTCAATTATATAAATAATCGCAGCACATTAGATTCAACACTAAAATCTTTGAAATTAGAGAAAGTAAAACAATATAGGAACCACATGATGAAGATAATAAATTTTTCCTTCTCCTTGTATGGCCATAAACAATAGGAGCATTTTCTTCTCAAATGCTTGCAGTGAAAGAGAAAATCACTACAGATGAGTTTTATACATGCAACAAAAATGAAAACGTCAATAATCTCATCGAAAAATGACAATAAAAGGGCCTACAAACAGGCTCCAACTCATGTCAAGGCATATTACGTGACTCGAATTTCTATCAAATTGTTGAAGTCATGGACTCCGATTCCTTATTAGGTTAAATAGAAGAGGCTTGTGGTTTGGATATTTATCTACGTCTAGCTTCTCTTTTTTAGCTCTTATAATGTGAATTTGTTGGTTTCAATCTCTATTATATGCAGGCGTTAAACAATAACAAAAATTACAGCATCCTCGTTACTTATGAATCTTCTCGTTACATAATCGCGAATAATCATGTGAAGCACAAATGAATAATGTTAGTTTAGAGGTGTATTTTTGCTGAAATTCTTTTAATTATTACATTTTATACTTGTTTTAAAAAAACAAAAAATTTCACTCTAAATTTTGATTTTTAAGTAATCATATTCAAAATTTAGTATCTCAAATAATATTAAAACTAAATAATTAAATAAAACAAATTCTAAAAATAATTGAAACAAATAATGTAAATTTTTATTTAAAATTTTTAGTTAGTTTTTTCAGTTAAATCATATTTAATAATAATTGATTGTTTAGTGGTCCCTTTCTGAATTCCATTATTGTAAACTTGTATGTACACAACAATAATGAGATAATGAATAATAAGAAAATTCTCTCATTTCTTTTTTTTCTCTTTTTTTATTATTATTTAATTTATCTTTTGTGATATTAATTGTATCTGTATTACAACAAAACTAATATTCCTGATATTTATTTTTTGACGTGAACAGGTGAAAAAACAAATTACAATCTTGCGACGAGTAATGCATATTCAAAAGTTTTCAATCGCCTTAGGATTGCTACGAAAGACCTTCAAGGAGAGAGGAAGATGCAATGCTTTGAAAATCAGAAAATACATAAATACACCTAAAAAAAAAAGATAAATGGCGAAATATACAATGCTAAAATATTTCATATAAGATGCCCCTAATTTGGTAAATTCATAATTACAAAACAAATTATTATCATACGTTTTAAAATTAATTTGTGATTGGATGTGCCATATTGTGACATGTGAAAACATAAAACTTTCCACACTAATATTTTATAAAAGTTATCTTGATAATTGTAACTTCTCATACATTTCATATACTTATAGACAAATTTACATCGAAAAAGAAAGTGAAAATCAATACCAAGTCAAAGTCTTTCTATTGAGAAAAAAGATATATCTTCTGTATTTAACAAGAATTATATTAGGGATCAAATTAAAAAGGATTATATCTAGATACTCACGTACAAATAATCTCACGTGGATCCCACCAAATAAATCGTACAGATCATAAATGAGGTAATAGGAATGAACCCATTACTTGCTTAACTTATTTATTGGGCTGGACATTTTCTTCTTCGTCTGAACTAGTCCATTTCCAGTGCAAGTTGGCTAATATTTTCAAGTGTCAATTTTCAAGTGGTCCATGACCTACAGAAAAGAACGAAAGAAAGAAATATTCTTACTCAACGCTCACTGGTGAATGTTATTGTTATGTCCTGCATATAGAATTCTACAACTAATGTCTTCTTTTTTTTTTTTTTTTTTTTTTTTTTTTTTTTTTTTTTTTTTTTTTTTTTTTTTGTAAAAGGAAGACATGAAATGACCAAAATTAAAGTAGACATATATGCTCCGCTTTTTTTTTTTTTTTTTTTCCAAATATCGAAAATCAGGTGGTTCATGATTTAACCTGGTGGAATAAGTCAATATTAGAATGTGTTAACTCATTGGACCCACTTGACAAGAATAATAATGAAAAGAAAAATTTTAAAAAAATTTTACAGCATCCTCGTTATATAATTGTTTTGAAAAGCGGTCAATTAATCTCACCTTAAATTTTGATTTTTAAGTACTCCTATTTAAAATTTAATATCTCAGGTAAATTAAAACAACTGCATTGCTATTTAATTTCACAATTTTTTGAAACTCTACTAATTATCTTGTTTCCATAAGATCTTGCTGATTAGTCCTTCTTTAACTCGGTGAAAATATTTTACCATGCAGCAGATACCATAAGATCTGCAATTGCGAAGATTTTTTTTTGTAATAATATCATTGTTGCACATATACTCAAATGGAGTTAAATTTAGAAATGACGGGTAACATTTCATTTTTCTTCTTTAATTGCTAAATGAAACATTTCAGATTATCAGAATTACATTCGAAATATTTGATTATAAACTACATATTTTAAATGGAACAAGTATTCTGAAACGGTTGAAAACAAACGTTTCTTTCAAGCAGGACCAAAAAAAAAAAAAAAAAAAATTAATAACCATTTCATTGAAATGCGTTTCCAATTACAATTTTGATTTATTTTGCTAATTTGAGCATTACAGCTATTTTTTAAACACTAGAAGTTCCAGGATATATATATATATATATATATATATATATAACATTTCTGATATTAATTTCAGCCGAATCTAATACCAGCTAGCTAGTCATCATGTACAAAATTTCTGAAGTTATCATCTTGATGATTGTTACTTGTCAGTCATTATATGGACAAATTTTTGGAAGAAAGGGAAATGGAATACAATTTAAAAGTCTTTTCTAGTGAGACAAAACTGGGATATTTAACTTATTTTTGGACTGGACATTTTCTTTTTTTTTTTCAAACCTTTGCCCACTTCCAAATTCCAATGCAATTTGGCTTATATTTTTCAAGTGTCAGTAATCAAGTGGTTCATGATTTCTGAGTAAAAACAAAAAGCGAGAAAAGAATGAAATAAACATCGTCATTGCTCATTAGTCAACATCATTTGTATCTGGAATTCCACACATATTTTTTATTTTCTAAAAGTAGATATTGAAATAACCAAAATTCAATTAGACAAAATGCTACACTTTTTTTCCAAATGTCAAATTTAGGCGATCCATAATTTTTGGCATTTAGAGAAAATCAATATTAGAATATATTATCTTATAGGACCGCTTGTTAAGAATAAAAATAATAATGATATAACAAGATGAAAAAAAATTACAACATTCTCGTTATTAATGAATATACTAGGTACAAAGGGATTTTTATAGTATAATTAAATGACAAACCGTGAATAATCAGGTGAAACACAAATAAATAATATTATATTAATTTGGACATCAATATATATATATATATATGTACATGTAATAATAGTCTTTTGGACTATCCATTGAGAACTAGTCCTAAACGGGACAGCAAGAAATTTCCATCTCTCCGATTGGATAAAATGATCAATAGAGTAAAACATGTTTAAACTACAAAAATGAACATCACAAATAGCGAGACTGAACTTTTGATTGCTTAGAATTGCATTTTAATTCTTCAAGGAAACGTAGTACTGCATATGTTAGACGTGGAAACACTAGCATGACAACAATTTTACCGAACAACAATCAATATCACAAACGACACTATAATAATACTTAAAACGAGGGCATGAGAATATGAAAACAAGCCCACATATAACAGCAAAAAATATACCTCAGTATGCAAGTTTGAAAAAATAAAAAATAAAAAAAGGGACTCTTAACTTGAAAACGACAAAAAAAATGCATCAAACTACCTAAAAATTAAAGACAGCATAAAATGACAATTAAAATTGCAAACAAAAACAGCAATGAACGGAAAACGACATATAAAAGAGAGAAATTGGTGTTAAGAGAAAGCAAACAAATTGATTAGCAAAACACGCCATAAATTAGAGAAAGCAAACAAATTGATTAGCAGAAAATTAATCAAGTATAGTTCTAATAAAACATTCCATTATTATTTTGACTTGTAAAGCCCTCCGTGAAAGACTGATGTAGGAGATATTTAACATATCATCATGATGCTGGAATGGGAAAAAAAAAGATGGAAAAAACTAAACCAACCTTTGATATTTGTTCAACTGTGTACTCTTCATGTGGATCCAAATTACTTCTTACAGTACCTGCAGACATGGTTGAATCCTGAGGAATAATGCTCGCCTGACCTCATATCGTGCAGGCCAATCAACATTATGGTAATTTCATCTATCACAATCAAACCGGCAGTTGGGTAGACATTCTGGAAAAGTGTGTACAAGAGTTGATTTCCCGCTGCCTGCTCATCCTATGATGCCAGTCCTCATTCCTCGAGTGAAACTGCATGTGAGACCTCGCAACATAATTGGCATGTGCAGAGCATATTGAACCTAAAATTTACGCGTGAGGATTACAAACCAAAATCATAAACTTAAACAATTCTTAATACAATATTCGACATTATCTTTGGTGTGGAAATACAAGAACAAAAAATACATGTTTCTTGGAAAAGTTGCTCTTTCAGTCCAGCTACATCCTCTGTTTTACTGCCTTGAGTACTTGTGAAATTTTAATAGCCCCTGAAAATGTTCCAATTATCAAGATAACAAAAAATTTGTTGGATTGCAGTGCTGTTAAGACACATGAATATTTCATTATCCCAGAAAAATTTATAATACTTGCATCTTCTGAAAGACCACATATTTGGATTACCTTGATAAAGTAGGATCCTGTTTGAATATGCTTCTAGAACCCCTCTCATACCTTTCCCCGTTTGATCAGGCAGTGTCGTTCTTGTCTTTGAGCTTGCCACTCTGAATCCATGATGACAAGTCACGATGGCCTTCGTATAGGGCTTACAAACTGCACATGTACATCAAGATTTCCTACAACCAAACCTTATCCATATATAGCAGCAAAGGAAACAACAAAAATCATTTCTAACGCGATATAAATATTAAGAGAATGGCCGTCATCTTAAACAAAAAAAAAAAATAATAATTGCATTGAATAGGCGCTCAGACTTCAAAAATACAAACAACACAACATCAAGACTTCCAATGAACAAAACCACAATTACTATTATTTAAGATGCACTCTGCTTACAGACTGTAAAACAAGAAGAATTATCCAAACAACAAGATAATGGCGTCATCAGACCCATGCCTTATTCCAGAGTAGAGTACTAGTTGCTCGTTATCATCAACAACACTTCTCATGCACCTTCATGTACAATAGAAAAATCCAAAAACACAAAAGAAAGAAAATAATTGAAAGCTGAATAGGATTGGTTCTAAAAGTTAAACAACTATAGCTTTAACTGAAAAGATATTGTAACCTTACCTTTCTCCAGACATCCAACGAGATTTTGTTTTCCTCTGCTGGCTAGTTTGATCTTCTCCTCCCTCTGCTGGTTCTCCGGCACTGTCCTTCTCCAAATCTCTTCATATACCAGTAATCAAAACCTCTACTGAAAAGCACCATGTATCCAATAGAGATTCTGATCACCAGTCCGCTTGCATATCCCATCATCACCACCTTCCAATTAATCATTCCTCTGTCAGGCTCTTCATCATCATCGCCTCGATCATCATGTCGTACCTCATCATTGCTGCATGTTTTGGACAGAGGGAACCCACATAATTCAAGGTTCCCTATGTATGAATCATTGTCAAACGTGTTGAATTGCTTTCCACTTGGTATTGGTCCCACTAATTTGTTGAGAGAAAGGTTTAAGAATCCAAGCTCTGTCAAATCTGCCAATTTGGGAGGAATCCGTCCAATCAGATCATTTAAGGAAAGGTCTAACCATTCAAGACTGGTTATGTTTCCCAAGGATGCTGGAATGGAACCTGTAAGTCTATTGCTTGAAAAGTTCAGCCCTTTGAGTGATTTGAGCTTTCCTATGGACTTTGGAATCTCTCCAATGAAGTAATTTCTTGACAAGTCAATGGCTATAAACATGGTATGGATCGCCAGCTCAGTGTTGAATCCTTTCATAGCCACCGCCACTGAATCCTGATAATAGTAATCCTTCCATATGAATTCTCTCATGTATTCCAAGCCATCTGTATGAGCATCAATCATAGCCACAAAATTCCTAAGATATTCTGTGGGCAATGGACCGGTAAATCGATTGTTTGAAAGGTCAATGATTCTTAGCTTTTGAAAGGGAATTCTTCTCTTCGGATTACTTATGGGACCAGCAAATCTATTAGATCTCAAGATAAGAACTTGCAGCTCTTGAAGAGACTCCAACCAGTAGGGAAAGGATCCATTTATCTTGTTGTTTCCGACATCTAAAACTTCCAGATTTTCACAATTGAGCAATGACCGGGGCAATAATCCTTCCAACTGATTTCCATTGAGGGTCAAAGTCCTCAAGGAGTATAAATTTGAGAAAGCTAGAGAGATTACGCCATGGAACCTATTCATCCGCAAATCTAAAACAGAGAAGGAGTTGCCAAAGGCATGCGGGGATGTTCCCACTCAAACTGTTGTTTGACAAAGCAAGGACTTCAATCTGACTAAGGTCGCAAAACAGGGGAGATATCTCTCCATTGAATTCATTGTTTGAGATTGAAAACAGAGAAGTTGAAGGTGGTGGAATTGGAAGATGACCTTGAAGCTGGTCGGAGCTTAGGTCAATAAAATATATGCCTTTCCAAGGAATTTGCTCTATATGTGTTAAGAGATTGTGAGAAATATTTAGATACCACAATGAATCCTTCTCAACGTTCCAAAACCCTTCAATTTGGTTGTTGGAAAGGTTCAAGACTTCTAAATTTTCAAAGCTTCTTAAAGAGAGTGGGAACTCACTAATCTGGCACAGAGACAAATACAAGGATCGAAGGGTATTGGGCAAAGCAGATATGATGGAGTTGATGGAATCCCTTGCCATGCTAGTAAAAGAAAGATCAATACGATTGAGATTTTTTAAATTTGAAGGCTGGTCTAACCAGTTGGATCCACTCAAGTTATTCGATGAAAGATATAAGTTTACAAGATTCACTTGCTGAAAAATGGATCGTGGAATAAAGCCCTGTAGTTTGCTGAAAAATGTGTCTCCTGGATTCCAATGAGAATCCTTTCCTATTTCCCTTAGGATTATATGAGCAATGCAGATTCAAAATTTTTTCAATCACCTTAGGATTATATATTAAGATGCAATGCTCTGAAAATCAGAAAATACATAAAGACATATATATTAAAAAGAAAGATATTTGGAGAAATATGCATTGCTAAAAACATATCTTCTAGGAGCCCCTGATTGCCAAATTCATAATTAGAAAATGAATTGGTGATTGGATGAGCCATCTTGTGACATGCATAAATATAGACCTTTCCACTAATCTATTCCAACCATCATGTACAAAATTTCTAAAGTTATCTTGATGATTATAACTTCTCAGACATCTATATATTTATATACATTTACAGAATAAAAAAAAAGTTAGAAAAAATACCAAGTTAAAATCTTTTTACTGATACAAAATATGCATATTCTGTATTTGACATGAATTCTTGAAGGGACCAATATTAAATTAAAAAGGATTGTATCTCAGTATTCGTGCACAGATAGTTTAATGTAGGTCCCACTAAGTAGATAGGACAGATCATTGGTGATGTATCAGGAATGAATCCCATTATTTGTGTAACTTATTCATTGGATTGGACATTTTCTTCTTCATCTGAACTTGCCCATTTCCAATGCAAGTTGGCTTACATTTTCCAAATGTTAGTTTTCAAGTAGTCCATGAGCCACCGAAAAGAAAGAAAGAAATCTTTCTCATCGCTCACTAGTGAATGTTATTTTTACGTCTTGTATGTGGAATTCTACAACTAAAGTCATTTTTTGTTGTTAAAGTTGACATGAAATGACCAAAATTGAAGTAGACAGAGGTGCTTCACTTTTTTCTAAATGTCGAAAATCAGGTGGTCCATGATTTGATCCCAGTTGGAATAAGTCAATATTAGAATATATTAGTTTCGTTGGACCTACTTGACAAGAATAATAAATAATAATAATAATAATAATAAGAATAGAAATTAGAATTTTGCATCATCCTCATTATTTATGAATCTTCTCGATACATATAAGAGATTTTTGTAGTGTAATTAAATGAAAAACCACAAATTATCATATGAAGCATAAACAAATAATGTCAGTTGAGAGGTGCAGTTTTAGCCTAAATTCTTTTAATTATTACATTTATATATAGTTGTTTTAAAAAATGCCAAATTTCACTCAATTTTGGTTTTCAAATTATCATATTTAAAATTTAAAATCTCAAATAAATCAAAACAGAGAGAGAGAGAGGTCTTCTCACGGCATTACAATAAAGTCCTCTCCTTATCGGTTTGATCAAGGTGATCAATTAGAAAAGGTTATATTTGTAGGTCCTCTGTTTTCTTGACCAACTTTCTATTAGTTTAGAGGCATATTTTTACTCTGAATTCTTTTAATTATAACAATTATATAATTGGTTAAAATTTTGGTTATATTATATGATTGTTTAAAATTGTTTAAAATATATAACATTTATATATATATTTTTTGGTTAAAAAGCCAAATGTAGTGGAATATGTAGTTAGACAAATCTTAGCATACAATTCGATGAGCATAATGCAATTGCATTAAAAAGACCCAAAAGGAAAAAAGATCCACCATTTACCTTAAACGCACTCACTCAAAATCAGCACTTAATAGCTTTTGCCTCCTTTGCTCAACTTTTTCCTTTTCTTCTTCTTCTTTTTTTTTTTTTTTTTTGCCCCTGAACCTAATGACAAATGCTTATGTTGCGCGTGCATGAACAACTTAAAATAACAAAAATATTGTGTATCGTCATTGAAATTGGCAAATAAGTAGAACATGGGTTATTTCGTTTTTTTATTATTATTGTTATGTGACAGTTTTCTTCTTAGAATATAAGTGATGTAAATATGAGAATCTAGTGTATGTTTTCCCTGTAATGAATGGGAAAGAAGACAGATGGAGTGAGTGTTTGCGGTGTCACATGGCAGTTGTATTCAGAACTTTCCCAAATTTCTTTTAGTGGAATCACATGTTTGACTCATTTGGACACAGGACCACTTTGTTTGACATGCCTCGGCTCCATAGAGGAAAACTGGGTACAAGAGAAAAAAAAAAAAAAAAAAAGAAAAAAAGAAGCTAAACAGAGGAGAAAACAGAGAGAAACAGGGGAAAACAGGGCTAAACAGATTAAAACAGAGAGAACCATGGCTTAACAGAGGAAAACAAATAAAGCTTAACAGAGAACAACAGGACTAAACAGGGGAAATTATAATTAACGGAGAAAAAGCACGGCCAAACAGGGAAAACAAGGGAAAATAAGCTTAAAAAAATCTAACCAAAGCAAAACAAAGAGAATGTTCTTCTCTTTGGAAGTTCACCTTCCGTTGGGGTTTGATAAAAACGAAGGAGTTTTAAACACCCAAGGTCTAACCAGTAACTAGAACTGACTCCAAAGCAGATTCAGAGACTTTTTTTTTTTTAGTGATTTTTTAAATTTATTTATTTATTTCAAGAATGCTACAGAAGAAACTCACCAAAACAGTGCCAAAAACTCTCGGGTAGATAATGCATTATTGCCTTGTCCGAGCTTTCTGGTGCAGAATAACCAAATCTTTATTTATTTATTTTTGTAAAATTGGTATGTTGCTTCTATGTTTCTGCGAATTCCAGGGATAATCTCTCTCTCTCTCTCTCTCTCTCTTTCTTTTCCCTGCTTTTGATGGTGTTCGTATGTTCTTTGAAGGGACTGTGCACTAAATTTTTATTTTATGTAAAATTCGGTTGATAGCTTATTTTTTTTTGGCTTTGTATTGACTCTCTTTCAGGTCAAAGCAGCAATGGAGACGATTGCAGATTCCAGTCATGTAGTTTATGACTGTGGTCATTCTTCTGAGGTAGCATTTTAAGCACCTTTTAATTTTTGATTCACTTTTCATGAATGTTTTTAAATGATTAAATGATTTGTTCATTTATTTAATTTTGTTTGTATATGCTGATACATATAAATGTCTGCTGTCAGAGTAACATTCTCAATGGTAAGCCGGACTCGAAGCAAGTCTGTGAGCTTTTCGAGAAAATCTGTTCTGTTGAGGTAATATCCCTATCCTTCAAGGTTTTAATGTTTGGATTGCGAATGACTTTTAACGTATAGTGTTGGAATATTGTTTTGCTTGAATTAATACCAACGGTAGCCGAGGTCCAGGCAAATTATAAATTTGGTTATCAATCTTTACACGAAACAGTTTTCTGCTTGTGCGACTTTTGTTATAAGCTCATGCATTGAATGGTCTTGATATCAGGAAAAGAATCCACTTGCACAAGGTTTTGAACCAGACATTGTTAACTGCAGCAAGAGTTCCGAGCAAACTGGTGATCCTAAGGTATAATTACATTTTAAAACTTTAAAGTTATCAATTTTGTATTATTATTCTGTGGTTATCCTGAGAGTGAAAGCGGAACCTTGTGATTTGCAGGCTCCTATAGAAAATATCTATGTAAGAATGTTCAAAGCTGGTGGACTTGATTGGGTTGGTGCGGCTGTCTCATGCAAGAAATCAGAGAAGGATGTACAAGTGGCAGCAAGATTTGCAGTGGAAGAATACAACAAAATTGAGGTTTGTGTTTGTGTTTTGTTTTTGTTTGTTTGTTTTTTTCCCCAAGACAGAATGAATTTCATTGGAAAAGGAAAAGATTATTCTATTTTGATATTTTGGAGAAATACATGTAAGAATTTGATTGTCTCAGGGTCACCATCTCGAGTTGAAGGAGGTTGTGGAGGTGAAGTGGCGAATAGCAACCGGAACTGTGTATTATCTGATATTGGAGTGTACTAACGGATGCTTCTTTAAGGCCGAGGTCACATTGCTGCCTAGAGATCCCCCCATTTTGCTGCTGTTCAGGCATCTTAAAGACTATGCAAAGGGTTGTTGAAGGCAATTTCAGTTTGCTTTTTGTCAGACTTGGTTTGGTTCACACCAGTATGGACCTTTTTTTCTCGACTTTGTTTCTTTTGCTTGGACCGTAGGACTAGGTTCGTTTACAGCTTTATTTGACTCGTACTAGAGGAAAACAGCTTTGGTTTCAGTTGTGAAAATTTTGGAATTATATGTTTTGTTTGGCAATAGAAGCAAAAGGTCACAAATCTTGCACATTCTCACAAAAAAATTCCTCTCATTTTTTTAGACGAAAATGTTATAATTTTTATATTTTTTTTACCAGAATAATTAGTAGTGATAATATGACTTCTGAAATGATATCTAAATGCATGAAGCTAAAGGCAATGAACTCGCATAATTTCTTCATCGGTGACAATTATGTGAGGATAAAGTTTTTCTAAAATTTCTGGTTCGAAAATTCATTGCTCAGAAAGCTGTTAAAAGCTGATTGTTCCAACTTTTCCTGCTGAATGTTAAATGTCTAGACATTTGCCAAGGTGTTCGAAAATAATTGATTTGAAGTACAATTGTAATCGAAAACAATAAATGATGTAGTTTAGATTGGCCTGTTTGGTTTAGAAGTTTGAATAGAACATTTTTTTTTTTTTTTTGCGAGAAAGCACAGTTCGAAAAAAAAAGTTTGAATAGTAGGTTTGAATTTTTGATTTAAATGGGGGCTATAAATATGCTAAGATGCACTCAAGGGAGTGATAAAGTTATATGAACTTCAAGAGTTTAAGAGCTTGAATATGAGAAAGAGTGTTAAGAGTTTACTATGCGCGTGTGTGGTTTCAGTAGCGTGAGGTGATAGCTCCATCACCCTCAAGCTTTCTTCTTCGGCGAGCTTCGGTGGCTCTCAAGTGGTGCCACCGCTTCCGACTGGTAACCCCATGAATTGATGCTTATACTGTGTTATAGACACTAATAGGAATGTTTAGTTTCAACAATTGGTATCAGAGCAACTCAATAATTCGACGTGGAAGTGTATATATTAGTTTATCGGACATTTAAGTTACATGAAAATTATACCTTTAGAAAAAAGTTACAGGGGAGTATATTTCCTATTCTACTGATTATATTGCTAGGATTGTGAGAACTTAGAACAAAATAAGGTAATTAAAAAAGTATTTTATTCAATTCAAATTTGTTATTATTTTTTAGAGTAAGTTGGAGGAGATAAGTCTCCCTTAACCGGACATTATAAGTTGAAGATAATTTCTAATTTATAAGTGGAGCTCACCTCGTCTAATTTTAAAATGTAAAAAGTAAACCTAGAAATTTAAAAATGTCTTCTATGTTTGCAGCCATAGTAATTCCATACTGAACTCTTTACAAATCGATAGATTGAGCAATGCTAAAGACATGTCCCCTAATATTAACTGTATTAGACCATAGGTATTTGCATAATAATAATAATAAGAAATAAAACAAAATTAAATTAAATACATATTGGGTTACTGTAAGGATCGCTAGAACTATTTTTTTTTTCCCCTTCTTTTTGCTGATACCATCCCTTTGTAGTGGATTCATACGAAAAACCAAAGAAACAAAAAGCAAAAAAGGGGGATCCCTTTGAACGTTTTTGTTATTCTTGTTCTGTTTGTTTTCCTGCCTTGACGTCGTCTTCAATACTATTGTCGTCGTTTTCGGCATCATTTCATGACATTATTTGATTGTCGTTTTTAAACTCTTTCTCGTTCTGTCTTTGACATATACGTGTGTAGTTTTTCTTTTTTTGTTTGGGGGGTGTGGAGTGTTGGGTGGGTTGGTGTAATTTACGTGTGTAGTTTCAGTTTTCACAATTCTCGTCTTTTGCGCCTGTCGTTATTTTCATATTGTTGTCGTTTGTCCAGTATCCGTGTTTCATTTATTTATTTATTTTTAAATTTTTACGTGATTCAATGGCGTCTTCTTCAATGAATAACTCATAGACTCCTCCCAACCCAAAAAAAAAAAAAAAGCCTCAGAGATTCCTAGAGTTCTAGTAAGAGAAACCAAACAAGTTGTTAAGGTTTTATTTTTATTTTTATGTTTTATTATATATATATATATATATATATATTTAAGCAATTGCTTAAATAAAAATACTTCAAAAGGAAGGTTTACCCCTCCAAACAAATATCAAAAGACCAAACTACCTAATAATAAAAGACCAAATTTACCCTTACTAATAAGATAGATAAATAAAAAATGTAAATGTAATCCTAAAATAAATATAATCCTAGTAAAATTTTTTAACAGTTTCCTGCTGGGAATTTTTTCCAAGGTGCACATGTTCAGGTTAGGAATTAGTTAATTTCTGCATAATATTTGTTTTATGAATGTGATTCACAGAACTTTTTGTTCTTTGCATATTTATACGTACTTATTCCACATAGATCAAATTGTCCATCAATATTTTGTATGCCAAAATCCAAAGTTTGCCCTACTGTTGAAATTTTGATGATGCAACAAAACCATGCGAAGATAACCGACCTTACAAATCTTTCTTGTCGGTCGCAAAATCGACAAGGAAAACTTTCAACGTCAGTTGTAAACTGATGTCAAAAGATATTAGTCAGTTAAAATTTGCACGAACAATTGCTCTTTGCTCCGGAACTACTTTTAGGCAGCGAGTGGGATGCAGCCGAATTAAGTGGAAGCAGATCAGGCAACCTTCTATTGATGCTTATGCTGCGTACTCCATTTGCATTCATCTTTGGTCAGCGGTGTATGATTAGCACTAGGTTATGTTTATAACTACGTATTCTGAAGTGTCATTATCTCCATATAGTCATCCTTAATTAGCATACTAATTAGGTTTATGTTGCCAGTGTATTTATTCGAATGATATTTTGCATTTCTCTACCACTGCCAAAATTTCATTTTAATTACAATTGAATAATGCATAACACAAACTAAGAAGAGCAACATATATATACAAATTTTATGTTCATTAAAAAAATAATAAAATAAAAGACGTACACACACACATATATATATATATATATCATATTAAGAATTACCAATTAGTGGATAGAAATTCCCTACCTTTTGAGGCCAAATTGTTAGGAAGCTCAGCAATTTCGAGCCGTTGATGAGCGTGGGCGAGCTCCGGATCAAAGAACCAAGCGCCATGTCCATGGATTCTTTGGCTGACTCCAAACTTCAAGGCTAACGTGTGTCGAGGATATATACGAGTGTTTGTATATATATATTTATATAAAGAGATAGAAGGGGATAGAGTGAGAGAGAGAATTGCAAGTTGGTGGGTTTTGAAAATCGGAATACATGTATGTTAGAGGCTCTGCTTTGTTTGGTGAGGCCAAGTTCATCAATGACAGAAGTTCGGAAATACGACAATGAAAAGAAAAACGACAAATGGAAAAGGAAAACATCAGCAAAAACGACATAAACAACTATTTCATGAACGACGACAACATGCCTGAAAACGACAACAACAAGAGAAACAGTATAGAAAGCATGAACGACAATTTTATTACAAAATAACAATATCCTTGAAAACGACAGACAACTGAAAGTAAAAGATAAAAAAAAGGGTTCAAAACTGTCGTCGGTG
>CM046374.1:28557551-28575522 GCA_025413025.1 Ficus hispida | reverse complement strand
CAATTACAAGGATATATATATACATGTACGGATTTGAGAGGGGGGGCAGTGGGGGCACGTGTCCCCCTATATTTTTTTTTAATTTAAAAGGACCCCTATATTTCTCTTGATAGTTTTAATGTGCCCCCACTTTTCTTGCAGCAGCAATCTCCAAGGCCTTGGACCGACATTTCTTGCATTTCATCTGCACCTCGATCACCACTTGTTGCTACAACATTCATTCGAGAAACGATTCAGAGATGAGAATAGTACAATATAGGTCCGACTATATGTTATATTTACATAAATGTTATATGGAATGATACAAGCATATATATGCATTATAACGTGTCGAATTAAAAATTAAAAAAAAAAAATTTGCTACAGTTGGAAAATAATGAACATAACCAGTATAGAAGTGATTTAATATTGACTAAAGTTGGGCACAAAAAAATGGATAAAGAAGATTATTTCACCTTCGTCTTTCTACCCCCACCAAACCAAATTCTGTAATTATCTACGTAGCTTGTTTGATTCTGCAAAAGATGTTGTGATGAAGACAAGAAAATTGAATGCCCTATAAATACTTGAGGGCCTATTGTGTGAACAACTAATTTCTAAGGAGTTAGAAAATTCAGTTTTACGGCTTGAACTCAGTTGTAAATTTTGTTAAGTCTACATTATTTAAATCAACAATTGGACACCTGTCCTTTAAATTTGTTAGAACTGTTTGCCTAATTAGATAAGGACCCCTTTGGAGACATCTGGAGATGGTATTTTAAAGGTTGAGTTGGAAATGTGTGTTTGGGATAAAAATTTTTTAAAAAGTTATGTCATATAAAAAGTAGTACAAAAATTTAAAATGTATTCTGAAAAAATATATAAACTAGATCTTATCTTATTCGTCTTATCAATATGAGTATTTTGACATAAAAATCATCTTATTTTGATTTGAAATGAAAAAATTATGAACTTTTAAAATTTAAATTTTTTTAAAATAAAAAATAAAGAAAGTGTAATATAGAATTTATATTTTAAAATTAAGATTGTGATCGCATACAAACGGACCTGTCACAAAAAAGTAATTATTTATTCAATAAATAGCCGTGGTACATGTTCAAGTAAATCATGGCACATAGCTTTCTCCTTTGTTATTTAGGGTTTGTTTGGTATTTACACTCATTTTAAATTAAATTATACTTTTTTCATCATGTTTTTTGTCTTTTTCTGAAAAAAAAAAATTTTTGTCTTTTCTGAAAAAGTCAACAAAAATTACTATTCAAACTTAAAAATCTCAACTCAACTCATTCACTAAACACCCCCTTAATATTATTTAATTAGCAAATGAACACTTGTCAATTGTTCATTGCGGAACTTGTATGAAACTTTCATAAAGCTTTATTTGAAACCTCATGTACGGCACAAATTACCTTATGTACGGTAGGTATAAGATCTTTTTATTATTATTATTATTTTTAATTGTTTGGCCTTGATAAGTTTAACTTATAAAGCTTTAATACCTTAGACTTGTCGTGGAAGCCAAATGAATGCATGAGAAGACTTTTTGTGGAGGGCCATGAAAAATCAAGTTCTTATATGTGTTTATCTATGCCCCATGTGCCGTAATCTGTTATGCATTAAGTTTTCTTATTTCAAACGAGAATTTCATTTCATTAGACAGTGTTTGAATGTATAAAAAAAAATTTCTTCTAAAAGAAGTCAAAATTTTGTTGGCACTTACATCAGCATTATAGTTTTTTTATTTTTATTTTTATTTTTTTTGAAACACCCGAATTACATTATAATTGATTGGCGTTTTCCAAGGTGATGATACGTAAACGTGGACCCATCAAATATATTTTTTTCCCCTCCTAAATGAAAGGATCTTGTCATTTTTCATATCCTAACATCACATAAACAGATAAGTGAGATCCTTAAAATTATATTGCGTGCTAACTCTTCTATCGTATGGGCCGCTGAATTTGTTTGCTCTTTTATGTGGAGTTAAAAAACTTGTGGATTTGTAGGGTCCACAATCACTTTAAAATATTATTTAATATATTTGATAAAATGGTTTGAGTTGAAATTTTTAAAT
This sequence comes from Ficus hispida, assembly GCA_025413025.1. Taxonomy (NCBI): domain Eukaryota; kingdom Viridiplantae; phylum Streptophyta; class Magnoliopsida; order Rosales; family Moraceae; genus Ficus; species Ficus hispida. The sequence goes on along the minus strand of CM046374.1, from coordinate 28,573,448 downwards.
TTAAGTTAGTTAATTTTTTAAAATTTAATTATAATTTTTATTGATTTTTAGAAAATGATTTTGTGTGGAAACAAAGAAAGGCACATCTGATATACATTATTGCCAATTTAATCACATTGAAAAGCCAGAAAAAATGAGAAACTCGGTACAAAGATATAACTTTGATAAAAATGACTTTTTTATGGAAAATTTTATAGTAGGAATTGCATTTTTACCATATCAGAAGATATCATTTTTTTTTTTAAACCATTTGATGAATTTTTTAATGGTCTGCTATATTAGTTTTCACGTTAAATGCTTATAAAGCACGACACAATATTGCTTTAAATCATAAGTCATACCATTAAAAAATTAATATAACAACCAATATGGTCATACTTGATTTAATCAAAGTAATTTTTTTTACCATAAGTTTTTTTTTTTTTTTAACTTCTCAAATCATACTCTATGGTCCTAGAATTACATAATAGGGCAAGTGTTTGGGGAAAAAAATCATAGACAATTTGGTGCACTTCAAGTTCAGGTTGCTCACCACAAGCTTCTATATCACCTCCACTTCCGGTCTCCTCTTCCTGAGATTCATTGCTCTTATCTTTCTCTTTCAGTTCTTCTACACTCACTATGTCCGCAAAGCCGACCATTTTCCTCAACGTTTCCGCCAAGCCAGCCGCATCGACGATTCCATCTCCGATCACTTCAATCTGATTTCACTTTCCCCTATTTAAAGCCACTGAAGTAACACCAACATCACTATGAACAAACAGAAAATTAGTTCCCAATTTTTCCCTTCGTTTAGTCAAATTATTAAAGGCACTCAAGGCCGGTATATCACCATCCTCCGTCGCCGCTATCTTCAACACCTTGGAGCGAATTTTTCTGCGTTGGAACTGCACTTCAGTGACTACATTTTGCTGCAACATTAGTACAAAAGAAAAATGTTATAACCTATATAGCACTCTTAATATTTTCCTTTCTCTCCCATGACTGATTTTTTTCCCCAACCAAACCGATAATGCGGATATAATTTTTTTCTTCATGTTTCTGTCCAACCAAACAAAGTGATCTTTTGCTTGTATTATGGCTTGATTCTGTGGAAAATGTGATGTTGAAGCGGTTGAGCAATTTGAACAATAGTCAACAGAATCCCTGATTACATAAGATTTTATTGAAAACGAATTCTAATCTTAATTAAACAAGACTGCAGAATGAATTACAGAACTCGTTTATTCTGAATAAACAAGTCACAAATTAATCCTAAGATAAAAATTATATCATGCATTAATATCAAAATTTGAATATTAAATAAAGTAAATATTCGCGTGCAAAAAATGTTATATTTTAGTAAAAGTAATTAGGAACTATTACTACATTTTCCAACACTACGTCAGTTCCATCACAATAAAAGCAACGACCGAAAAATGTTTGTTATGACTTCTGAGAAGCTTCGTTAGAAGTCAACAATTGTTTAAGTAATAACTCAACATCTGTTAGTGAAAGTCAACTATCTGGAGATTTGAAATATTCCTCTCGAGAATCTGATATCCAAATTTTATTGTGTTACGAAAATTGATATTTAATGGTCATGGAAGAAAAACTCAGTAATTTAGAAAATAAAATAAACTATTATACAATAAAAATAATTCCACTAGTTCTTGTATTATCTTTTAAGATTATATACAAGAATATCATAAATTTACCATCTTCTTATACTTATGTCAATCATAATATTAAAGTTGATAATTTTATCATTTCATAATATTAAAATTATCAATTATAATATTAAAATTATCGATTTTAATATTAAAGTGAATAAAATTATAAAAAGGTACTTAAAACATGATTTTTCACCTTATTTTCTTTATATTTATCTTTTTTTCTCTTCTTTTCTTTTCCTCTCTCTCTTTTCTTCTTTAACTCTTGTGAGAGCCCATGGTTTTGAACATGGATTAGAAACTAGTCTGTTCACATTTTTTTACATGAACTTTTCACGATTGGTAAGTTTACTCTCAACTTTTTTTTTCTTTTTATTTTGTGTTTTTTTTTTTTTTTTAATAAGAAAGCATTCAGTTTACTCTCAACCTCTTAAGTTTTGGTAAATGACCCACTAAATTTAGCAAAATGTTACGTAATACTTTACAGATGATGACGGTTAAAAATTAGATGAAATTGCCATTGTACACGTTACATGAAATGAAATTGTTTAAAAGAAGAAAATCTAATAGTATTTAAATGTTTCGTTATTTTATAATAATTCTATTTAAATTCAAATCTAAATTTTTATTTTTTTTAATTCGTTTCACTCTTTTTTTTTTTTTTAATCTTTATACTATTCAAATGTTACTTTTAACAAAAACTATCTGAACACACATTTTATTTTAATACACATTTCAAAATCTACATTTGAACGTAAACATTCAATTTAAATGAATATTCAAATGCAATTTACAATCCAAACGGGTTAGAAATTTGAGGATTATTTTTTACTCAAAATTTTGACATCATTTACCAACTTGGTGACACTACAAAGGCCATTTGCCACAATCAAAAAAGTTAACAGAGCATTAGTTTAGGTATAAGGTTCGATTCTTATCGAGTGCTATCAATTCCTTCAAGCCAGACCCACGGGTCAAAAGACCGAGATTTAACCCAATCCATGTGGAGGCCAGGCCCATAGGCTAAAGGACCGGGATTTACCCGATCCATGTAGAGGGGACGCTTCACATGGATCCTGTTAGTTCGGACAAAGTCTTGGACACCACAGTTAAAAATATATATAAATATATATCAAGAACCAATTACTCCATACAAGTCTTTGGAAAAACTGTCTTCTATACACTGAAGAACTAAGAAGTTCAGCTGCCTGTTTCGTGTAATCTCTAATGGTGTTTCTTCTTCTCTGTTTGAACTATTCCTATAGCCCTCTTTAGCCAAAGAGAAAAAGAAGTTTATGTATCGTTTTATACCCTCAAAATGTCAAAACATTATGCAAGAAAGAGGAACAAACTGATGTCACTAGTACGTGCTAAAACAGAGACAAATTTAAACATGAAACCTCCACTTGCCCAACATGCTATGTTTCATCAGTCTCTTGGCGGCGTCGAACGATTTCTTCTTAGCGCAGAAGCCGCCCTGTGTGTTCGGAAAACAAAGTAACACAAAGCAAAGTAACACACAGGTTATAGAGTAAAACCAATACTAGTAAAGATCAGTCGATTTTCCTTCCAGAGAGCAATAAACATGGCATTGTCCTCGTGTATTTTTATGTATCAGTAACACATAAGAGACACTCACTGACCTTTATCGTCCGCTAAGTGACCAAGTACAGAAAAAGTCGATCGAAGCTAACAGGGAACAAAATTTACATTGCTAGATTGCGAAATCTGCACTTGGTCGAAACTTACAGGAAATGTCTGAACGTTCAGATAAGGTCAGGATTAAAGCTGAGCTGCTCGATGCTGATCCGTCTCATGGATCTAGCCATTTGATCGCCGTAAACACGGATCTGAATCAGCCTGTTAAGCATGTTCTGGAAAGAAGGAACCTCCATTGATTCTGATATTCTTTCGTGCTGCGATGGGTCTTCTGAAAAATTAATGAGAGCCTCAGCAGCATTGTCACTCAACTCTTCAGACTCGTCGTGCAACAACCCAATGAGAACTGGGATTGCCCCAGCATCGGCAAGTGCCACTCGATTCTCATCCTCATAACTCAAGTGAGCTATAGCTGCGGAAACCTTTTCCTTAACTGCATCGTTCCCATCTCTCAGAAGATCAACTAGAATTGGAATAGCACCTGAGACACGCAATATGCAGACAGAGTGTCTGTAACCCGCGAGATCCCATAAAACATCAGCAGCTGCAGCCCTTGCCTCGTCATCGCCTTCCCTGAGAGTTCTCACCAAGTGTTCAGCAATCACAACCGCGTTATCTTCTGCAACCGCTAATATACAAAACGCGTCTTCTGCAATCTCCTTCCCAGAAGGTTCTGGTCCTCGAAGTAGCTCGGCATACAATGGGATTGCCCCAGCTTCAGCCACTGGTCTAATGTAATCAAGATGAGCTGAGATCACACCAAGTGAATTGCCCGCTACGAGCTTTGTTCTAATATCCCCATCACGAAACAAATCAACAAGCACGGGAATCGCCCCCAACTGAACAAGAATGTGCCTCGCGCGCCTCGTCACTCCAAGCAATCCGATTGCTTGACAAGCTCTCTCCCTAGACACCATACTACCAGAACCAACAGCTTCAATAAGAAGACGAAGACCGCGCAAACTAGGAAGAATGCGCCTAACCTCTCTCAACAATGCCAATGCACTCAGGATCTCCAACAAGTATCGCCTATTACCATCCGCGCTCGAGCTCAACAACTGAATAACGACTTCCAATCCACCATTTCTTGCCAACGTCACCCGGTTCTCATCCCCGAAAGTCACCAAACTCCACAGACATTTTACTAGGACTCTTCGAAACCTATCATCAGAATGTGGCAGTAACCTTAGTGCAGAAGATATAGCACCCGATTGGCCGATCACTACAGCCAGTTCACCTTCACCTAGACAAGCTATTTTATATAAACAACAAGCAGTGGCTTGTTGAATGGACCTTGTATTGTCCAAAGGGCCCTCCTCAAGAAGCCGAGCAAGGACCGGTATGGTGCGAGCCAAAACATGTTCCGGGCACTTCTGGCGAAATGTGTTAGCTTGGTTATGGCTTCTAAACGCAGAGCCTCAGTCCCAGAGGCTACAACACTTTCGAACTGATTGAGAGCTTGTTCCCAATCTTGGTTCATCTCTTCTGGGATTTTCCCGAGCTCAGCATGACCCACTATACAAAATCAAACTTGATTTTACAAAATAGCCCATTTTGCTCAAAACCCATTTTTTTGCTTGGATTTCTAGAATAAAAAGTCAAACTTGATTGTACAAAATAACCCTTTTGCTTAATCCTCAGTATGAGGTCATTACTCAAAATTCAAACCCTTTTCTTCTTCTTCTTCTTTTTTTAATGGATTTGAAGAATCAAAAATCAAACTTGACTGTGTAAAACAACCCCTTTCGCTCAATCTTCAAGATTCAAACCAAAAACAAGATTTTTATTTTTTACATATAATAATTAAAAAAAAAAAAAAAAAAAAAGCCACTGAACCAAAGAATATCATCAACAAAAGCGAATTGCCAGAGAGAGAAGTTGAAAGTACCGTTGGAGAAATAATTCAGGAGAGCTGAGGAAAACAATAGAAAATAACCTTCAGAAAGCAGAGAATTTATACGAGTTACTGAATCATCAGGGAAACGGGTGGTTTGTTACAGATTCTGGGAAAATATGGAGAAATCTACAAAAGGGTGTTTCTGTCTCGTTATTTGGTAACTTTTTAGTTATGGCGGCAGCGGCGCCGCCTATGGCAAACGACAACGAGGTTTAGGGATGGTGGAGGAGAAGAGGAGGAGGCCTTTGGAGTCGCCAGGTGTTACCCAGGCCTTGCTTATAAAAGTTAAAACTTGTCGGTTGTCACGGACTCGAAAGAGACATAATCCGACAAATACCGGAAAAACGACACAAGCACCTAATAGTAAAAGACTCACACATCACACGCACACGCATATATATATATATATATATATATATGTATGTATGTACACCTACTAGTCTAAAGCATGTAATATATATATTAGATGCATTTGAAAAATCTTATTTATATATAGAAAATTTAAAATAAAAATTTTAAAAATAGACCCACAAAAAAAGACCTAAAAATAAAAAAGAGAGACATGAAAAAATACAAAAAAATAATAAAATAAAATGACAAAAATAGAAAAAATTAACCAATATAGAAAATGATTAAATTGTAAAAAAATTTAAAAAAATTGGGTCAAAATAAAAAAGAAAATCAAATGACTAAAAAATTAATAGAAAACATTGTTATCCAATATAAAAAAGGATTAAATTGTTAAAAATTAAAAAAAAAAAAAAAGGCAAAATCAAAGGACTAAAAAAAGAACTAAATTGTAAAAAATAAGCAATTGGGTCAAAATATAAAAAAAAAACAAAGGACTAAAAAGCAAATACAAAACAATTTTCGTTCAAAACCAACTGTTTTGGACGAAAATGCTTTGCACAGTAACGTGTTTTACCATTTCTAATATATGTCAAGATATACATGCATAAATAGCTTTTTTAAAAATAATTTTCTAATAATTATTCGAAGTTTTATTAAACTAGAAAAATAGTTTTTATTAAATGGTTACAATTTAAAGGAAAATCAGGTAAAATGATAGTTTTTAAATACTTATTTAAGTTAAAGATCGAAACTATTTGACAATTAGAAAAATAAACATTAATCAATTATTGATAATAATCAATAAATGAAAAATTATTAATATCTGTCGATCAATGATTAACGATTGTCAATAAATTAATTAGTCAGTCATTAATTGTGATTGACCTTTCTTAAAAGACGGTCATTTTTTTCTTTTAACAAAATTTCAGTAGTTTATTAACAAACATTTTCCTAAAACAAAAGATTTTTATCTATAACTATTATTAATATATATCTTTATTTAATTAGTTATAATCAATTATTGTGTATTAATGACCACATGTCATAATCAATCAATATTTAATATTTAATAGTCACCAGTCAATTTCATAAATTTAAAAAAAAAAAAAAAAGTTCGGTTAATTTTTTGAGTAAGTGGATACCACAATAAACTCAAAACGATTCGGAGAAAAAAATAAAATAGAATAAACTCAAAACGATAAATAATCATAGTAAAGACAAAAAATTGAACCTAACAATTGTATTAAATTCGATAAACAATTAAAGAACTGGAACCCAAAAAAAAAATGGAAAAAGACAATCATATAACCCCAAGAACGTTCGAAAACGACAGAAAAAGGAAATAACACAATGTCAGGCTATGAAGAAAACGACAACAAATGCACATTAAAATATATTAATATGACATTACAGGTTAAAAAACAAGATTAAAAATCAGAAGACGACAGGTACATAAAAAACCACAAACAGCCTGCCGCGAAACGAAAGACTGATACGAAAACGACGCGAACATTCACCAAGGAGGCGATTAAAACGACAGAAAAAGAAACGACAAAGCGACAAATACAAATTCACAAACGACATGAAAATGACAATTGCAGTTTAGGAAGCTTGGAAGAAGCTTCCCTTTGTACCATATTCCAGTACGTAGAGAATTGTGTTATGATCCAAGTAAGGGTAAGTCTTGGAAAAAAAAAATCGATAAGATTAAATCCCATAATAGCTATATATATATATATTTTAACATAAAGAGGTAAAGAAACCATTAAAATTATGGGAAATATAAACGACAAGGAGAGCATACTAATGCAAAAAAGCAAGCGAAATTTCAAATGACAAAAGAATCAAACACAAGAATTGTACAAAACGCCCGACATTTGTGAAGGCAAAAGAAATTAAGAAAAAAGATGCAACTTTAAACTTAAACGGTAGACATTAGATGATAATTTTCATTTTAAAAAACGACGATAATAAGGCCTTCATAAAGAAAACAATGACTTCCTAAAGAAAACGACGAAGTGGTTACATATAAAATTAGCAGTAATTCCACACCTTATTACACTATAATTATAAAGTTTGAATCCTCACATCTCTAAGATTTATATATTAAAAAAATAAAAAGATAGATGAACACAATCCTAAAACGACAAGTCACAAGAGCGACAACAATGACACTAAAAACGACAGCAAACTCAGATCTACGTTGCTATACGTATACAGTTCAAAAATCACGTATCTTAGCACAACATTCTAGGGGAAATAATGTAATCTAAGCATAACAGAGTATTAAAAAAGACCGGAAGCTGAAGAAATAAAATAGGTAACAAAAAACAGACAGATAAATGAGAAACAAAATTTTAACAAAGACATGAAAATAAAGGGTAAATTGCAAGGTTGATCTCTGAATTTTTAACTTTATGTAACTTTAGTCTTTAAACTTTTTTTCATAACTGGAATGTCTCTAAACTTTTAAAATATTATACAATAGTTATTTACATTAATTTTTTGACAGAATATATTAGAAAATCATTACTTTTTGACCAAATTACTAACGTATTCTATTTAAAAAGTAATAGAAATAACTATTGTAGCAACCTTTTAATAATTTAGGAGCATTTTCTGTTCTTTTTTTCTTAACTAGAATGATCATAAGTAATTAAAAACATTGTTACAGTTGTCATTTTTGTTAATTTTTCGACGGAATCCGTAGTTAGCATCACTTTTTGACTAAATTGCTAATAAATTACGTTCAACAATTAATGTAAAAGACTATTGTAGTAACATCTTAAAAATTTAGGGGCATTCTAGTTATAAAAAAAATTCAAAGACTAAAGTTGTATAAAATTAAAAGTTTAGTAAGTAAATGAGTAATTTACCCAAAAATAAATTAAGGGAGAAAAAATAAACACAAGTGAAAAACGAGAAAATTAGAAAAACAGCCGTTAAACGACACAAAAAGATATCAAAAGAGAAAAAAGATAAAAACGATTAAAAAGATTTTTAAGAAAAAAAAGGCAAAACGACATATAACAATCTGAAAACGGCTTATGGACTGTAAATATTTTCTAATTTTAAAAAATAAAGAAATCTCTAGCCGACATATAAGATACAACTGTTAAGAAGCGACAAATACTCGAACGACAAGAAATATGAGAAGAACAAAAAAAAAATGACATATTCATTACAAATGATAAAAGAAATAAAATCAAAGACACGTTCAAAATGACAACAAGATTAATGGCCCATTTGGTATTATATCTTAAATTCATATTTTTTATCTCAGTTTTTATTTTTTTCTTAAAAGTCAATAAAAATTATAACTAGATTTTAAAAAGTCAATCAAGACAAATTTAAAAATTTCAAATCGAACCGTTGTATCAAATGGATCATAAGAAATGAGAGTCAAGTATATATAAGTTCCCTACTAACCCCGAAAACGACAACATTTTGAAAACGACAGTAAATCAGAAAACATGACAAGACATCATTGACCGTTCAATCATGGATAGGCGATGAAACATCAAACAATATATCCAACATGTCAAAAATTTGCCAATTTTAAGAAAAAAAAAAAAAATCAATAACGACAATAGAACTTTAAAACGACAGCACAAGGAATCAAACATTTTAAACACTCAAAATAACAAAGTCCAAGATACTAAATAATAAACAACAAATGAATAAATAACGTCTCGACGGACTTGTAATCCTAGGGTGAGTTTGTGAGATACCATTTTTATGAGATTTGGTATTCAAATACATCATTTTTTGTAGGAAGGTTTGTAATAGACCAATATCATTTAAGAAAGATAGAAGGATATTTTTCTTTAGTCCCTCACCTCCCCATGTGACGCCGGGCACCGACACTGACACCGACGCCGATACCGACACTGACACCGACAGACACCAATCTACCCTCTCCGCTCTCTGCCTAAGTCCCTCTCCGCTCGATGTGGGACTCCGATGCTCTTTTCTAGCACGATGCTACCACCGGCTTTCTCCCTTTGAATGAAAGCTAAAATTGACTTTTTACTATTCAAAGCGATCTATCTCAAGAAGTGGTATGGGTGTATAATAGGATACGACTCATGTGTCTACTTATTTTTATCTCTTATTATAAATTATACTAATGTCATGACACGCTAATTAAAATATCATATTAGTTAAAAAATTATATTATTATGTCAACAAGTTGATATGATATTATTGGAGAGAATGAATGAATAAGAAAGAGAAAAAAAAAATATATATATATATATATATATATATACGAGTCAAATCCGCATAACACTTTACTTTACGAGTAGTTCTCTTTAAGCTTGAAGTGATTGGGCCAATTTGGTTTAAGGCTAACAATTGCAAAGTTCTACAAAGGCCCATTTAAACTTCACAATCTTACATTTATGGTCTCACTATCCAATTTGTCAAACAGATTTTCAACAATTTTGGTCAACCCCTTATAAATTGTACCCTCCATATATCATTTCATCCACCTTATGACAGGCCAAAATTAAAATCCCATGCAATCTCTCTATAGCACATGTTGTGGGGCCAATTTTTGGTTTCGGTCTTAAAATATATATATAAATCTCACCAAAAAAAAAAACAGAGAGAGAGAGAGAGAGAGAGAGAGCATTGGTTTATAGCAAAAATGTTGGAAACATTGGAGAAACATTGAAGAGTATATATATATATATATATAATATATATATATATAATTTGGATGTAATGTCAAATGTGGACTTGGTGTTCTGTCTCTCTGTCCCCACACTTTCCCTTCCCATTTGGCAAGCCTCATCCTTTACCCTCCTCATGTCTGTCAGATAACTGCATCGCACCACAAGTTGTTTTTGTGGGTTTATCTGTCCTCACAAACCCCTCCATTTGCCTCCAAAAACATCTTTTCATAATTCGGCCGTTAATCGCGAGTCCCCCACACGTGAGTCCCATGAACCGAGCCCACACCGATCGCTGATTGGTGCGTAGACCCGCCTTCTGCGATTTTCAAATCATCACTAGTTCCTTAAAATATATATATATATATATATATGACATAAGCTACGAAGGAAAAAGAAAATAACACCTAGATTATGTTTTAAACTGTTAGATCTGTATTTAAAAATACTATATTCTGATCAGAATTATCATTCATAAACACGCATTATCCACATGGTTCCCTACTAGTGGCCAAGTTTAAACCTTGATTAAGTAGAGAGAGGTTCATAATGAAGGCTCTTCTATTATTGGGGAGAAAAGGTACTAAAAAAAGTACACTGTTTCTACAAACTGTCACAATAACTGAATCCTTATGGCACTATGGCTGTAACTTGTAGTAATATAACAGTTTAAATAACTTGTAGTAATTGTTTAGGTAAAAAAAAAAAAAAAAGATTTACCCACTTGTTCAGTGCTTGGCAATAAAATTTGCAGCTATGATATGTCAGATAGTCAATAGCAGTTATTAGAGTTTCCCATCAGTGCCCTTTTAAATAAAAATAACTCTCCTCATCAATATGGCCAGCTATTGTTTTAAACATTTATCAGCATAGTGAACACATGTTAGAAAGTTTCCCATTTTTGGATGGGAATAAATAACTTTGGTATTCAACCACACTGTCACATGCACATATGTGGTTAGCGACCGAGTTAATTTTCTATTTTAATGATGGTGGTGTATTAAAAATAAAATAAAAATATAACGAGTTCAACGATGGTATATATGTAAAACCTATATATAAATGGGGACAAACATTAAAAAAAAAGTCATAAATTATCATAGTTTATAACAAAACAAAATAAAAATGTCATGAGGACAACCGCTTCACTCGGCTTTAAGTGACTCTGCCACTATATTTGATCACATAGTTAATCAAAATTAGTGCAATTCACAGACGATGAATCCCTAATCAACCGATTGAGTTGATAAAATCTTCATGTCGTGTTAGAAAAATCGAGATTAAGGCTCGTTTTCGGCACAGATAGGTGATTAATGACAAAGGTTAGTTAGGGCCACTCAATATCTCAGGTGTTCGTTGACAAGTGGAGTTTGAGGTTTTTTTTTTTTTTTTTTTTTTTTTTTTAACCACTCTGGCTAGAGACCCTTTTTATTTTGTTAATAAAAGTGGCATTTCATGTTATCCAAGGCATGGGGTCAACGTCGTTAGGTGTTTATATATCTATATATATATATATATATATACACACACACATAAAGCACTGTGGAATGCTGTATGGCATGAATGATCACATTGGATGCCAGACAGATAGACACATTAATATGTTTGGGAGGAAAACATATGGTTCCTATTTCTTTTGCCCTAGTTTTCTTACCTTTCTCTCTCCTTTCAGCTTTCTTTTTTTTTTTTTCCTTTTTCCCTCCCCTCCCTATGGACATACACCATATGTTGCCTGGAAAGCTAACAATGATTAGGTGAAATCATGTGAAGCAGCTAAGCGAAAAAAAAAAAAAAAAAAAAGTACAGAGAAATTAAGAAAAAATTACTTGGGCATAGGGTAAAGTGTTAATAGGCCATACAAAAAGTCCCCACCCAACTGGTAAGTTAGTTGGATTTTATTAAAATTTAGCTTTTGTTCATCACTACACTGAAACTATATATATCGCACTCACATTTTCATACTATACATATATATATATATATATATATATATCCTGATTTCAAGCCCTTTATACCACAATTCCCGCTGTACTTAAACTTCATCCTACTAAAAGTCAAATACTCCAAAGAAAAGTATAGACTTCTTTTCCACAGAATTTTGTACATAATGGATTCTAGCTTGTGCTTCTTTAACACTATTCTTTTTGGACAATAATATTAGGTGGACCTTACGGTCGAGATGGTCTTCTTAATAGTATATGGTTTTAAATTTCGTCTAAATCTCACATCAAAATAAAAAATAAAAAATACAAATACAAATCTGATAAATCCTAATAAAAATATAATGATTGTTCATGTTAAGATATATTTATCGATAATACATGTTTTTAATGTTATATGATCGAAATCATGTCAAAATTAAAACAAAAAAAAAAATTTGCAAAATTGGTAGTGTATATTTTTAAGAGAAAATTTTGGAAGCATACCCTTAAATAGATATGTTATATTCTTTGTCCTTTTTTCACACTTGTTTGGACTTTTAACTATCCATGCTAATTAATTGAAGGTAGAAAAAGAAAAATAAACCTATCATAATTGGGACAATAATTGATATGCTTCTGAAGGATAAGCTTACAAATCATCCTATTTTTAAATGTCATATCCGGTCTAGGTCTCTCATAAAAAATAATTAATAAATAAATAAATAAAATAAAAGGAGAGGGGTGTGAAACTAATGAAATTTGATATAAATATGACGATTTTCTACATTAAATATGTGTTTGAAAGCTAATTATGGTCAAAATCATATCAAAATGAGCTAAAATTACAAAATTGATAGAACCTTATATATATGTAACGGTTTGAAATAGAGTGATCTTATCCTATTTAGAATTATCATGCAAATTAATCAAAACTTTGATGCTGATGATAATCCAAAAAAAAAAAAACACAAAAAAAAAAAAAAACCAACAAAAAAAAAAACCAAAAGAGATCTCACCTTGATCATCATTATGAAGACAACACCACAACTAAAATTTTTCCATGTACCAACATCATGTGCCTGCTCTTCATTATACATTGACATTACAACTATATTTCCAGTTCATGGTCTCAGAATATCTGAATTAATTACAAACTATTTTATTTCCTATTTAGGCTTCACTATTGCATAAAAAAAAATGTGTTCCCACTAACCCCAAAAGAAAAAACAAATTAAGGAAGTGAAAAAGATACGTTGTTAGCTAATTCAGAATCATGTTAGTAATAAATATAGTTTTTTTTTAACTTAAATAATGGGATTTTAACTGATCCCCAAAAGGGTAACTTTGTTATAAATCACTAAATTAAACTTGAACCATCACCATCAAAATGACATCATATTAATCAACAAAAGAGGGGGAAAAAAAAGGAAGAAAAAACAGGATTAAGATAATAATTTATCAATGTGAGGTAATAGACAACTTAAAAAAGGATTTGTCCACTGATTGCGATGATAAGCTCTACTGAGCATTGCAACTTTCTCCATTACAATTATTGTAATATATATATATATGTATATATGTATATATATGTATAAAATATTATGAAGATTAATTAAGGGGGGTTTGAAAATGACTGCTTGACAGTAGGGTATACTTCACCAACATGACAGCCAAGAAGCTTTTTCCTCAATATTTTATGTTGTATTATTGGATTAGAAGCAACAAAGTAGGTGTCCTCAGCTAATTTGTCTACACTCCTGCTCGTTATCTGTTAAGTACAAATCTAAATATTATTCTCATGTTCTTCAACATGAAAGAAAGGTTTGTATATATTTGGAGAGAGAATGGAATTTCCGTTGATTGTCCCTTACCATAAACATTCATCTCTTAATCACTTCAACCTACCAATTATTGGAAAAGTTTAAAAAAAAAAAAAAACAACAACAACAATTTTATAAATATCAATTATGTTAAATGTCACACATTAATAAAAGGTGTATCTCACGATAAAAGATCTAATAAAAGATAGATCACACAACATATCTATATATAAGATGCATCTTCTATTTGTGGTGGTGTTTATATAGAGATGATATTTTGAAGGTTAGGTTGGAAATGTGTGTTTAAGGAGAAACTTTTGAAAAAGTTATATGATATAGAAAATAATATAAAAATTTGAAATATATTTGGAAAAAAATATGCAAATGGATATTGTCAAAAAAAACATAAAAATCATTTATTTCGATTTGAAATGAAAAAGTTATGGACTTTAAAGTTGAGTTTTTGAAAATAGAAGAGAGGAGAAATTGATATAGAGTTATAATTTTGAAATCCAAATAATGTTTTGCTATCTCGAGATGATTCTCGAAACAGGCCCTTAATATAATGACGTCCTTAATTGTTCATTGGAAACACCATTTATCCTCTATTATATACGAATTCCACACGATATGTGTTAGAATATCTCATATATTCTATTCAAATCTGAATTAATATCTTTAAAATTTAAATCCAATATAATTATTATTTTTTATTTTTTCTATTTATTTTTACCAATCACATCACATCACATCACATTCTCTCTCTCACTAATAACCTAAACACACTTTGTATTAAAAAATAGTATAAGAAGAAAACATCCAACGCATTTTATATTTTATTTTGTTGTATTTGAATACAGTATACAAGAAATTTAGTTTTTAAACGGATCATAAGTAATTTTTCAAAATGTAATTAGAACGATGAATTTCTATATTTTCTTTGAGTTTTTGGATTTATTGCATGTATTGCTTAGTTACATTACTCGTATAATAGATTATTAGAGGGTACTTTGTCAAGATATCGGGGGAGAATTAGAAATACAATTCACAAATGGGCCAACTTTTCCTTTAATGACATAATGTGCACTTCCTTATCAAAAATAAAATATTTTACTTTTATTTCTTTCTTTCTCTTTTCAAAGAAATATAATTAAGTTCATTTAATCATTACGACCTTATAATTTCAACACAAAAGAAAATTAGAAGAAGAATTCTAATTATTAAATGATGTGTGTGCTTTAGAGAAAGGAAGTATATAAGATATCTTATCTCATTGAAATCACTAATGCACATAGTAGTTCCATTCATAAATAGCATGGTCTGGTAAAATCCCGAACACTACCTTTCCATGACAAGGCACGATATTTTACCCTATCAGTAAAGTAATTTTTTTTAATTTTAATAATTTTATTTATGCGTGTTCATGTTAAATAATAAAATACATTATCTAATTAAATAGTATTGATATTCATAAGTTTGATCAATAAATTGCTTTTATCGATAGTATTAAAAAAAAAGAAGTGGAAAAAAAAGTGCCTAGAATAGAGGACCCTACACTGAAACATATTAGTGTCTTTCGTATTAACATCTTTTAACATTAAAATATCAAACTTGACTGTCAAGATTTGTCCATTTAAATATACTTTTTAATAGAGTTCTGATTATCGAGGGCTCTAATCTCTATCTCTATTTGTAATTAGACCTGTCCTTTGCAAGGCAAAATATAAAAAAAATAAAAAAAATAAAAAAAAATAAAAAAAATGCAATTAAAGCATATGTCGTTAATGTTTGTCTCTTGATTTTTCACATGGCAAATTTTCGGGAACTCTAAAGTGAGTCAGAGATATCCAAAATGAAACCAAAACAGAAAGCCCTATTCTTACTCAACAATCATTTCGTGTATTTCCAATCATGTATTTT
>CM046374.1:28408135-28557451 GCA_025413025.1 Ficus hispida | reverse complement strand
TGACATTTGCAACCACTCCACAAAAATAACCTTTTCGTGTGTGATTTCCCAAAACATCAATCATTGGGTTATGTTCCATTGAAGTTGAAAGCCTTGTCCTTATCTAATAACTTACTTAATGGGACAATACCTACTTGGTTATATTCCCTACCACAATTGCAAGATCTAGATCTAAGTAGAAACCAATTCACTGGTCACATTGACGAATTCCAATATACTTCTCTGGTTACTCTTAGCTTAGAATCAAACAAATTAGAGGGCTTTATTCCAAGATCCATTTTTCAGCAAGTGAATCTTATTCATTAGATCTTTCACCAAATAACTTTAGTGGGGTCTTGCAGTTAGACCAGTCCTCAAAGTTAAAAAAT
Source organism: Ficus hispida (assembly GCA_025413025.1). Classification (NCBI taxonomy): domain Eukaryota; kingdom Viridiplantae; phylum Streptophyta; class Magnoliopsida; order Rosales; family Moraceae; genus Ficus; species Ficus hispida. The sequence continues at coordinate 28,557,083 of CM046374.1, read as the reverse complement.
CTCAAGTTTGTTGATCTTTCTTTTATTAGCATGTCAAGGGATTCCATCAACTCCATCACATCTGCTTTGCCCAATACCCCTTAAATCCTTGTCATTGTCTTCGTGCACATCAGTGAGTTCCCACACGCTTTAAGAAGCCTCGAAAATTTAGAATGGTTGGACCTTTCCAACAACCAAATTGAAGGGATTGTTCCCCAATGGTTTTGGAACGTGGGAAAGGATTCATTGTTGTTTCTAAATATTTCTCACAATCTCTTAACACATATGGAGCAGTTTCCTTGGAAAGGCATATTTTTTATTGACCTAAGCTCCAACCGGCTTCAAGGTCATCTTCCAATTCCACCACCTTCAACTTCTCTGTTTTCAATCTCAAACAATCAACTCGTTGGAGAGATACCTTCTTCATTTTGCAACCTTACTTCGATTGAAACCCTTGATTTGTCGAACAACAATTTGACTAGGAGCATTCCTCCATGCTCTGGACTCTCAAGAGTAACAATGGGAAACTCATTGAGCATCTTGAACCTTCATGGAAACCAGTTGGAAGGGTCACTGCCCCTTTTCTTGCAAAACTGTACGTTACTGGAAATTTTGGATGTTGGGAACAACAAGCTAAATGGATCCTTTCCCCATTGGTTGGCATCTCTTCCAGAGCTTCAAATTCTGATCATGAAATCTAATAGATTTCAAGGTCCAATAAGTAATCCAGAGGTGAGATTGCCCTTCCTAAAGTTAAAAATCATGGACCTATCCAACAATGATTTCACAGGTCTTTTACTGGCTGAATATTTTGAGAATTTTATGGCCATGATGGATGCTCATTCAGATGTTTTGGAATACATGGGACGATACCCGATAGGTGGCTCCTATTATTCTATGACAATGACAATCAAAGGGAACTTCATTGAGCTTCCAAAAGTCCAAAAAATATTCATGACCATTGATTTGTCGAGCAATAACTTCACAGGAGAGATTCCAAAGTGATTGGAAAGCTCAATTCACTCAAAGGACTGAACTTTTCTCACAACAAGTTGTCTGGTCTCATTCCTCCATCGTTGGCAAACTTGAGCAATCTTGAATCGTTAGACCTCTCCTCAAACAAACTTTCAGGTCATATTCCAGTGGAATTGGTAGCAGCTCTGAATCAACTTGAAGTCTTGAATCTTTCCAACAATAGACTAGAAGGACCAATTCCTCGCGGGAAGCAATTTGAAACATTCAAAAGCGACTCATATGGTGGGAACCTGGGATTATGTGGATTCCCTCTTCCCAAATCATATATGTAGCAACGATGAAGCACAACATGACCAAGGAAATGATGATGGAGAGCACGAGAGTGGAATGACGGAATGGAAGGTGGTGATGATGGGATATGCAAGCGGACTGGTGATCGGAATATCTGTGGGATATATGGTGTTTTTTAGTAAAAGCTTCGATTATTGGTTCTTCAAAAGATTTGGAGGAGGACGACATTGTAGAACCAGCACTCGCTCAAGAGGAAGGAGAAGGTCAAACTAGCAAGCAGAAGAAAACAGAGTCTCTTGGCAAGCCTGGAAGAGTAAGTTTGGAATATGTTTGTAGTTATAATTCTTGATTTTCTTATAAGAACCAAACATTATCAGCAACATAATTATTTTCATTTCTTTTGTGACAGGGGGATGGATGAAAAGTACCGTTCAAGATCAAAACTGGCATGGATTTAGGCATGACTCTGATGAAATCGCTATCTCGTCGTTTTAGTTAATTTCTTGTTCTGTATTAAGAGTGCTAAATAAACTGTAATCCTTATTGAGGATTCGATCATAGAAAATCTGATGTTATGGAGTTTGTATTTTAGTTCTTGTTCAATTGTATTGTCATCTATGCTTTTGTTTGTATTTTGCGTACTTTGATGTGTTTTTTCCAACATATTTGAACCAAATAAATTACAGTTTTCACATAATTGTCACTATGAGGACAGTATATATGCGAGTTCATTGCCTTTAGCTTTGTGCATTCAGATTTCATTTCGTATGTCATATAAGAACTTGTCAATATTTTGGTTAACATATGTAAAAAAGAATTAAAGCATTTTCCTCAAAGATATAAGATTTTTTTTTTTTTTAACACACAGAGAGAGAGTGTGAGTGATTATAAATATGGATTGTTTAAACGCTATTAAAGGAGAGATAATGATTATAAATATGGATTGTTTAAACGCTATGAAAGGCCTTCATATATATGAGATTTGTTTTACTTCAATCCAATTGCTCAAACACAACCTTTTTTTTAAGCTTAAACAAAGGATTAATTTTTGGAAAATTAGATTAGGGGCCTATTTTGGTCACCTTAATAATGACCAAACTTTTATTTATTAAGCAAAATAACCATTTGTCTTTTTTTTTTTTTTTTTCAGATTTGATCAATCAGTGATTAACCTAAAATTGGTGATTTACGTTAGTTGATTGATTGACTATGATCAATTAATAATTTACTAAATTAACGATAATAAATGGTTAATCATTGATTGATTGTTTAAGAAAATTAATTGATCATTTTAAAAATGGGCATTCTAATTAATTCTTAAAAACTTCGGTCATTTGTTAAAAAACTTCTTTAAAAAATATCATTTACCTCTAAATCCTTTATTATTATTATTATTTATTTTTTTTTTTACAGATCACTTATTAAAAAAAAATTTAAGAAATTCCTGGTTTTTATTTTTTATTTTTTATTTTTTTGGTCACCGACGACAGTTTTGAACCCTTTTTTTTATCTTTTACTTTCAGTTGTCTGTCGTTTTCAAGGATATTGTTATTTTGTAATAAAATTGTCGTTCATGCTTTCTATACTGTTTCTCTTGTTGTTGTCGTTTTCAGGCATGTTGTCGTCGTTCATGAAATAGTTGTTTATGTCGTTTTTGCTGATGTTTTCCTTTTCCATTTGTCGTTTTTCTTTTCATTGTCGTATTTCCGAACTTCTGTCATTGATGAACTTGGCCTCACCAAACAAAGCAGAGCCCTCTAACATACATGTATTCCGATTTTCAAAACCCACCAACTTGCAATTCTCTCTCTCACTCTATCCCCTTCTATCTCTTTATATAAATATATATATACAAACACTCGTATATATCCTCGACACACGTTAGCCTTGAAGTTTGGAGTCAGCCAAAGAATCCATGGACATGGCGCTTGGTTCTTTGATCCGGAGCTCGCCCACGCTCATCAACGGCTCGAAATTGCTGAGCTTCCTAACAATTTGGCCTCAAAAGGTAGGGAATTTCTATCCACTAATTGGTAATTCTTAATATGATATATATATATATATATGTGTGTGTGTACGTCTTTTATTTTATTATTTTTTTAATGAACATAAAATTTGTATATATATGTTGCTCTTCTTAGTTTGTGTTATGCATTATTCAATTGTAATTAAAATGAAATTTTGGCAATGGTAGAGAAATGCAAAATATCATTCGAATAAATACACTGGCAACATAAACCTAATTAGTATGCTAATTAAGGATGACTATATGGAGATAATGACACTTCAGAATACGTAGTTATAAACATAACCTAGCGCTAATCATACACCGCTGACCAAAGATGAATGCAAATGGAGTACGCAGCATAAGCATCAATAGAAGGTTGCCTGATCTGCTTCTCACTTAATTCGGCTGCATCCCACTCGCTGCCTAAAAGTAGTTCCGGAGCAAAGAGCAATCGTTCGTGCAAATTTTAACTGACTAATATCTTTTGACATCAGTTTACAACTGACGTTGAAAGTTTTCCTTGTCGATTTTGCGACCGACAAGAAAGATTTGTAAGGTCGGTTATCTTCGCATGGTTTTGTTGCATCATCAAAATTTCAACAGTAGGGCAAACTTTGGATTTTGGCATACAAAATATTGATGGACAATTTGATCTATGTGGAATAAGTACGTATAAATATGCAAAGAACAAAAAGTTCTGTGAATCACATTCATAAAACAAATATTATGCAGAAATTAACTAATTCCTAACCTGAACATGTGCACCTTGGAAAAAATTCCCAGCAGGAAACTGTTAAAAAATTTTACTAGGATTATATTTATTTTAGGATTACATTTACATTTTTTATTTATCTATCTTATTAGTAAGGGTAAATTTGGTCTTTTATTATTAGGTAGTTTGGTCTTTTGATATTTGTTTGGAGGGGTAAACCTTCCTTTTGAAGTATTTTTATTTAAGCAATTGCTTAAATATATATATATATATATATATAATAAAACATAAAAATAAAAATAAAACCTTAACAACTTGTTTGGTTTCTCTTACTAGAACTCTAGGAATCTCTGAGGCTTTTTTTTTTTTTTTGGGTTGGGAGGAGTCTATGAGTTATGCATTGAAGAAGACGCCATTGAATCACGTAAAAATTTAAAAATAAATAAATAAATGAAACACGGATACTGGACAAACGACAACAATATGAAAATAACGACAGGCGCAAAAGGACGAGAATTGTGAAAACTGAAACTACACACGTAAATTACACCAACCCACCCAACACTCCACACCCCCACAAACAAAAAAAGAAAAACTACACACGTATATGTCAAAGACAGAACGAGAAAGAGTTTAAAAACGACAATCAAATAATGTCATGAAATGATGCCGAAAACGACGACAATAGTATTGAAGACGACGTCAAGCAGGAAAACAAACAGAACAAGAATAACAAAACGTTCAAAGGGATCCCCCTTTTTTGCTTTTTGTTTCTTTGGTTTTTCGTATGAATCCACTACAAAGGGATGGTATCAGCAAAAAGAAGGGGAAAAAAAATAGTTCTAGCGATCCTTACAATAACCCAATATGTATTTAATTTAATTTTGTTTTATTTCTTATTATTATTATTATGCAAATACCTATGGTCTAATACAGTTAATATTAGGGGACATGTCTTTAGCATTGCTCAATCTATCGATTTGTAAAGAGTCAGTATGGAATTACTATGGCTGCAAACATAGAAGACATTTTTAAATTTCTAGTTTACTTTTTACATTTTAAATTAGACGAGTGAGCTCACTTATAAATTAGAAATTATCTTCAACTTATAATGTCGGTTAAGGAGAACTTATCTCTCCAACTTACTCTAAAAAATAATAACAATTTGAATTGAATAAAATACTTTTTAATTACCTTATTTTGTTCTAAGTTCTCACAATCCTAGCAATATAATCAGTAGAATAGGAAAATATACTCCCCTGTAACTTTTTTTTAAAGGTATAATTTTCATGTAACTTAAATGTCCGATAAACTAATATACACTTCCACGTCGAATTATTGAGTTGCTCTGATACCAATTGTTGAAACTAAACATTCCTATTAGTGTCTATAACACAGTATAAGCATCAATTCATGGGGTTACCAGTCGGAAGCGTGGCACCACTTGAGAGCCACCGAAGCTCGCCGAAGAAGAAAGCTTGAGGGTGATGGAGCTATCACCTCACGCTACTGAAACCACACACGCGCATAGTAAACTCTTAACACTCTTTCTCATATTCAAGCTCTTAAACTCTTGAAGTTCATATAACTTTATCACTCCCTTGAGTGCATCTTAGCATATTTATAGCCCCCATTTAATCAAAAATTCAAACCTACTATTCAAACTTTTTTTTTTCGAACTGTGCTTTCTCGCAAAAAAAAAAAAAAAATGTTCTATTCAAACTTCTAAACCAAACAGGCCAATCTAAACTACATCATTTATTGTTTTCGATTACAATGTACTTCAAATCAATTATTTTCGAACACCTTGGCAAATGTCTAGACATTTAACATTCAGCAGGAAAAGTTGGAACAATCAGCTTTTAACAGCTTTCTGAGCAATGAATTTTCGAACCAGAAATTTTAGAAAAACTTTATCCTCACATAATTGTCACCGATGAAGAAATTATGCGAGTTCATTGCCTTTAGCTTCATGCATTTAGATATCATTTCAGAAGTCATATTATCACTACTAATTATTCTGGTAAAAAAAATATAAAAATTATAACATTTTCGTCTAAAAAAATGAGAGGAACTTTTTTGTGAGAATGTGCAAGATTTGTGACCTTTTGCTTCTATTGCCAAACAAAACATATAATTCCAATTTTTTCAAAACTGAAACCAAAGCTGTTTTCCTCTAGTACGAGTCAAATAAAGCTGTAAACGAACCAAGTCCTACAGTCCAAGCAAAAGAAACAAAGTCGAGAAAAAAAGGTCCATACTGGTGTGAACCGAACCAAGTATGACAAAAAGCAAACTGAAATTGCCTTCAACAACCCTTTGCATAGTCTTTAAGATGCCTGAACAGCAGCAACATGGGGGGATCTCTAGGCAGCAATGTGACCTCGGCCTTAAAGAAGCATCCGTTAGTACACTCCAATATCAGATAATACACAGTTCCGGTTGCTATTCGCCACTTCACCTCCACAACCTCCTTCAACTCAAGATGGTGACCCTGAGACAATCAAATTCTTACATGTATTTCTCCAAAAATATCAAAATAGAATAATCTTTTCCTTTCCAATGAAATTCATTCTGTCTTGGGGAAAAAAACAAAAAAACAAAAACAAAACACAAACACAAACCTCAATTTTGTTGTATTCTTCCACTGCGAATCTTGCTGCCACTTGTACATCCTTCTCTGATTTCTTGCATGAGACAGCCGCACCAACCCAATCAAGTCCACCAGCTTTGAACATTCTTACAAAGATATTTTCTATAGGAGCCTGCAAATCACAAGGTTCCACTTTCACTCTCAGGATAACCACAGAATAAATACACAAAATTGCTAACTTTAAAGTTTTAAAATGTAATTATACCTTAGGATCACTAGTTTGCTCGGAACTCTTGCTGCAGTTAACAATGTCTGGTTCAAAACCTTGTGCAAGTGGATTCTTTTCCTGATATCAAGACCATTCAATCATGAGCTTATAACAAAAGTCACACAAGCAGAAAACTGTTTCGTGTAAAGATTGATAACCAAATTTAAATTTGCCTGGACCTTGGCTACCGTTGGTTTTGATTCAGGCAAAACAATATTACAATACTATACGTTAAAAGTCATTCGCAATCCAAACATTAAAACCTCGAAGGAGGGATATTACCTCAACAGAACAGATTTTCTCGAAAAGCTCACAAACTTGCTTCGAGTCCGACTTACAGTTGAGAATGTTACTCTGACAGCAGACATTTATATGTATCAGCATATACAAACAAAATTAAATAAATGAACAAATCATTTAATCATTTAAAGAAATTCATGAAAAGTGAATCAAAAATTAAAAGGTGCTTAAAATGTTACCTCAGAAGAATGACCACAGTCACAAACTACATGACTGGAATCTGCAATCGTCTCCATTGTGCTTTGACCTGAAAGAGTCAATACAAAGCCAAAAAAAAAAAAAGCTATCAACCGAATTTTACATAAAATAAAAATTTAGTGCACAGTCCCTTCAAGGAACATACGAAAACCATCAAAAGCAGGGATTTACATAGAATAAAAATTTAGTGCACAGTCCCTTCAAAGAACATACGAACACCATCAAAAGCAGGGGAAGAGAGAGAGAGAGAGAGAGATTATCCCTGGAATTCGCAGAAACATAGAAGAAACATACCAATTTTACAAAAATAAATAAATAAATGAACAAAAATATCCCTAAAGTAATTCGCACCAACCATCAAAAGCGAAAACAAAAAGAAAACCAATTCCACATAAAGTAGCAGCGAAAAGAATTTCTTGAAACTAAATGTAAAACTAAAAAAAAAAAAAAAAAAAAAAAAAAAAAAAAAAAAAAAAAAAAAAAAAAAAAATAATATATATACCTAAAATAGAAGAAATAACCAATTCACAAAATAAATAAATAAATGAACAAAAATATCCCTAAAGTAATTCGCACATCCATCAAAAGCGAAAACAAAAAGAAAACCAGTTTCCACATAATGTAGCGGCGAAAAGAATTTCTTGAAACTGAATCGCTAGAAACCCTAAATCGGGAGAAAAGAAAACAACGAAATCGCACATATGCGCTTACCAGATCGATGAACATAAATACATATTTACCACACACACACACACATATAAATATATATATATATATATATACATATATATATAAAGAAGAATACAATACAGAGAGAGACGCAAGAAAGTACCTGTAAATGGCTTCGGAATAGGAAAAATTGAGGAGAGAGGAAGAGAGAGAGATTTTATAAATTGCTTGTTTAAGACTGTGAACGGCCTTTTATAGAGGTCGGGGTCGGTCGGGCGTGTTTACGAAAAAAAAAAAAAAAAGAAATTTCCTCGCCGGGTTGGGACACACGAAAAATATATATATATATATAATAAAATAAAGAGGTGAAATTTAGATTCATATTGTCAAAAAAAATTTAATATATATTTCGGATATATATAATTTAAAAAATTAACACATATTTAATCGGATAATATCTAATTTAAAAAAACTAAAATATCCTAAAGAAAAAATTAAGATTAAAACATTATTTATTTTTATAATCTGTATTTGTTTTTTACATAGAGCATATTATGTAATTTGGAATTTTAAATTTTGTATCATTAGATTATAATTTTTTTTGAAAGTATCATTAGATTATAATTAATCATAAATCTTTATATTTTCTTGACAAAGCTTAATTTTAACCTGAAAATTTCTCAAAATATCATCAAAATAAAAAAAAAATTAATTGAAGAATTCTAATAAAAAACTAAATAAAATTCTAATCTTTTTTTTTTTTAAAGAAAACCCAATCATTTATCTCACTGCCTCATACTGCCACCTACTGTGTCTTATAATATATCTTACCCCACCCGCTTATGTCCTAATTATAATTGGAAATGTTTTACATATCAAATCATTAGTCTCATAAATTATACTTCTTAAGAAAAATTTCATAAATTTCCTTTGAACTCCATCACTAGTGCTATATGTTCTGAATTACAAAATATATCTGTTGTACTTTGAATTTTAATATATGTATCAATTTGTATTTTCATTAATTTTGTTACTTTTTCCATTTGTTTTTGTGTCAAAATATACATGATCTTGTTTTTGTGTCAAAATACTTCTCATCTTGTATTTGTATCAAATTCCCCTAATTTTCAATATATATGTCAAACTACCTCAACTATTTTATTTATTTATACAATAATATTTATTACATAATAACGATTACTATTTTAGAATAGGTAAAAAAATATATATTTTTCAATAAAATAATACGTATTTTTTTTACACACTATTTTTTTACCTAATAAATTATGTGTAGTTTTCTTTTCTAAGTTTTTTTTTTTTTTGGGTTGAATTCTTTCAAAGTACTTATGAATTGCTCCTACTAATAACATGAATGATTCTTATAATCTCTTCATATCCCCATCTTTCATACCCTCTTCATCCTTCCAAAGAAACATTGCCTTAAACTGAACTCGATGAGTTTTTTTATTCGTTTGTTTATTTATTTATTTTATCATCTTCATATATATATATATATATATATATATATATTAGTGTTTACTTTCCTCACCCAGAGAAAATTTTTGAAAATGACAAAATTATGTATACGACAATCAACAGAGCGTCGTTTGTGAGAAAGAAACTATAAATAGTTTGTGTATAATATGTATTTCATGTCTCAGCGTTCACCTTTCTCTAATTGGTGATGATGATAGCATTTTCTATATAGCAAGACTCGCAATCAATTATTCATGCAGCATAATCGTAATTGAAGATCCCAATTGAAAAGAAAAGCCCAAGAATCGAAATTTATTAGTCTCAATAAAAAAAATCCACTCTTTTTAAGGTTTATTCTTCCAAAAGCAGAGCTTTCTCAGGAAACTTTGATTTATGTACTTTTTAAAGGTTTACAGAAGTGCCTCCTAATCCTATGCTATGTGTATGAGGAAATGCCACCGAGAAAGTATATTATGGTGCTTTTTGCATATGTGCTTTCTTATCGGTGGCACATAGTGATTAAATTTCACTCAAAATTTAAATTAGAACTCCTACATGAAAAAGTGTTGGGATTGTAATCTTAATAGTCTGTCACGGGTGTGACGATTTATTATCGATGATGATAAATAGCATATGGCAAAAAAAAAAAAAAAAAAAAAAAGATTAATTTTGGCTGACTTAAAAGGTGATCAGATCAAGTTTTACATGCTAAGGCATCAGTTTCAGTATGCAATTATAGCTTTATGGATTTCTTTGAGCTCCTTTGGGAATATAGAAAGAGGATAAGAGGAAAAGTAGATAGATCTCGAGTAGAAAGTATGGACAGATAATGTCTAAATTTTTTCTAGACCCCATTAAAATGGTTCTCTTAGCTCTAATTGTTTTGAATCTGACCTGAATCCTGGTTAGTTCCACACTCAAAACAAAATCATGTCAAAGCTGTCCCAAATGGATCCATAGATGTTGTCCTTGTCATTGACTACCATAGGCCACGCCCAAGCTGGATACCGTGCATCGTCACACAAGACTCTCCCATAGCCATTGATTCCCCAACGCAATCCTTTAGAGTTCTGTACCACGTAGTACTCGGTTCCGTCATTTTCTGTGCCATGATGTATCGCTACCATAGCGTGCCGTCCTATAAGATCCTCCTTATCAACAACATCATAGTTCATTTCCAAAAGGTCGGGATCATAAATCTCCTACAAAGATTATCATTATTTTTTACAAAAAGATTAATTACATGAATAGGTAAGACCTTTATTAGTAAATAGAGAATGTTCTATGAATATACCTCTCTTCGGGGACAACCCTCGAATAAAAACATGGAAACAAAGAAAGTTTTTTTTTCCCCTGTACTTTTAAATGTAAGTTTCCTTTTTTTTTTTTTTTTTCATTTTTTCTTTTGAGGGGTATTTCCATCATTGTCTTACTTAAATTAAATGTTGTCCTCTACATGGAATGAATGTGATTACATACTTGAAATGTTGGCTCAAAATCTATCATTTATCTTCTTAATAAAATTAAAATACATGGTATATTTATATAAACTTCCTTTGTAAAATATATCAACTATCAACTATAGTTTAAATGTGAGAGTAGTTACCCAATCTTCTTTCATTCCAAATCCAGTTCGTGTAAACACACCAATGATGACCGGGCCTTCTTTCAGAGCTTTTTTGATCTCCGCCGCACAATAAACCGTATCGAACGATGATATCGGAAACATAAGATATCCCTCCTGTGAGATAGGAAAAAGATGCAAAGAAAAAACACACATACATATCATTTGAACGGTTTTGAACATTTTGTGTTTGAAACACTTTTTAAGCTAGATTGATATGGATTACATTACAGTTTGGTATATTGTTTCTTAAGCATAAAACTTTTTTGAATTTTCTAGCACTCTAATTCAGTGTCTAAAGATACATCCTATTAATTTTGGCTAATAGATTTAAAGTGATTTTGCCCCATGTTATCTCGGATTCTCAGAGTGCCTTTAGTTCTTGGTAGACTTATTAGCAACAATGTCATTGTTGCCTTTGAACTTATTCATTCTCTAAGGCAAAAATGAAGTGGAAAGAGGGGATTTATGGCTCTGAAGTAGGATATGAGCCAAGCATATGATCGTTTCGAGTTGAGTTTTTTCCGAGGCCATGATGTGCAAGCTTCGCTTTCCAAAGGAGTTTCACAGACGTGCTTATGGATTGTGTTAGTAGTGATAGGTTAATTTTCGCAAGTGTACGAGCCGGTTCAAGTAATAAAGTGATGAAAAGATACCGTTCCCAACGAGGACTATATACTACTAATTACCGAATTACTTTAATTCCAATTCTATTTGAACAATAAATTTACGAGATGCAATAAATTAAAAGCAAATTAAAATAAACACAACGCACGAATTTAACAAGGAGAAATTCAATTTATTAGGATATCTAGGGTTTCCGATTTCACCGAATTAATCCTGCTCAAAACATCAAATTTAATCAACCAATCGCTTATTCCTATGCTGATGACAAGCTTCCCCAATGTAATCACTAATCTTTCTCAAGCATTAGCAAACTATCATAACAAGTCAGTTTTCACCTCTCGGTCTCAAACTCCAAACCTATCATGATTCATTAAGAACAAGAAATTTATAGTATCACACAAGCCTCATAGATATCTCTATCCTACGACAATCTCATGGTATTTAAACAAAGTCTAATCTAATTATCACTTCTCAGTCTCAAATTAGATCACAAATCAATGGGAAAGGGCGCGCACACTTTCACAAGCATTAAGAATAGATTAAACACTCAGCATAGATATGAATAAACATCAAAATTAAATTAAACCATAATAAATTTGAACAATCATAATCCGGCTACATCGTAGCCCTAGAAAAAGAAATTTAGTTCATAACGAAACTAAATAACATCATAAATAAAGTTCTAATAACATGATGAGAAAAGGAAAAAAACTGATTTATAAATCGGAATTATTGCGATCCGTCTCCGGAATTGCTATTCTTCTTCTTCAATTCACCAATTGCTTTCCTATTCTTCACTCTCTCTTTTTCTCCGAAAAATTCTCCCTTGGAACCCTAAAAAGATTCTATTTATAGCCATGGATCGAAAGATTTGATTTTTGAATTTCAAATTCGGAGAATCAAAACAAAATCCGCAAAATCCCACATTGGCGCCTAGGCCCTCTTTTTCTAGCGCCTAGGCCCTAAACTGGAATTCACGATTTGCGCCTAGGCCTTCTTTTTTCTGTGCCTAGGCCCTAAACTGGTATGTAGACAGAAATCTCTTTTGGCGCCTAGGCGCTACTGAAACAACGCCTAGGTCCTAAACTCTCGGGTTTTTGTACTGTAAAACTCAATTCAAGCGCCTAGGTCCCATAAAATTGATGCGTAGGCGCCCAATACTCTTCAAAACACAATCTTCACATCAAAGCATGTCAAATGCTCCATTTTAGCTCCAATTGCGCCGAAAAACAACGAACCCATCTTTTCACCTAAATCCTACAAAAGAGAATAAAATGAAGTGAAAGAACCTAGAAACAAATTGAAAACCAATAAAATAATAAGTTAAAAATACCCAATTAATTAGTCTAAAACTAACTTATCAAGTAGCTCTAGGTTCTCCCTTTTTTTTTTTTTTTTTAAATTAATGGATCTCCCCAAGATGTTTCACATCAAGTTTTGTGTCAAGGATGCCAGTTATCCTCCCATCTCTTTTTGCTCTGTGGCTGATGTCTTTTGTCAAAATCTGAAGAAGAGAGACGTCTTTCGGGCATGCTATGTGCAAGAGGAGAGCCCTGGTGCACCACTTATCTTTTGCTGATGATAGAGTTTTGTTTTGTCCGGCTAGAGTTGATGAAAGTGAAAATAAATTAAAGAAATTCTCCATCTTTATGAGATGGCTTCAGGGCAATAGGTGAATATGTCGAAATTGATCACATCGTTTAGCCCTTAAGTGGGAAATGTAGTGGACGTACCATTGAATCGATGCCAGGCTTGTTGGATACTCAGGTGCATGAAAAATATGTCGGTCTCCCTTTGGCAATTGGACAAAATAAAAGAAAGATTTTTCGAGGGCTCAAAGAGAGGGTTCAGAGAAAATTACAATTGTGATAATGAGGAAACTTTTTTCTGTTGGGGGTAAGGAAATCCTTATTATAAAGGCGGTGAGCCAAGCAATTCTTAAACACTTGCTGCCAAAGGAATCGGCTGTCCAAGCGTGTGTGCAATGCCAGTTCAGCGAATCAGTGTGGTAGGACTCGAGTTTAAGGCGGAAAATATGCCAGTTCAGGGGAGACACAGGTGAGGAGTTCTGTGCTGAATTGTTTCACGGAATCTGTGGAGGGAACGAAATTATGTCCTGTCTAGTCTTTCCCAATGGCGGCCAACTTCCTCAAGATCAAAATGGATGCTGCAATTTCCTAGTGAAAAGGATTTCAATGGTGTGGGTGGAGTTATCTGAGACTGTGAGGGTTTTGTGTCTGCTGCAATGGCGAAGAAAATTCATGGTTTCATGAGTCGAAAGACGGTTGAGGCTATGGCGATGAGGGAATGCTGTTTTTATGCCCAAAAAAAAATGTTGAGCCTCAGCATGTCCTGTGTGGACAGATGCTTTACTGGATTGTGAATATTTGTATTCAAATATAGAATTTGAATTGCGTGTTTGGATTTAAGTTGAATTGTTGTGAGAATCCTATTTCTCTGTCGTTGTGCAAAAGGTTGACCAGGTTCTCAACATCAAAGGTACACTCTAATCCATGAACCTGCTTCACCTTTGCCTCAAGGCAGGAAACAATCGCCATCGCCCAACAGGTGGCTGCGGCGAAAACAATTATTAGAATAGGTAGAAAATAATAAAATTATAAAAAATAAAAATAAAAATAAAAATGAATAGAAGATACTTTCTTAAAGATTAATCTTACTTTAAAGATACTCACATTGTGATCCTTGATCCCTGACTTCACTCATGAACTCATGAAATGGCCCAAGCTTTAAAAAATAAAAAATAAATAAATAAAAAAGCTGATCAATCTTCTCAAAGCACATTGTGAATCGTGTTTAATTCGACGAGGAAAGTACAAAAAAGTCAGTCAATTAATGAAGCATAAATAAGCGAAAAATGAACTAATAAACTCACAACTAAACTAACTGCTAGCCATTACACCTCTAATCAACTAGCCAATCGAGTCGATTGATTTCCACGGTGCACATAGAACCACTCCTAGTTTTTTGTTGACTATTAAAACCACTCCTGGTTATCTAAATGCAGATCTTACTATTAAGAGGAAGTAAAATAGAAATAAAGGAGAAGTGAAATGCCACATGAAGACCTTATAATTAGAAGAAACAAAAAATCATATAAATAATGGTTGACCATAATCAACTAATGAGTCAATCACTAATTAAAGGTCTTTCATTTAAACAAGTGCTTAAACATGTCTATTTATTTATTTAATTTTTTCAGAAGAAGATGTCTAATCTAGCACATTTTATTAAATTACATTTTTAGACTAACAAAAGATGAGGAGGGATTGAGGTTAATACCTATGGTCTAATACAGTTAATATTAGGGGACGTGTCTTTAGCATTTCTAACTCTATCGATTTGTAAAGAGTCAGTATGGAATTACTATGACTGCAAACATAGAAGAAATTTTTAAATTTCTAGGTTTACTTTTACATTTTAAAATTAAACGCGGTGAGCTCCACCTATAAATTAGAAATATATCTTCAACTTATAATGTCCGGTTAAGGGAGAACTTATCTCCTCCAACTTACTCTAAAAAATAATAACAAATTTGAATTGAATAAAATACTTTTTTAATTGCCTTATTTTGTTCTAAGTTCTCACAATCCTAGCAATATAATCAGTAGAATAGGAAAATATACTCCCCTGTAACTTTTTTTCTAAAGGTATAATTTTCATGTAACTTAAATGTCCGATAAACTAATATACACTTCCATGTCGAATTATTGAGTAGCTCTGATACCAATTGTTGAAACTTAACATTCCTGTTAGTGTCTATGACACAGTATAAGCATCAATTCATGGGGTTACTAGTCGGAAGCAGTGGCACCACTTGAGAGCCACTGAAACTCGCCGAAGAAGAAAGCTTGAGGGTGATGGAGCTATCACTTCACGCTACTGAAACCACACACACTCATGGTAAATTCTAACACTCTTTCGCGTATTCAAGCTCTTAAATTCTTGAAGTTCATGTAACTTTATCACTCCCTTGAGTGCATCTTAGCATATTTCTAGCCCCCATTTAGATCAAAAATTCAAACCGACTATTCAAACCTTTTTTTTTTTTTTTTGTACCGTGCTTTATCGCCAAAAAAAAAAAAAAATGTTCTATTCAAACTTCTAATCCAAACAGGCCAATCTAAACTACATCATTTATTGTTTTCGATTACAATTGCATTTCAAATCAATTATTTTCGAACACCTTGGCAAATGTCTAGACATTTAACATTCAGCAAGAAAAGTTGGAACAATCAGCTTTTAACAGCTTTCTGAGCAATGAATTTTCGAACCAGAAATTTTAGAAAAACTTAGTTTGAACATTTGAACCAGAAGTTCAAAGAAAAACTTCCTCACATAATTTTCACCAATGAAGAAATTATGCGAGTTCATTGCCTTCAAGCTTCATGCATTTAGATTCCATTTCAGTTGTCATATTATCACTACTGATTATTCTGGTAAAAACAAATATCACAATTATAACAATTTCATCAAAAAAAATTAGAGGAATTTTTTTGTGAGAATATGCAAGATTTGTGACCTTTTGCTTCTATTGCCAAACAAAACATATAATTCCAATTTTTTCACAACTGAAACCAAAGCTGCTTTCCTCTAGTACGAGTCAAATAAAGCTGTAAACGAACCTAGTCCTACGGTCCAAGCAAAAGAAACAAAGTCGAGAAAAAAAGGTCCATACTGGTGTGAACCAAACCAAGTCTGACAAAAAGCAAACTGAAATTGCCTTCAACGACCCTTTGCATGGTCTTTAAGATGCCGGAACAGCAGCAAAATGGGAGGATCTCTAGGCAGCAATGTGACCTCGGCCTCAAAGAAGCATCCGTTAGTACACTCCAATGTCAGATAATACAAAGTTCCTGTTGTTATTCGCCACTTCACCTCCACAACCTCCTTCAACTCGAGATGGTGACCCTGAGACAATCAAATTCTTACATGTATTTCTCCAAAAATATCAAAATAGAATAATCTTTTCCTTTTCCAATGAAATTCATTCTGTCTTGGGGGAAAAAAAAACAAAAAAAACAAAAACAAAACACAAACATAAACCTCAATTTTGTTGTATTCTTCCACTGCGAATCTTGCTGCCACTTGTACATCCTTCTCTGATTTCCTGCATGGGACAGCCGCACCAACCCAATCAAGTCCACCAGCTTTGAACATTCTTACAAAGATATTTTCTATAGGAGCCTGCAAATCACAAGGTTCCACTTTCACTCTCAGGATAACCACAGAATAAATAACACAAAATCGTTAACTTTAAAGTTTTAAAAATGTAATTATACCTTAGGATCACCAGTTTGCTCGGAACTCTTGCTGCAGTTAACAATGTCTGGTTCAAAACCTTGTGCAAGTGGGTTCTTTTCCTGATATCAAGACCATTCAATGCATAAGCTTATATCAAAAGTCGCACAAGCAGAAAACTATTTCGTGTAAAGATTGATAACCAAATTTATAATTTGCCTGGACCTCGGCTACCATTGGTATTAATTCAAGCAAAACAATATTACAACAGTATACGTTAAAAGTCATTCGCAATCCAAACATTAAAACCTCGAAGGAGGGATATTACCTCAACAGAACAGATTTTCTCGAAAAGCTCACAAACTTGCTTCGACTCCGACTTACTGTTGATGTTACTCTGACAGCAGACATTTATATGTATCAGCATATACAAACAAAATTAAATATATGAACAAATCATTTAATCATTTAAAGAAATTCATGAAAAGTGAATCAAAAATTAAAAGGTACCTCAGAAGAATGACCACAGTCATAAACTACATGACTGGAATCTGCAATCGTCTCCATTGCTGCTTTGACCTGAAAGAGAGTCAATACAAAGCCAAAAAAAAAAACTAAGCTACCAACCGAATTTTACATAAAATAAAAATTTAGTGCACAGTCCCTTCAAGGAACATACGAAAACCATCAAAAGCAGGGATTTACATAGAATAAAAATTTAGTGCACAGTTCCCTTCAAAGAACATACGAACACCATCAAAAGCAGGGGAGAGAGAGATTATCCCTGGAATTCGCAGAAACATAGAAGAAACATACCAATTTTACAAAAATAAATAAATAAATGAACAAAAATATCCCTAGAGTAATTCGCACCAACCATCAAAAGCGAAAACAAAAGGAAAACCAATTTCCACATAAAGTAGCAGCGAAAAGAATTTCTTGAAACTGAATCGCTAGAAACCCTAAACCGGGAGAAAAGTAAACAACGAAATCGGACAAATGCGCGTACCAGATCGATGAACATAAATACACATATACAAATTTTGAAATATGCATATAAAGAACATTATTTATATATACATATACATATACATATATATATATATATATACCTAAAATAGAAGAAATATACCAATTTCACAAACATAAATAAATAAATGAACAAAAATATCCCTAAAGTAATTCGCACCATCCATCAAAAGCGAAAACAAAAAGAAAACCAGTTTTCACAATGCAGCGGCGAAAAGAATTTCTTGAAACTGAATCGCTAGAAACCCTAAATCGGGAGAAAAGAAAACAACGAAATCGCACATATGCGCTTACCAGATCGATGAACATAAATACATATTTACACACACACACACATATATATATATATAAAGAAGAACACGATACAGAGAGAGACGCAAGAAAGTACCTGTAAATGGCTTCGGAATAGGAAAGAATTGAGCGAGAGAGCCTAAGAGAGAGAGAGATTTTATAAAATTGCTTGTTTAGAGACTGTGAATGGCCTTTTATAGAGGTCGGGGTCGGTCGGGCGTGTTTACGAAAAAAAAAAAAAAAAAAAAACAGAAATTTCCTCGCCGGGGTTAGGACACCACGAAAAAAAATATATATATATATATATATAAAATAAAATAAAGAGGTGAAATTTAGGGCTTGTTTGGCATCAAGTTTATTTTAAACTAAACTGTATTTTTTTCATCATGTTTTTTGATTTTTTTTCAAAAATTTTTTGTCTTTTTTGAAAAAGTCAATCAAAATCACTATTTAAATTTACAAATCTTAACTCAAACTCATACATCAAACACCCCCTAGATTTATATTTTCATATTGTCAAAAAAAAAATTTAATATATATTTCGGATGATATATAATTTAAAAAAAATTTAACATATATTTTAATCGGATAATATCTAATTTAAAAAAACTAAAATATCCTAAAAGAAAAAAATTAAGATTAAAACATTATTTACTTTTTATAATCTGTATTTGTTTTTGTACATAGAGCATATTATGTAATTTGGAATTTTAAATTTTGTATCATTAGATTATAATTAATTCATAAATCTTTATATTTTCTTGACAAAGCTTAATTTTAACCTGAAAATTTCTCAAAATATCATCAAAATTAAAAATAAAAAATTAATTGAAGAATTCTAATAAAAAAACTAAATAAAATTCTAATCTTTTTTTTTTTTAAAGAAAACCCAATCATTTATCTCACTGCCTTACATACTGCCACCTACTGTGTCTTATAATATATCTTACCCCACCCCGCTTATGTCCTAATTATAATTGGAATGTTTTACATATCAAATCATTAGTTTCATAAATTATACTTCTTAAGAAAAATTTCATAAATTTCCTTTGAACTACATCACTTGTGTCAATATGTCCTGAATTATAAAATATATATGTTATACCTCTAAATTTTAATATATATGTATCAACTTGTATTTTCAATTAATTTTCGTTACTTTTTCCATTTGTTTTTGTGTTAAAATACACGTGATCTTCGTTTTTGTGTCAAAATACTTCTCATCTTTGTATTTGTATCAAATTCCCCCTAATCTTTAATATTTGTGTGAAACTACATCATCTATTTTATTTTATTTATACAATATTGAATTATTACATAATAATGGTTACTTTTTTAGTATAGGTAAAAAAAATTATATTTTTCAATAAAATAATACGTAATTTTCTTTTACACACTATTTTTTTTTTACGTAATAAATTCATGTGTAGTTTTCTTTTCTAAGTTTTTTTTTTTTTTTTTTTTGGGTTCAATTCTTTCAAAGTACTTACGAGTTGCTCCAAGTGGGCAGGTGGGTCAGCAAGAGAAATATTAGTAAAAAGCGTTTTTAAGAAAACAATCGAAGTAAATAACAATGTTTTATTTGAAATAAATAACAAATTTATTAGATAAATAAAAAATTTATTAGATACTAACAAATTTAGTGAGTAAAATAATATATATATATATATATAATATGTAAGTAAATTATTTACTTAATAAATTATTTATTGATAGATAAGGGTATGTTTGGTTGGAAGGAGAGATGAAAGGAGGGAGAGGGGTGGAGGGAGACACATCATCCCTTGTTTGGTTGGAAGGAAGAAGGCAAGGAGAGGAGAGGGATTCTCGCTCCAAACTCACAAAATAGAATCCTTCCATTATTCAACAAATCCACCATCTTTTTATGTGAATAGTCTATTTTACCTTAAAAAATAATTATTTAAAAATTATACTAACAAATTATAGAGTAATTAAACAATCAAATATCATCCATCCTTTTAACTCTCCCTTGTTCCTACCAAATAACATGAATCATTCTTATAATCCTTTTCATCCTTCCTATTCCCCATCTTTCATGCCCTCTTCATCCTTCCAAAGAAACATAGCCTTAAACTGAACTCGATGAGTTTTTTTTTATTCGTTTGTTTATTTATTTATTTTATCATCCTTCATATATAGATATATATATATATATATATCAGTGTTTACTTTCCTCAGCCAGAGAAAATTTTTGAAAATGACAAAATTAGGTATACGACAATCAACAGAGGGTCGTTTGTGAGAAAGCAAACTATAAATAGTTTGCATTTCATGTCTCGGCGCTCACCTTTCTCTCATAGGTGATGATGATACCATTTTCTATATAGCAAGATTCCCAATTAAATTATTCATGCAGAATTATCGTAATTGAAGATCCCAATTGAAAAGCAAAAGCCCAAGAATCGAAATTTATTAATTCTCAATAAATAAAAAATCCACTCTTTTTAAGGTTTACTCTTCCAAGAGCAGACCTTTCTCAGGAAACTTTGATTTATGTACTTTTTTAAGGTTTACAGAAGTGCCTCCTAATCCTATGCTATGTGTATGAGGAAATGCCACCGAGAAAGTATATTATGGTGCTTTTTGCATTTGTGCTTTCTTATCGGTGGCACATAGTGATTAAACTTTCACTCAAAATTTTAAATTAGAACTCCTACACGGAAAAAGTGTTGGGATAGTAATCTTAATAGCCTGTCACTGTCACGGGTGTGACGATTTCATTACCGATGATGATGAACAGCAAAAAAAAAAAAAAAAAAAAAAAGGATTAATTTTGGCTGATCTAAAAGTGATCAGATCAAGTTTTGAGCTCCTTCGGGAATATAGGAAAGAGGGATAAGAGGAAAAGTAGATAGATCTCGAGTAGAAAGTATGGACAGATAATGTCTAAATTTTTTCTAGACCCCATCTAAAATGGTTCTCTTAAGCTCTAATTGTTTTGAATCTGACCTGAATCCTGGTTAGCTCCACACTCAAAACAAAATCATGTCAAAGCCAGTCCCAAATGGATCCATAGATGTTGTCCTTGTCATTGACTACCATAGGCCACGCCCAAGCTGGATACCGTGCATCGTCACACAAGACTCTCCCATAGCCATTGATTCCCCAACGCAATCCTTTAGAGTTCTGTACCACGTAGTACTCGGTTCCATCATTTTCTGTGCCATGATGTATCGCTACCATAGCGTGCCGTCCAATAACATACTCCTCGTCAACAACATCATAGTTCATTTCCAAAAGGTTGGGATCATAAATCTCCTACAAAGATTATCATTATTTTTTACAAAAAGATTAATTACATGAATAGGTAAGACCTTTATTAGTAAATAGAGAATGTTCTATGAATATACCTCTCTTCGGGGACAACCCTCGAATAAAAACTTCTTTTTTTTTTTTTTTGAAAAATCCAAAATAAAAGAAAAACATGGAAACAAAGAAAGTTTTTTTTGCCCCCTGTACTTTTAAATGTAAGTTTCCTTCTTTTTTTTTTTTCCATTTTTTCTTTTGAGGGGTATTTCCATCATTGTCTTAGTTAAAATTAAATGTTGTCCTCTATATGGAATGAATGTGATTACATACTTGAAATGTTGGCTCAAAATCTATCATTTATCTTCTTAATAAAATTAAAATACATGGTATATTTATATAAACTTCCTTTGTAAAATATATCAAGTATCAACTATAGTTTAAATGTGCGAGTAGTTACCCAATCTTCTTTCATTCCAAATCCAGTTCGTGTAAACACACCAATGATGACTGGGCCTTCTTTCAGAGCTTTTTTGATCTCCGCCGCACAATAAACCGTATCGAACGATGATATCGGAAACATAAGATATCCCTCCTGTGAGATAGGAAAAAGATGCAAAGAAAAAACACACATACATATCATTTGAACGGTTTTGAACATTTTGTGTTTGAAACACTTTTTAAGCTAGATTGATATGGATTACTTTACAGTTTGGTATATTGTTTCTTAAGCATAAAACATTTTTGAATTTTCTAGTACTCTAATTCAGTGTCTAAAGATACATCCTATTAATTTTGGCTAATAGATTTAAAGTGATTTTGCCCCCATGTTATCTCGGATTCTCAGAGTACCTTTAGTTCTTGGTAGACTTATTAGCAACAATGTCATTGTTGCCTTTGAACTTATTCATTCTCTAAGGCAAAAATGAAGTGGAAAGAGGGGATTTATGGCTCTGAAGTAGGATATGAGCCAAACATATGATCGTTTCGAGTTGAGTTTTTTCGGAGGCCATGATGTGCAAGCTTCGCTTTCCAAGGAGTTTCGCAGACGTGCTTATGGATTGTGTTAGTAGCTCTAGGTTCTACCTTTTTTTTTTTATATATATATATAAATTAATGGATCTCCTCGAGGTAGAGTTGTTTCACCTCCCATCTCTTTGTGCTCTGTGGCTGATGTCTTTTGTCAAAAGCCGAAGAAGAGAGACGTCTTTCGGGCATGCTATGTGCAATAGGAGGGCTCTGGTGCACCACTTATTTTTGGCTGATGATAGTGTTTTCTTTTGTCCGGCTAGAGTTGATGAAAGTGAAAATAAATTAAAGAAATTCTCGATCTTTATGAGATGGCTTCAGGGCAATAGGTGAATATGTCGAAATTGATCACATCTTTTAGCCCTTAACTGGAAGATGTACTAGATGTATCATTGAATTGGCGCCAGGTTTGTTGGATAGTCAGGTGCATGAAAAATATGTTGGTCTCCCTTCGGCGATTGGACAAAATCAAAGAAAGATTTTTCGAGGGCTCAAAGAGAGGGATCAGAGAAAATTACAATTGCGATAATGAGGAAACTTTTTTCTGTTGGAGGTAAGGAAATCCTTGTACTTTTTTCTGTTGGAGGTAAGTAAATCCTTATAAAGGTGGTGGGCCAAGCAATTCTTAAACACTTGCTGCCAAAGGAATCGGCTGTCCAAGCGTGTGTGCAATGCCGGTTCAGTGAATCAGTGTGGTAGGACTCGAGTTTAAGGCGGAAAATATGCCAGTTCAGGGGAGACACAGGTGAGGAGTTCTGTGCTGAATTGTTTCACGGAATCTGTGGAGGGAACGAAATTATGTCCTGTCTAGTCTTTCCCAATGGCGGCCAACTTCCTCAAGGCCGGGTCTCAAGATCAAAATGGATGCTGCAATTTCCTGGTGAAAAGGATTTCAATGGTGTGGGTGGAGTTATCTGAGACTGTGAGGGTTTTGTGTCTGCTGCAATGGCGAAGAAAATTCATGGTTTCATGAGTCGAAAGGCGGTCGAGGCTATGGCGATGAGGGAATGCTGTTTTTATGCCCAAAAAAAAAAATTTTGAGCCTCAGCATGTCCTGTGTGGACAGATGCTTTACTGGATTGTGAATATTTGCATTCAAAATATAGAATTTGAATTGCGTGTTTGGATTTAAGTTGAATTTGTTGTGAACAATTGAAAACATTCCAATTATTTCACTTCAATAATTTGCCCAAACAAATGTGCATTTGAATACAATGGTTATTCTAATAACTCAACCAAACGGGCCACAAGAGTCCTATTGTCATCTCTGATGAAGTTTTGCAAAGACATAGCTTTACTCGAATGAGAACCAAGTTCAGTCCAAAAAAGAAAAAGAAAAGAAATTATGATAAATGTTATTTAAACCATTAACCATAGCAGAAAAAAATATATATATTTATATATATATATATATATATATATTTAAGGCATGTAAACAGGCAAGTATTCACTATTTCATTTCAGTCTGTCATGTAATATTTAAACTTTCTAAACATCTGAACCGCGGTTGATGTCTATTTATTTTCTGTTTGCTAATGGGTCATACCAAAGATTAATTTTTTTAACCTTGATTAAGATAAAGTTCTAAGGAAATAAATTATTAGACTAGACTATGATATTACGTTTGTTGTAATATTTCAAGATGGATTGTTATATATTATTCCCCTAGACATAGTATTATATATAAAAATAAATAAATATTTCTCCAAGCAACTAATTTAAAAAGAAAGAAAAACATGAAAAGAATTTAAGAAACTAAGCCGTTAAAACAAAAATAAAATAAAATAGAAGTACCTTCTTGTCTTCATTCCATGTTCTTTGATGTGCTCTAGGGCTTTGGCAATAAAAATTTTTTCTGTCTTTCAAAATCCCTGATCAGTCTTCTCAAGCACATGTGAATCTAAATTAAGAATAGTAAAAAAAGTCATCTTCTCAACAGAAACAATGCTGCCATCGTCCAACATGCTCGAAAACCAATTATTAGAATATAAAAATAATAAAATTATAAAAAATAAAATAAAATAAAAATGAATAGAAGATACTTCATAAATAAATCTTATATTAAAGAAACTCACATTGTGATCTAATCGACTTACTCATGAATCATGAAATGGCCAAGCTTTAAAAAAAAAAATAAAAAATAAAAAACTGATCAATCTTCTCAAAGCACATTTAATCTATTTAATTCGATAAAAGTCAGTCAATTATTGAACATAAATAAGCGAAAATTAACTAATAAACTAACTAAAACTAATGCTATACTATAATAGTTGATTGATTAACATAAATATAATAAAACACTCCTGTTATCTAATGAATCTTACTATTAAGAAAAAATAGAAATAAAGAGAAGTAAATCACATGAAGACTTATAAAAAAAAAAAAATATAAAAAATGGTGACCATAATCAACTAATGAGTCAATAATAAAGTCATTATTAAAAAGTGCTAAACATGTCTATTTATTTATTTAATTTTTCAGAAGAAGATTCTAATCTAGCACATTTTATTAATTACATTTTTAGACTAACAAAAGATGAGGAGGATTAAGATATCTAATTATTTATTATTACTTTTTTTTTTTTTTCCTGTTAAAATTTTCCCTCCACCTTTCTTTCTTTCTAAAATAGGAAGGACTAAAACACAAAAATGACAAAAGCAGAGAAACTCCATAAGAGACATTATGCATTATATTTCTAATTTACTTGACCTCTACAAGCATTAGGATTACTTCAAGCAAGAAGTAGTAAAAAAGTGTTTATTTACTGGTCAAAAAAAGCAATAGGTGACGTTCTCATATCTCTTCCATCGTTCATTTAGAAATCTAATGAAACCGATCTCTCATCGCCCATCACATTAACTTAGAAATACAAATTCAGCAATCACAAACTCATAGTTCTCATAAGAAACTAGACTTTAAAGCGAAAAATATGACGATTCAAACTACAATGTCGAGATTGTGGGGAAGATCTAGGACGTGCATCGACGACTAGTATACCATCATCACCCCTGCCAGACTTTGGCTCAATATTATGAGGAATTGAAAAGTTAAGCATCTACTATGAGAAGTTTCAATAAAGGAATTCAATATCATACCTCAAAAGCAAAAGCTTGCTCTGAATCATCAGAAGCTTGCTTAGAGTCCTCGGAGTTGATTACTTTGGGCTCAAGTTCCTTTTCACCATTTTTCTGCTAGCAAGCCGTCGAATGTATTAGTATATATGAACAATGTCAAATACACACACATATATATAGTATGATTAAACAAAGAATACTTATAATAAATAACATCGAAAAGGTCAAGATTGAAATTGCCTTCTCCATTTATGCTACTCTGGAACCTTCCTGAGTAAATCACGAAAATGAAACCCAAATTTTCGTCAAACACAGAGCAAAGATTATATACATTTTGTTTTCATCTATACACGTATATATATATATATATATATATTTATATATATTTATAGAGAGAGAAAGAGAGAGTGAACCGTACAATATGTACCTTGGAGGCTAGGAGTGAGAAGACACAGAGAGTAAATGAAGCAGTAGCGTAATGGCGATTTCTTTGAGGTCAGGGTGGATTGGGATTTTATTTTGATATGTATATACCTATATATTTGTATATTTATATATCAGAAGTCTGCGTTTGACATCTCGTGTACCACTCTGCTCAACCGAATATTTTCGGATATGTAAAAATTTTTAATCCGCTGTAATCATTAGGCAAATTACGGGCGTAAGGACAGTACTATACCCCCATTACCAAGGAAGCCAATAATATTTGTACGTGTGTGTAGTGTCTATATATATATATGTGTGTGTGTGTGTGTGTGTGTGTGTGTGTGTATTTCAGCCTCGTACGTGCTAGTCTTCAAAACATTTTGATTCATTGAAAGGAATTTCCGGAATACTATTTTTGCTACCATTATTATTTTAATTGTTATTTTGCCGGAAATTTTTGCACCCTAGCTTCTTTTTTTTTTTTTTTTTTTTCTAATTAGGCAACATTATTTCTGTTAATATCAATACTATTTATTATTTTGTATGTCGCCATCTTTTTTTTTTCATTTATTTTTGTCCTGTCTTTTTAATAATATTTATTAAGAAACAATCCAAAAACCGGAAAAAAAAAAAAAAAAAAAAAAAACAAATTTACTTCTATTATATCCTCTTTATTACCTTTTTTTTAATTTGAAACTATTTTACCAAGTCATTTTCCAATCTCTCTATATCCTTTTATATAATAACTACATCCAAAGGTATTTTTAAATATTTTTGTCCAAATATTTTGTTCTAAATGTTAATATCTAAATACTAATTCAGATGATACTTCAATTCTTTTGGTTCAAATTTTTGCATTCAAATATTTTCATATCAAATATTTCCGTTCACATGCTTCCCCAAATGGACCCTTGTGTCTCTAGAAGAGAATACCAACCACTGTATATATTTGATATTTCTAGAGATCTAAAACTTCCAAATTTTTGCAATTCAGGCATTAATATTATTCCACGAAAAAAAGTGGTTTCATATGTGTTAGAAGAAAAGATGACCGTATGTTAGTTGAACCTTAGAACTTCTAAAGAAACTATTTCCCATTTAACCCTGTGAAACTATTTCTATTTGATGAAATATCCAAAGAAAGGAGACCAATAATAGCTTATTTTCAATTAATCAAAGTCCAGTTATTAAATTTTGTAAGACATCCAATTTGGTACATCGTCCCCCTGATATGTGTATGTATGTGTGTGTATGTGTGTGTATATATATATATATGTATATTCTAGGGACTAGAGATATTTTGATGATTAATAGTTGTACGAAGAAAACGAGAAATGAAGTCTTTAACTACAAGAAAATAAATAATTTAGAAAATAAATAAATCACCTACAGGATGGATTTTGCTACCAAAAATGTCAAATGTAAGGTCTGCGAGGTCACCCAAGGAATGTGGGAAATGACGACCCAACAAAGAGGCAGTACTCACATGCAGACAAAATCAGAGTATCAGATTATATTAGAAACTTTTTTTTTTAACAAGTTATTCTTATTTACACCCCTGACCTTTAAGCACGCTTCCACTTTAAAATTCTTAATTTACTTATTGTGCTTTGAATTTTTCCCATTTAACCCTCTTTACTAAAATTTTGGTTAAACAAAAGAAAGAAGAAAGAAATTGATCTTACTAAACCCATTATGTTATGATTTCTATTAAAACAGACCGGAAAAAAAGACACAAAAACACACAATTACGTTTCACTCTTTTTTTCTGTCTGTTTTTAATTGAAATTCTAAAAGAAATAGGTAAGTGGGACTAAAACAAAGTCAGGGGATAAAGTGGGAGATTTTAATAGTTGATCATGTGGCAAAATGGGAATGATCTGAGAATTCAGATAACATAGGTGAGAATTTCAATTTTTAAAAACTCTCACTTACCCGCTTAATTTGATTTAGTCACACTTAATGCCTTCTATTAGAATTACAGTTAAAAACATACGGGAAATCATGAGTTAAATACAGTTTCGTTATATTTTTTTATTTGTTTTAAATAGAAATCCGAACTTAATAGATTTAGTAAGACTACATTTCCTCTTTTCCATATGTTTTAAACCAAAATCCTAGTAAAAAGGGTTAAGTGGAATAAATTCAATTTTCAAGGGTTACGTGGGAGTTTTTAAAATCCATAGTGCAAAGTGGAAATGAGCTTAAAATTTAGGGATATAGATGAGAATAACCTAAATAATAATGTAAATTAATAAAGAAAAAAGAAAAGAGTAATTAGCCCAAATAGTCCCTGAACACTTTAAAAGGTGACGGTTTGATATCTGTTTTTTTTTTTTTTTTTTGCCGAAAAGACCCTGAATTCTTAAAATGTTAGTCATTATAATCTTTTCCGTACAAATCCGTTAAATTTCTAACGGAATGAGTCATGTACAATGCATAAGATCTATTGATTTTTAATAAGGGTGTTTTTGTTTTTTGATGATTAATTGAGCTCATATAATGGGTCACAAGACTAATTCCGATAAAAACTTAACGGTTGTTGATGGAAATGACTATAATAGCTAATATTTTAATAGTTCATGGCCTTCTCGGACAAAAAAAAAAAAAAAAAAGGACCAATCCGTCACTTTTAAAGAATTCATGGACTATTTGAGCCAATTACTCAAAAACAAAATAAAATATATTAAAATGCGTAAATAGTATTATAAATAATAGACTTTTAAACTGGGTCAATTGTAGTAAGAGTAATTTTATGAAAATAATTGAAGTAAATAACATGTTTTTAAAATTTTTGTAGCAAATAACATATTCATCACATAAATGAAAATTTTATTAAGTAAATGATTAATTTACGTCTCATAAATTGTATCATTTATCTTGTAAATTTGACGTAAATGAAATCGGTTACTTATTCCGAATATTTTGAAAACTGCTATTTATTTCAATTATTTTCTAATTTACTACCAAGTTTAATATATGATAAAAATTTGATATAAAAAATAATATAACAGTCTATTGAGAGCAATTTTTTATCCAAATGCCAAATTAATTTATCATTACCATATCAATTTAAGTCTCTATTAGAAATTATCTAATAAAACTACACAAAGTCTAACAAAAATTCTACACTTATTTGGCATATCAGTTCAACTTGAGTTGAACTGTATTTTTCTTTGTCTTTTTCTGAAAAAGTTTTTTGTCTTTTCTGAAAAAGTCAACAAAAATTACTATTTAAACTTAAAAATCTCAACTCAAAGCGTTTCACCAAACAAACCCTTAACTACTTAAAAATCTAGAGTTTAAATTTCCCAAACCCTAAATTCACAACACACATATATATACATGTATTACACATAAAGCTATATAATTTATACATATACATTAGTTTTCAAATTATAAGTCCCTTCAATTTCAACAAACCAAATTGGAAACAATTAGTTCCAAATTTGGTGACTATTTGCTTACAAATATCGCCAAGTTAGTTTGAGTAGTCTTTGAAATCATAGATTTGTTGGTCCTCCTCAAAGGCAAGTGCATGAAAGGAAGCACATCAGCGTAGCATTATCAAAAAAGCATACTCTAACTATCACCTACGTAGCTTGAGAAATCAATTGAGTTCTTTTTTTTTTTTTTTTTTCTTTCACAAGACAATTGTAGTCAAAAAAAAAAAAAATACAAATATTGATACTGACTTGAATGATCTAATAAAACAAGAAAATTTAATCTTTGTTTGACTTTTAGGTCCAAATTCAAAAATTTCATTTTTGTTGTTGTCTTTTTATTAAAAATCAACAAAAATTATAACTAATTTTTAAAAAAATCAACTAATTTCAACTTAAAATTTTTATTCCTAATCAATGCATCAAACCCACTCTTAATGTTAATTACTGACCTACGGAAGATTCTTATCGGAGGGAGAGAGAGAACATTTAAGGTTGGAATAATGACGTGGAAAAAGGGCATGAACCAAGTTGTACTGTCCAGCGAAAAGGACAGTACTACAATTGTTACCTACACAGCGTGAGGAGTCCACAGAGATTCTTAAGATATATATTCAATATTCTGTATAAAAGAAAGAATTATATCAAACAATATTGACTTAAAAATTAAAATAACCTGAAAAGCCTACGAGTTCGGCATACTATTGGCCATAAAGTTATTGTAGTAAAAAAAATAAAATAAAATAAATGAAAAGTACGCTTGTAAGTTGGAAACCGGACACAAAAAGTATAAAGTATTTTATAAATGTCAAAGATTTTGTGTCATTATCTTGCTAAAATATGACAAAAGATTTGAAACACTAATATTTCATAAATGATAAAAATTTGTATCAGGACAGTCCATAATATAATTACTATGTAGTATTGTGGTATAAAGCATGAAAATTATTATTAGATAACTACTACGTTACTATGCTATTTTTAAAATATTTTTTGAACAATTTTTATATTTTAAGTTAACTCTTATAAATGTGCCGTGTTGTATTATTCCCCCCCCCCCCCCCCCCCCCTCTTTTTTGTACACGTTCTGTTGAGTATGAAGCTAGAAAATTTGTTTAGAGTGGCTTAAGTTTATTCGTAGTAAAAATCAAGGATAAATTGTATTTATTTTGAATGAAAAAAAAAGGGGACTAAATGAGAAAAAGAAGGATAAAATAACAAATTTCTAAGAAACTCTTATGTGGAACCACTTGGATCCGGTGGATTGCTTAGCTAGCTTTGTTCTTGTGAGATGATCCAATGTCATCGAGAGTTAAGCCTAATTATCACCCTAATTATCACCCTTCAAATCTTGTGATTTCTTAGTTTTTAACACAATATTTCACTTAATTATACTCAAGAAGTCGGATAAACTCTCAAAGAAAAGTTTTGTTTAACTCTTTAAGTCACAAAAATTGTTTGCAAGTTTGATTCCCCTATTTATCAAGAGTACCTCACTTTCTTCCCAGAATTCTTATCCTCACGATTGATTTATAATCGATTGATGTGGTGCATACATTTAGTGCTTGTTTACACAATATGTTGGTGTTAGATTTTTAAAGTTTTGTTTGAAAATGCGAGTTTAGTTAAAGTGTAAATTAAAAATAAACTATAGTATTTTTGAATTGTGTAAAATTCTAAAATATCTTCGAATTTGGATTGAAAATTAATATGAATCTTATTTCATTTTTTTTTTTTTTGTTACGAGCATTCAAAAGAAAAAAAAAATTCTTATTTTGACTTGAAACAAGATTTTTATGAAATTCTAAAATTTGAATTTTATGAAAATGGAAGTGAGTAAAAAAGAAATGCGAATTTATCCCATAGTTAATTGTAATAGTAACTTTTAAAAACCAACCTCACAAATAGACGGTCCTATTGACCCCTTATTTTGTAGTTTTATTTTATTTTATTTTTTACTGTTCTAATTTTATACATGTCATAATTTCTGGTGACAGATTTATCAAGGGACTAGTGGGGTTAGCCTTCAGTGAAATTTGTTTTCTTTTAATTCTACCTTAAACATTTTATAGATTTTCTTTTTTATCCCTATTAAAAATTAAAAACTCTCACATAACTCTTATTAAAATTAATCTTAGTTAAAAATTTTATGTTTTTTTTTTTTTTGTTTTTCCTAATAAAAATTAAAAACTCTCACCTAGTTCGACTAAAATTTTTCATTTTGTTGTCACCTACATCTGACTAATTATTTTTCTTTTTCTTTCTCTCTCTCTCTCTCTCTCTCTCTCCTTTTTTTTTTTTCCTCTCTAAATATTTGGACTAATTGTCTTCAGTCCACCGATTCTGATTCTACGTTCCTGACTTGTGTGCTCTGTCTTAGTTACACGCCGTTGCTTTCTTCATCTTTATTTCATTTACCAGGTGAAATGCAAGTACAAACGGAATAGATAAATAAAATAAAACAAAATAAAAAATAAAAAAATTATATTTTTTTATTTGAAATTATCATACAATGGGTTCAGGACTCACGTAAAATAGACAAACAAAGTCAAGTAAAACAAATAAAAAAAATTTTTAATTTTTTTAAAATTTATTTAAAAATTCAACACGGCAAAGCTCAGGACCCGCCACATGACAACATGGGAGACAAGGACAGTAAGCACCATTTTGGTGCCCTTCGTTATTTTAAATAAGGGTAATAAACTAGTTGACAAGCACATATTATGCGCAAGCTGAAGAGACAAGCCCAAAAAAAAAAAAAAAAGTCACATGATGATTTAGGATCCACTACATGATGATGACGTGACCATTATGTGACATTGACATGGGATTAAAAGAGTTATTCGGTCTTTTTTATATGGTATAAACATATTTTTACTTACTTTGCTTGCCACATAATCACATTTATAGTATTTCACTTTCTTTCGATAAATAATATTTTCACATTAATAGTTTGTATAGTATTCTATTTCGAGATATTTTATAGCATTATTTAATTTTTTTTAGTTTTCTTATAAAAATTATAAATTTATTATACTTTTTAAATCTATAATCTAAATGGGAATTAATATTTGCATAAGATATAAGCTTTGGATTTATGCTTGCTAAGGTAAAAAGGCAGTCTCACATGGAATGTGATGTGTACAACATTAATAATTGGTTATGAACCTTATGTGGATACTTTTTATGTGATAATTTGATCATCGACCGACATCCTTATGTGGATGCAAGGAAACTTTACTCTTTTTTTTTTTTTTACTTCTTCTTTGACTAGCTTCGTGAAGGACAAAAACGACAATAATATGAGAACACCGCCAGGCACAAAAGGACGATATTCTTGAAAACGACATGTCAAAGGTAAAACGATAAAACAGCTTTAAAACGACAATTGAATATAGCATCACATATAAACAATGTCCAAGAAACGACACTTACTTGAGAAACGACAACGACATTGAAATGACACAAACCGGAAAAACAAACTGAACTTGAAGCAGGGTAACTTCCCAACGCCTCTCTGCATTCCCCTAGCCCGCCCTCCTTTGCCATCCGGACAAGGTTGCGATAATCAAAAAATTTAGGGACCTTTTTGCTAAAATTAAAAATTTAGAAATCAAATAGCAATTTCATAAAAAGATCAAACGCCCATTTTACCTTATTGATTAGTGATTAGTGATTGACTACCTAAACGATCGATCTGTCAATCATTTAATTGGTCATTTTGAAAAGCAATAATCTACATAATTTAATCAAATTTAAGGTTATTTATCCAAATATCTTTGTGTATATATATATATATATATTAATTGTATGAATAAATAAATAAAACAAAACAAAAATAAGAGAAAAAAGAAAAAAAAAATCTACATGATCATCAATGATCACGTAATTGTCACTTTATAAGTAGGGATGATATGATCAAAAAGCCAATGGTCCTTTAAAATATAGGTAAGAGATACTCGATTTAATGGGGGCAACATCGTCATTTCAAATAGTAGCCACTTGCCTCTGCCAAACTTTGCTTCACCAAACAAATTCAGCCATCTTCGAGACTTCTTTCCTCTGCAGAGCTTTCTCCAACTACATACATGTTGATGATACCGAATATCTCCAAAAACCCCAACTTGCAACTTTTTCTCTCCTCTTCTCTCTCTAGAAATCCTTTTTTTTTTTTTAATTTTTTTTAATTTTTCTATAAAACCTGGCCCCCAATTTTTTGATTCACAAAATCAAACCAAATCCCCTGTACATGCAATTTTGATTTCAAAACACACAAAATTTAATCTTTTTCTCTTTAGGGTGTGAAACCCAGATTAGGAATTCAGATTCAGCTTAAAAATCCATGGAAATGGCGCTTGATTCTTCGATTCTGAGTCGGCCCAAGTTCATCAACGGCTCCAAATCCCTGAGCTTCCTCCACTACAGCAGCCGAATCCGACTGCCCACCAGAAATTTGCCGCAAAACAACCGATACCCATTTCGATTGGTCTCGAATTCCGACGAATTCCGGAGCTTTTCGAGTAAAGGAACCGACTTGTGTAGTGGAAGAGCTTGCTTGAGACCAATGGGCAAAAGGGGAGAAACCTTGAGCGGCGAAAATGGGAGTTCGGTTTCGGGTTCGGGGTCGGGTTCGAGTTTCGAGCTTTTTCGGGGAATTTTGAAGCGTGGGGTGGTTTTGGTGGCGATGGTTTGTGGGGTTTTGGTGTATGGGTGTAAAAGGGCGTTTGCGGTTGAGGGAGTGGTGAATGCTGGGTATGGAGTTATTGGGCAGAGCATTTTGTTGCTGAGAAATGCGTGGCCAAAGACTCTGCAGGTTCTTCAGGTGTTTAAAGAGCAAGGGATAGTTTTGGCTGTGCTTTTGGGTCTCTCTGCGTTTTTCTCCTTGGCTGAGACTTCTATCACCACGCTTTGGCCTTGGAAGGTATTGAATTTCTAGTCCATTTGCTAATTCTAAGTATGATAGAAGTAGTGAATTTCGCAGGTGTTCATGGGTTTGTTCTCATTAGTTGTCATTTTGTGGACCCTTGCGTGAAATCTTAAGGCTTGAAAAGTAAATTTGCACAGTAAATTTGAATTTTTGTGAGAGAAAACACTCTTTAGAAAGCTTTTTATATAGTGCCCAAAAACAATCTTCCAAATGGGCTATTAGTTAGTGTTATTATTAATCTTTGGGTTATATCCTGAAAGTCAATATATTAAGAGGAGTTGTCCAAGCCCTTCGAACCCATTATCCATTCACGGCAACATCAAAATCCCCACTAAGTCGGAGCCCCGATACCCTGGAGTTTGTTTCCAACTCAAGAGTTCGTTTTCACTTAGAATTTCACCGTCCATCGTGTTCTAACTCCAGGGGGCCATCAACCTTCATCTGGTTTTCCCCGGCATTCATCTTATGCATACACGTGGCTACATTTGGAATCCGACTCTAGAACCACTTGTTAGGACTTTGGTTCCATCCTAGAAGATCAATGTATTATGAGGAGTTGCACAAACCCTTTTAAACAAAATGTTATCGTCTTATTTGCAAACAAAATGTTGTCTTGACAACCAAGAGCATATATATAAGACTTTTGAGTAGAGAAATGCTAAAAACCGTTATCTGATGTTTTGATTGGTTAGATTTTAACACAAAAAACTGCGTTGATCACTCTGTGATAATATGTTCATCACAGGGTTGATGTGTGAATAATTAATTAGCCACTCACCAGTTGGTAATTCGTAGTTTGTGTTGTGATATTACTGTGTCAGGTGCGAGAGTTAGCTGAAAAAGAGTCCGAAGATGGTGTCTTCAAAATGCTTCGCAGTGATGTTAATCGCTTCTTGACAACCATACTAATTGGCACAACGTACTTCCTATTTTCTGTTTTCATTTCGACGTCTCTTCATTATAAGTTTAAGTGATCTCTTTCTCATTATATACTTTGTTCATCTGATCAGTGTTGTGAACATTGGAGCTACTGCTTTAGCTACAGAAGCTGCAACAGCAATATTTGGTGAGGCTGGTGTTAGTGCAGCAACTGGAGTAATGACTGTATGTTTCAGTATCTTCACTTGATCAGTTCAAAGATAATGTGCTACGCTGGCTTTCTTTTTCTTCTGTTGCTTTCTTCTCGAGAATGTAATGATATATACATATATACACAAATGTACTAGGTCACTTCAGCTAAAATTTAAAATTTCGTCCTTTCCCGTTCTTAATGATGCTAGGTTGCAATTTTACTCCTCACTGAGATCACACCGAAAAGCATAGCTGTTCACAATGCCACAGACGTTGCTAGGTTTGTGGTAGGTGTTTTTCTTCTTCTTTTTTTCCGGTTAACTGAATCTCACTGGCAAATGCTTCATAGACATCTGTGTAGTTCTGTTTTGGTAGTTCACTTTTAATGCTTAGCGGGATGTACTCCTGCTGCTTTGCTTTCTTTGACAATTTTTGTATGTGTCTGTAGGCCAGACCAGTGGCATGGCTTTCATTAGTGTTATATCCCGTTGGCAAAGTTGTTACGTTTCTATCAATGGGCATTTTAAAATTGCTTGGGTTGAAAGGAAGAAGGTGTGCTTCCTATGAACCCCATTCTAATGTATATGCACCTTCCATTTGAACTTTTATTTTAATTGCCCCTGCTAAGTGTTCTTAGAACCCTTAAATATCATGTCAAGATTAATATATTTGATTAAGAATTGATATTTCCTGTAATGTGAATAGCCTGTGATAAACATGCTTCGAGTTCCTCTTAGATGAGAAAGAAATTACAGCACTTCAATATAAAGCATGAAGTTACTGATCATATTTTATTTCAGAAAATTGTGTCATTGCTTTAAAAATTAAAATTCACTATTTTTCTTTGATCAGTGAACCATATGTTACAGAAGAAGAGTTGAAGTTGATGTTGCGAGGGGCAGAGTTAAGTGGGGCGATAGAAGAGGAAGAACAGGTATTACGCAAGGTTTATTTTGAAAGTATTCTTCTTAAATAGTGATTTGGCACTGGAAAATACGAACAACAGAAGCTAGCTCTGAATGTATTTGAATGGTTTAACAACAATATGCAAGTTGTTTGCATTAAATGCACTGCTGTCAAGGGTTCCTCTGCTTTCATTAACATGCGTCTTGTTTGTCATCTCAAAATTTGTGCTACCTTAGAATCCTCAGAAAATTTGTTCATGTTATGTATGCAAAGAGAGACTGATTTTAATTTTTATTTGTTTCATTATATTGCAGGATATGATTGAAAATGTCTTGGAGATTAAAGATACGCATGTAAGAGAGGTTATGACACCTCTTGTGGATGTGGTCGCCATTGATTCCAGTGCAACACTAGTAGATTTTCATAACTTGTGGTTAACTCATCAATATTCAAGGTACACCGGAACTGCAATGCTATATTTATTCTGGCAATAACTATTTAATTTACTATGACAATGAGACGATGAGTGTGTTTTCTAGGGTGCCTGTGTTTGAGCAGCGAGTTGATAATATAGTTGGTATTGCATATGCAATGGATCTACTTGATTATGTTCGGAAGGTTTGTGCAATTTCTATTCTCCCTTACCTCTTAGAGGTTCAAATTCATCGAGTATTAATTATATGCAACAATCTTATAGCGTGCAGAATTATAATGTTTGATTTTGAAGGGTGATCTACTAGAAAGTACTAGCGTTGGAGATATGGCTCATAAACCTGCATACTTTGTACCTGGTAATTTTCATGCCAATTTCTAGAACTCTATTTTGTACAAATCTTGACCATCTGATATTGTCTTCTGATTCTAGTTTTGTATTCAGAGTTGGTATTACACACTTGTGTATACCGTTTCAAATAAAATATAGCAATGGAGTTCCAATACTCTGCCTTGGCCGCAAGTGTTTCAGGGACATGATTTGGTTTCTTGTAACTACTAGTTTGGTGATCGCTTTGTTGCTTTGGCAATTTTTGACCAGGCTTAGTCAGGGTTGTGCTAGGTAGGCCCCATTTCGGTAAAATTCTTAGGGATACCATTAGTCCCGAATCCTTTGGGATCTATAAGTTGCCCATATAGTTCTCTCCAATCGGTTTACGTTGCTTGAGTCTCAATTCTGAGCTTAGTAAACAAGTCGATGTCTTTTTTAACATTTTGGCTACCAGTATTTCAAAATGGAAAGTTGTTATGGTTAAATTGAGCCAATCATCGAAGGCCCTTTTTATGTGGATGGACCTTTGAGGTTCCTGCTCTTCCAATTAAGTCGCATTTTGCCATCTAAGTTGCTTGCATTATGTTAACCAAGGCTCTAGCAGTTAGGCAGCCTTTTCCTATTAGTAGTCTCTATCCCAGCTGTGCATTAACTATTGCCATCCATTTTTAATTTTCCAGAAAATCTTTACAAGGTTGTATTCTCCATTTCTTTATATATATTCTGATCTGACAGCATTGATTGAACGTCTCAATGCTGCCACCTAAAATTTTTCCGACGGTAAATTACATTGTTAATTGTGCAGATTCAATGTCAGTCTGGAATCTTCTTAGAGAGTTCCGCATTAGAAAGGTCCACATGGCTGTGGTTCTTAATGAATATGGCGGCACCATAGGGGTATGTTCATTGATTCTATCATCATTGAATTGAGGATTGCGCTCTACTAGTTGTACAGCCCCTTACGTGTGCATTATGATACTTTTCATGTTCTAATGAATTATATCTCTAACCTTTCTTTTTCCCACAATGACCAGTTGGTTACTCTTGAAGATGTGGTCGAGGAAATCGTTGGCGAAATCTTCGATGAAAACGACTCAAAAGTAATGCTTTCTATGAACTTCTTTTGCATCTCTGTCTCCTCTTCTGGATAAGCAGTTCAATGTGAAAAACCAAGTATCACAGTACATATTAGAGTGTGTTCAAAATTGAAAAGATAAGAAAATAAGTAGCCTTAGCTTCCACCAACTTATCTAACCCGCTCATATACACGTGCATTACCCTCTTTTCATAGAATTTGGAGTCCATGCTTTAAAGTATTATTTGCGAATGAAAAGGTTAAATCTGTTGAGCCTGTTATTTCTGCTGGCTGCTTCAGCCCATACCTAACATCCGTTCCGAGTTTATATGCTATTTTTTTTCTTCATGAACCAGGAGGAGATTCAGAAGAAAACTGGCTACATTGTGATGCGTGCAGCAGGAATATTTGACGTGGATGCAAATACATCTATAGACCAGCTATCCGAAGATCTGAATATCAAAATGCCCGAGGTACTGAAGTTCTGATCATTGTCCAAGAGCTCTCTTAAATGGCTGCTTGTTTTTTCCTTTTCCATTTTTAATCCAAAATCTTTCCAAACTAGGAAAATATAAATGCAAGAACAAATGCAATAATAGTTGATACTTCTACGTACAGGGTCATCAATATGAAACGGTGTCGGGTTTTATATGCGAGGCATTTGGATATATTCCAAGGACGGGTGAGAGCATCAAAGTAGTCCTTGAAAAGGAGAATGAAGAGGAGGAGAACGAGGAGTCGAAATCTGATCACCAGGATCAGAAGGAAAAGCATCAGATTTTTAGACTGGAGGTATGTCCCTGAATATTTGTTACCTCTTCGGCCTTGGAAAGTTCATTCTATAAAGAATATTGGAAAATGGATTCGATTCATATTTCTCCTCAATAACAAGAAGTTTTGTAACTGCCTCATGTATTCTCGGGTGAAATTCCAACACTGATCTTTCTTCATTTTCAGTTTATTAACATATGTTCTTCTAAACTCTTCGATCGCAGATACTAGCAGGAAATGCCAGAAAGGTGGGTGCCATTCGGTTCGAAAGACTAGACAGTGAAGAATCAGCAGTGGAGACGAAAGAGGTGACTCGGGTGGTTCCGAAATTCATGAAAAGGAAGTGGAGCAATGACGAGGACTCGGACAGTACGGAATACGATGACGATTCATTCGAAAAGAGACCGCCGAATAGCCTTCTCGAAGAACATGAAGACAGTTATGATAGTCTCAGTAAACATTGACCATGTCTCTTCTTGTTCCAATTTTTCACATCACCAGTCCAAAAGGGTTTTTGAGTTGAAAACCAACGATCAATTTTGTGAATTATCAATGGAAAATAAATCTTTTTTTTTTTTTTTTTTTCAGAGGATCAAAGTCGCAAACATTGAAATCTTGGTACTTATTTGTTTTTGTTTTTGGGATGCGGCATTCAACCGGAGTCGTCACATAGTAGTGTGGGACCCAGACCCTCATGCTTTTGCGAGAACATGTAGTATAATATGGTTTTCATTACATAATACCCCTAAATCGACACAAATTCCACAACCCCATTTTTTCAGCGAAGTAGCTGAAACAGAAAAGGAAAGGAGCGCGTTATCAGAAGCGTTTTAACCTACAAAATTTTGACACGTCTTTAGGATTAAAACTCTTCCGCGACAACTGGAATTGCACACTTTTTGTTACGTGACAATTTCGTTTCATTGTTGCACGTGTCATTTACTTTATAAGTATGTTTACTGTCTCTCTGCCTCTATACATATATAATTTATATATATATATATGTATATATATATCTATCTCTCTCTCTAAAAACATATCTTTCCAATTGGGATAGGGCTAAGATGGGATAGGTAAAGCATGCCCTTCTTTGTCTGCACCTTTTATAGTAAGAAGAACAGTAAGTTGGACAGTGGAGATTGATGGGATAGCCTTCCAAAATAGCCTCTGAATGTCTGTTTGTGTATTTACCAGATCTTGTGTTCTCTTCTCTTACCACACTTTCCTTTATAACGCTTCCTTATAGATTACCAACGAAATCGGGATTAGGACATGGTGGAGGGGCAGGGACTGCTTTACTGCAAAATGGTGAAAGCTAAAATCCAAACAAGACACGACAATAACTTTTGAAACCACTTTATTTACCCGAGTTTAGTGGACATGTGTGTGTGCGTGTGTGTGTATATATACATGTGTGTGCGCGCGTGTGTGTATATATATATACACACACACATACATATTCAAATATTCTCTTGTTTGAGTGGGTATGATTAGCTGCTAGAGCTTCATGGAAAGTACATTGGGGGGTGTTTATATTTTCTTACCACCTCGGCTTTGAGCTAAACTTACTTCTTTTATACAAGGAATATAATATCAATTGAAAAAAAAAAATTGTCGAAATTTCGTATTTCAGCATTATTCATATTTGAGAAATAACAATAAATATGTCATTCTTAAAAAATATTTAAAGTAAATAGTATATTTTAAAAAAATTTTGAGGTAAATAACATATCTATGATAAATTGTTTATTAAATTTTACGATAATTTTATCATATATGTTTCGTAAGCAAATAATTTATCATAAATGATATTTACCACAAATATTTTATTTACAATCATATTTTTAAGATAATATTTATCTTGAACATGTTTCGTAAATATACCATTTACATCATACATACGTTATTTACGTCACTCAAAAAAGTTTGATGCTATCTATGTTTATTACTAGAGGTTTTGGGTCTATTTCCTTCCTTCTCCCTTGAAAAAAAAAGATCATTGAAATTTTGTTTTTCAGCATTATTGATTTTTTAATGAGAAGTAAAGAGATTAATGGTGCTTCATATCTTCGGACCAATCTATCATGAAAATCTACAAGTACAACGGGTCTCATATAATATTCAAGGAGTTCAAAATCATTAAAACTCAGTCCAATTTGACAGGTCATGAGACGACCATCACTGTAGCCTCATAGCGGACAACTGGAGTAGCCTCATAACGGATAATGAGGTTTGATTTCTGGATGCTAGGTAAGAGAGCCTGACAGGTCATCCTGTTATTACTATGCCATCACTGCCGGTGCTTCAACATTATTAATTTTGAAAGAGGGGCATAATATCTTTTTCCTTAAGATGTTGGGAAATATTAATAAGCTTTGATGTTTTATGAAAATCATAGAGTTCAATGAAAACAGAGTGCACATTTCAACAAAATTCAGTGATATTTTGGTAGAACAATAGCAAAATTTGGGTACATAAATTTTCCTTTACAAATATTTATTCGTATATTTGTTTTTATGGTTTGCTACAAAATATGCCTTGGCTTTCACGTGAATCCTATAAAAAGATATATATATATATATATAATATATATATATATATATCACTGCACCCCCCTACTGGAATATGTTTTTATCATT
The DNA here is from genome assembly GCA_025413025.1 of Ficus hispida. Classification (NCBI taxonomy): domain Eukaryota; kingdom Viridiplantae; phylum Streptophyta; class Magnoliopsida; order Rosales; family Moraceae; genus Ficus; species Ficus hispida. The sequence continues at coordinate 28,515,393 of CM046374.1, read as the reverse complement.
CATGTACGCGCAATAATGGAGAGACATGGGAACAAATTGAGAGCCATAGATGGTATATCCAAAATTCATATAAGAAACTACTCAAATTTGATATCTTTATACTAATAAGGTTGTTCAAATTAATGATGTATTTAAATAACTAAAACGCCTTTAAAATTCCTAGACTATCCTTTTGATATTATTATTTCCTTATGTTGTATGGATATAAGGCATATCAATAATATAAGATATTTTCTCAATTATTTTACTTAATTTTGTAATTGTATGCTTGTCAACATTATAACTTACTTCTTGTCATGTTTATTTATCACATAATCGATATATTTTTGTTGATTATTTTATCAAATTTAGTTTTTATTTATAATTTTATCTAATTTAATTTTTTAATTAGTTTTAACTTGCTAATGTTTTGTTTAGAATTTTGCGTTACATTTTATAAATTTATATTACTTCTTATCATGTTTATTTATCAATATTTTCATTCCATCATTGTATAAGCCATAAGGTCATGAGTTGGACCCTTAGAGCAATGTATGTTCCACTTTTCTAAAATTGTGTACAGACTAAAAGTTAATAAATCAAATATCATATGAGATTTTAGTACATGAATTAGATATCCTAGTACCATTTTTGATATATGCATGTGCTTCAGGTGTTTGATATGTCGCTTTCGTAATAATGATCAAAATAATTCTATCTTTTTCTTTCATTTTCTCTTCCCTTATTCCTTTTATTTGGTCAACACAATTCATTTGTAACCCGGATATATGGGTAAAAGATATTACCACAGAAAAACTTGGATTTGATGGGATGAACTCTCAAAGTCTCTTGAGGATTAGAATTTGAAATTTTCTGTTTTTATTGTAGATATGACCTCTTAAATAAACCATATTTAAAGAAAATTATTAAAAAAAAAAGTGACATGCATTGTCACATTAAAACCGACTCGAACAATAAAAGTGCTCCGTAATTCTGGTCGCCTAACCAAAGACGTGAAGTACTTCTAGGTCGCATAGTCATAATTCTTAATAAGGAAATGCAGCTATTATTAGCACTAAATGGTACACACTACAAACATGTATTAATATATAATAAAAAAAATAAAAACTCTAGTGAACCCGAAGATGATGATCATGATGGTTCGGATACATATACATACATATATATATATATACATATATATATATGTCACATAACTCATATCTCTCCAAGAAAAAAGGTATTGCATAAAACAACACAAACAAAAAGAGGAGGAGAAATATATTAGCCATATGATAAACCACCACAAAAGTCTCTTCTTTTTCTTCTTTTTTCTTTTCACAGGTGAAGAGAAGTATCAACATCCGAATCATCAAAATTATAGCTTCTATTCATGGCTGCACCGCCTGCGGGGGAGGCCATGTTTGCGAAGATCGGAGCGGTCTCATTGCTTGGAAAATTGCCATGCTTATTGGCCTGAAAGCTTTGCTGCAGGTAGATGGTGGAGCCTTGATGAGAAGGCGGCCTATGAGGAGGGATTGAATCGGGGAAGAAAAACAACCCTGCTGGCTCGTAACGTTTGGTGGCGGGATTAGACGTAGTCCTCTCCGACTCGGAGAAAAGCCTCAGAAGCTCCTTCTCCTTCCTCATCTCCTTTGCTCTTTGCAATTGCCTAAACCTCTCTTGAAGCAAGGCAATGGAGGAGTGATGAGCCGTGCCATCACAACTTTTTGTGGCCATTTTAAGAAATAAGGAGTACTTGGGAAAAAAAAAAAAGAAGAAAAAAACTTGCGTATGATTCTATAACAAATACCAATATGAGAGTAATGGAAGATTGGTTTAGTTCTAGAGAGAGGTCTTTTAGATTGCTTTGCTATATATAGGAAGTGGATAATTTTGAAAATTAAAATTTTAAAAATTTTAAAAATTAAAAAAAATTAAAAAAGTAAAGAAAAATGGAAAACTAAAGCATAGAATAATAGATTCTGATGATGTAAACTAAGAAGGAAGAGAATCAGGAGATGGGGTGCAAAGTCCAAGAAGGCAAAGTTTGTGTGAGTAAATATTATTTGAGGAGTTGGGGTTGGTGGGATATGGAGAGAAAAGAGGCCAAAAGCCTCACTTGGAAGAAAATGGTGAGAAAAAGAGTCCAAAAGAGGGTGTGGAAGATAGCTTTTGGAAAGGTTTTTAAGAGGGAATAAGATGGATGGGTGATGTTCTGTCGTCTTGTCTTTAAAAGAGTTGCTTTGGCTTTGGAGAAGATGTTTGTTGCCTCTTTTTTGTTGAGGGCCTTCTTGGTGGGATACATCTTGTTATTATTTTTAACTTTAGATATTCTCTTTTTTTCCTCTTCCCCCCCTTTTTTTTTTTTTTTTTTTTCCTTTTTAATTGCCCTTTTCAATTTAGTGGATGAAGAAAAGAAAAGGAAGAAGAAGTGGGGATTATTTGAAGGAATAATAAGAAAAACATCCCTTAATTTTTTTTTTTTTAATGCCAGACCTGTATTTTTAGAAATATTGTACGTTTTCTCTGCCATATTAAAACCGTAGGGGATAATGTAGGATAGATTTTAAACACAACTTCTAGGAGAAATTTTCACCAAGATTCTAAAATGCACGATTTGTGAAAATAATAAGAATAACAATAATAATGGAAAAATGTACCATTCTTAGAAACACATTTCGATAAAAAAAAAATATATATATATATATATATATATATATCCCTTAAATATTGCGTTTCATCTTGTATTTTCAGACACATTGTGCATATTCTCATTTTAAAACCACAGGGGATAATGTAGGATAGAATTTAGACACAATTTCTAGTAGAGATTTTCACCAAGGATTGTAAAATGCACGATCTGTGAAAATAATAATAATAATAATAATAACAACAACAACAACAACAACAATAACAATAATAATAGAAAAATGTAGCATTCTTAAAAATATAGAATGGAAAACACATTTCGAAAAAATATCTCTCAAATGTTGTGTTCCATCCTGTATTTTCAGAAATATTGTGTTACACACATTGTAAAAAAAACACTCTTTGTAAAACATAAGGGTAAAATGTAGCATTCTGAAAAACATAGTGGAAGGCACATAATTTCGATGAAAACACGGACGAGGTTTTTGTTGTTAAGCCTAATTTGAAGGCTGCTCACTATACATTGATTTGTTTGCTTCTTCCAATATATATATATACATATATATATATATATATATATATATTATAGAGAGGAGAGAAAGAGAATTTGATACTCTCAACATATCAAAATTCAAAAGCCAACAGTCCTCATATATACCTCCTCTCTATGTCCTTCCATAGAGAGAGGGAAATTCAACCTTATACATTCTGCCTCTCACTTTCTTTCCCTCAACTCTCTGTTTTGTCCACATGTTGTTGGACCCAAACGGCATGGAGGGAAAAAATACATATGTTGATATTTTAATATCACCTTTGGCACTTCTTCTTTGGCACCACCTATTCAAAGCCAATATAACACCCCCATTTTGATATTTTTGAATATCAAAATTTTCAAAGGCCATGTCCACTCACATATATAGGTATAGACCTATATAATATAGGTATGTTTATGGCAAAAAGCACTAGGAATTGGGCATTGGTAATGGCGTAATATCTGGCAACAAATCTCAAGGTGGCCAAACAGAAAAACATTCCCCTCCATTACTTAATCCCAATATTGTGAAGCACAATGTGGAGAAAAAAGTTTATAGAGTACAACTTTATGTTGCTTTTTATTGATGACATTTAAAAATTAAAAAAAAAAAATTGTGGGTCTCTTTTCATTTGCTCTTTTAGGATTAGAAATACGAAAATTTAGGGCAAGAATCAATAAAGGTGAGAGAATATAAAAGGTATATACCTTCTGATATGCAGCTTGATTAGTTATTATAGAATAGATCGACTTGATTTGTTATAAACTTCATGCTTTTTTTTTTTGGGCTATTTGTTTCTTTAACTTAAATAGTATTTGCGATTAAGTTCCAATAACACCAATGTTTTCAACATTAAATGTTAAGATGCGCACTAATCATAATTTTTTCTTCTTGAAGACGGTTAAAAAGTAGTACTATAGCTAGGGCATTTGATTTTTATTCTAGCTTTTCTATACCAACTCACGTGACAAATCAATTCCCGTCGATGCAAATATTCAATATTGAAGTTGTTTTTTTTAAACGCAGGCCATATAAAGAATGATAATTCACATATCACAACGGTTGGATTTTTCATAAAGTCAAGAATTCTAGTTATTTTTAAGAGAAAGAAAGTTCAATAACTAATTTCCATTAATTAACAATATGGATTGGTTTTACAAATACATCACAATACAAGTAAATATAATAAAAAAACAAGAAACAAACGAAATGTGAATAGTTTGCTAAAATGCCATATTTTTTCCATCCCACATTGTAGACTTCAAAGGCTCAAGTTGCCTAACTTGACTTTTCCTTGACTTCTTCCACGCTCACCAAATCTGCAAAACCAACTTTCTTCCTCAAGGTTTCAGCCAACCCAGCTGCATCAACCATTCCCTCTCCGATCACTTCTATTTGGCTTTTTGTTTCGCCTTTTAGAGCCACTGAAATAACACCTAAATCATCATGAAGAAACGTTAAGAAAAGAACACAATTATATCCATTTTAAACACTTTTGGAGGTTCAATTTATGAAATAAAAAAATAAAGAAATATTCTTGTATATCTCCAAGGCCTTGGACCGACATTTCTTGCATTTCATATGCACCTCAATCACCATTTTTGCTGCAACGTACGTTATCGGAAAAGCAATTCCATAGCGTTTATAACGTGTTCAAATTATTAAAAATAAAAAAAAAAAAAAAAAAGTTTGCTACGTACAAAAGAGAATGAACATGACCATTGTAGAAGTATTCAATGTTGAATAAAGTTAGGCATAAGCAAATGAATAAAGAAGATAACTTTCACCTTCATTTTCCTGTCCCCACCAAACCAAATTATGTTCTCTTTGTAGCTTGTTTGATTCTGCGGAAGATGTGGCGATGAAGAGAGAGAAAAATTGAACGTCTATCTATAGTTTGAATATCTTCTTTTATTTGATGGCATATACAGTGAACAACAACAACATTTCAAGCAATCTTACACGTGATTATTTTTCATCAAGTCTAAGGAATTAGTTGGCAATCCAGAGGTTCAACGTAACCTATTCGTTTTTTCTAGCCTACTGTAGCATGCCAGACTAATTTTTCTTTGCTTGCTCCTTTTTTTTCTCCCTACTAATTATTAAGCTTGTCACAAGTCAACTATACTTAATTTAATTAGAAAGTCAATCTTTGAGATGTTACAGTCAACGTTATAAAAGTCAAGTATTAAAAATAAAATACCTCTGATCTCATGTACGGACTCAAATGGTGATTCGTCAACAAGCTGATCTTGGTGATCTCAGGAACAAAATCTAGTAATTATTAAAGCAATTTCGCATGCGGAGATGTAAAATTTTTGTTGCCGGCATATTCTAACAGTAATAATTCCATATCAAGAGTCCACATAATAAATTAGAATTATGAGCAATGACACGAAACGCATGCCATGGCAGGAAAAAAAAATTTCATCTTAAAAAAATGTTCATCTTAAGCTATAGTGCCTAAGTTTTCCCTCATTGTTGAAATATGAAAGGAAAGAAAGAAAATGCTTAAATTTTCGGTTCCTTAACTTGCGTGTGTATGATAAATAAGTAGTACTAGATGAGTTGTTAATAGGCAAAATCCCAACCCGTTTATGTTAGATTAATAAATTAAGAGATGATCTATACTTAATTAAGTGTCGTTATTCAACACTTATAATCAATGTTACCAAGTCAACGAAAAAATAAAAAATAAAAACAAAACCTACAAGTGATCATGTTAGTACCAGGTGAGTGACTAATAGGAAAAATCCCAACTCAATTATGTTAATCTTAATAAATTAGGAGATCATGATCTATATTTAATTATATACGTATCTAAAATATTATAATTAAGTATAGATTATGATCTCTTAATTTAATACGAATTAACATCATATTCCTTACTAATTTCTCTCTCTCCTAACACAGATTTAGGAGATCTATTATCACTTTTGTTCATTTTATTAGCTCTTATTGGATCACTTGCCACTTCTTATTGTTTACGTGACTTACCCTATTGAGCTTCAAAATTGAGCTTTCAGTTAAGGACGTTCTTGTTGGTTGCATATATTCAATGCCACAAATATATATATATATATATATATATATAGAACTTCGGGTGGCCGAGAGTAGGGTCATGTGTGAAATCACTGTTAGGTTATTTATGCAATCACTTTGTCACCACAATTTCACTTCCATATGTTAATTTTTTTTCCATTGTAAATTCGGTTCTTAAACATAATCATATTCACAATTAAGTTCCAATTAGACTAATATTATTAAAGTCCACACTAATTAATCAATGGCATTTTCTTCTTGGAGATGGTTGAATTCTATTTTTACACTTAGGGGTAGTAGAATTTCAAAAAGAAGACAGTTCATTAACTAAATCCTTTAACAATTTTGAATTAATTTTACCAATATAATACAAGGAAATATACATATAAAATAAAGAATGCAATTACAAAGAATATATATATATATATATGTATATGTATTATATATCGTTCATTGAAAGGCTATACTCTTAAATCCCACATTATACACTTCAATCTCAATAATTATGTTGCCTATACCAAATCTCGACTCTGCCTTGACTTCTTCCACGGTCACCAAATCTGCAAAACCAACCTTTTTCCTCAAAGCTTCAGCCAACCCAGCTGCATCAACAATTCCCTCTCCGATCACTTCTATTCGGTTTTGCTTTCGCCTTTTAATGCCACTGAAATAACACCTAAATCCTCGTGAAGAAACGTCAAGAGAAGAACATAAATATTCCATTTAATGTACTTTTGGAGGTTCAATTTATGAAATTAAAATCAAGAAATAATATTGTACCATCTTTTGCGACGGCTATCTCCTACGCCTTGGACTGACATTTCTGGCTTTTCATCTACACCTACCACTTTTTGCTACATCTTGAAGTGGAGAAACAATTCCATTGTGTTTACAACGCGTTTGAATTTAAAAAAAAAAAAAAATTCTCAAGAAGAAAAGAGAATGAACATGACCATTGTAGAAGTGCTCAAAATTTTCAGTAAAGCTAAGCACAAACAAATGGATAAAGAAAATAGTTTTCCTCTTCATTTTTCTGTCCCCACAAAACCAAATTCTGTTCTCTTTGTAGCTTGTTTATTCTTGATAAGATGTGGTTGCGCAAAGAAGAAAATTTAATTTCTATAAATACTTAAAAACATTTTTTTTTATGGAATATAGTATAAACTACAAATACACGTGATTATTTTGCATAAAGTCTAAGGAATTAGTTGGCAATTCAGTTTTTATGAGCTTTGTAACATGCCAATTTAATTCTTTGCTTAAGCTTTCTTCTACTTATTAAGCTTTTCAAAAGTCAATAATTATTTAATTAATAAGTCAATCTTTAGTCAACGTTATTATGTCAACTATTATGAAGAGAAACTACAAGTACTGTCACATGCATGTACTCAAATGGTGATTCAGCAAGTTGTTTATTTATCACTTACAAAAGGGAAATTCGTTAATTTAGATGTTAAAACCAACCACTGATCTTTAAAAAAAAAACTATAAATTAATGAATATGAATTTAAAATTTAGAGGAACAATCTTGAGCACTTAAAAAATATATAGCATAAACTCAAAATATACAATTTATTTTTCATGAATTCTCTATCAAGCGGTTTTGCCCAAAAAAATATATATATATATATATATAATAATAATAATAATAATAATAAAAGAAGCTGGATAAATGCATGTGTCATATTGTATCTTCATACGAATGTTGTCTCTCTTTATATTTCTATTTTTTCAAAAAATAACAAAATAAAAAATTCATGATCAATTACAATTAGCCTGCTTGAAATAAGAAAATGGTTCTAACCAGAAACCAAAAAATAGGAAAGAATGATGTAAAGACATTTTTTTTAATTAAGAGGTAAAAAACAGGTTTTTAAATATTTGAAGTAAATTGCAAATTTACTTCTTTAAATTGGAAAAAAAAAATCTATTTACTCCAATTTTTGCAGATTTACGGCTTCGGAGATCTATCAAATCAATCAAAAATGCACCTAAAGTAATCAAAATTTCAAAAATACACCCTTTCCCAACTTATATTACATACAATTTTATTATATTAAATACAATTTAAAGCATTAATTAAACTAAAATGTTAAATAATATAAATGTTGAAACTTAAAAGTTTTCAAAACAATTGTAATATTTGTTTGATCACTTTAAAATTTTTTATTTAAATTTTTTAGCTAAGTCATATTTGAAATAATAGTTAACATGGATAATTAGGAAGGATAGTGTTGGTATTTTCAAAGAATCAATTGCTTTAGGGGGTATTCTGTGCAGATTTTCAAAACACGGTGGATATTTTAGGCATTTGCCTAACAATAAAAGGGATAAAAGTAGTATTTAGATTAAATTAACACATATGGTGATTTGGGTATTTTTCCTTTCATAAATTTTAATGCCAACGTTTTTTTTTTTAAAGAAGTACGGCCAAGGATTTGAACTTTACACCTTATGATATTAAGTGTGAAGTTATGACTAAACTTTGTCTACTATCACATATCATGCCAACTTCATATTGAAACGAGAAAAGAACAGGTCAAAAATTAGTATAAGAATGTAACTTTGGTATGTTTCAAAAAAAAAATGTAACTTTGGTAGTAGTGATGATGATGATGATGATTGCTATTTGATCTTAATTAGGAATGAAAACAAGATGGATTCGGGATGGGGTGGTTTTCTTATCAATCCGCCCACGTATAAAATGTGAAAATCAGTTAAGAATGTAAATTTGGTAAAAATGATACATTACTTGATCCTATAAGTTGCACTCCGTTTCACTTCCATGTTAAAGTTTCTTCTTTTTTTTTTTTTTTTTCCTTTCGAATTTTTGGCTCTTAAACGCAATTATATTCATACAGTACGTTCCAATTAGACCAATTTTTCGAATTAAACATTAAAGTGCACACTATAACGGCATTTTCTTCTTGGAGATGGTTGAATTTTTCTTTTTTATCTTTTGTTTTATAAGCAGAGGTAGTTGAATTTCAAGAAGAAGACAATTCATTAACTAAATCCGATAACAATTTGAACTAATTTTACCATCAGAATACAAGGGAATATAAAATAAGCATGCAATTTCAAGGGAAAATTAAATTATTATATATATTTAGATCTTTATAAATATATAATATAGTTTATTGAAATGCCATATTAATTCTTCAACGCACCCTCCTATTCCAACTTGACTTTTAGTCGAGTTCTTCCACGCTCACTAAGTATGCAAAGCCAACCTTTTTCCTCAAAGTTTCAGCCAAGCCAACTGCATCAACAATTCCATCTCCAATCACTTCAATTTGATTTTTTATTTTTCCCTTTAAAGCGACTTGAAAGACCCCTAAAAACATCATGAAGAGCAACATAATTAAGAGAAGAACACAAGTAATATATTGCATATATATAACATATTATATATATATATATATATATATATTCAAGTTCATACCATCTTTGGCAACAGCTATCTCCAAGGCCTTGGACCGGCATTTCTCACATTTCATATGCACCTCAATCACCACTTTTTGCTGCAGCATTCGTTATAGAAACAATTCACAACATTCATAATGTGTTTAATTTACAAAAATTTAAAATTAAAAAAATTAAAAAATTCACTAAAATGGAAAAGAGAATGAACATGAAACGAAACGAATATATATATATATATATATATATATATATATATAAACCGTCATCGAAAGTGTTCGATCGCTTAAGTTAGGCACAAACAAAATGGATAAAAAGAAGATATGGTTTCACCTTCATTTTTCTTCCCCCCAAAAAAATCAAATTCCGTAAACGTAGCTTGTTTGATGAAGAGAATTGCAAATTCAACGTCTATATATACTGTGAATATATATCTTCTATTGAAGGCAGATAGTGTGAACATTTACAACCTAGGAAGTACTATCGTACGCGTGATTATTAATTTTTTTCATAAAGTCTAGGATTAGTTGGCAATCCCGATTTTATGGGTTCAACGTGCCGTTCCTTTATTTTGTCCTACTATAATATTTCAATATATATATTTAGTTTTTACAGTCAACGTTATTAAGTAAAGTATTAAGAATAAAATACACCTTATTAGCACATGGTATGGACTCGAATGGTGTTTCGTTAGTCAACTGATATAGGTGATCTCCTGTGCAAAATCTATTAATTATATTAAATCGGATGCACATATATATATGGAAATGTAAATTTAACTTATCAATAAATGTTATTGCAGGCATAACGTTACGGTATTTCACATTGTATTTAGTAGAATTACAATCTCACTAACCCCAAATTTGAAAAAATAAAATAAAAATAAATAAATAAACACACTTTTCAAATGAACTATATATATGAGCCTTATTAATATATATCAAGATGTTCATATTAATCTATTATGCTTAAGCTTGCATTTAGTGTATAGGTTTGGAACGGAATATTCAGATTGAAGTTTGTTGACTTTTCCAAAACTATTATAATTTTTGTTGACTTTTCTGAAAAAGCAAAAACGGAGATGAAAACTTTAGGTTGGAACCTGAAAGCCCAATAGAAGTTAAAGTTTTCAATTCCATAATTTGCATGCATGTGAGAAAATAACTATTAGATGAATTGTTAATAGGGCCGAAAAGCCCTAACTCGTTTGTGTCTATCTTAATAAATTAGGAAATCTATACTTAATTAATGAGCCGGTATTTATAAATGTTATAAGTAAGACAACTAATTAAGGAGGAAAAAAAACAAGATGGATCACATGTTTTGATTTAAGTGGTAACTCAGCAAGCTGATCTTGGTGATCTGATGTCCAATATTTAAGTAATGAAGTTGATAAAAAAAAATTTCATGAGAGGAAAAGTGTGGAGATGGGAAAAATATATCTTGCCAAATTAATAAACAATATGATCATAATTCTACATGATCAAGAAGTTCATATACTAATCTATTGTGCTTAACTTTTCCCTACTTAAGAAACACTACAGAAAAGAATAGATGAAAGAAAACTCTAATACTTTACAACTCCATAACTTGCACGTATATGAGTGGTTAATACGGCAAAATCCCAGCTCATTTGTTTTAATCTTAATAGATTAGGAAATCTATACTTCATTAATTAATTAGTCGGTAATTAGTCAATGTTATTAAGGCAATTAATTACGGAAAAAAAAAATAAAACTAAGATCGATCACATGTTTGGGTTCAAATAGACTTGGTGATTTCATGTCCAATATCTATTAAGTTATTTAAAAAATTCATGAGAGGAAAAGTGTGGAGAGGTTAAACAAAACTTACAAAATAAACAATATGAGCCTAATTTTACATGATCAAGAAGTTAATACTAATCTATTGTGCTTAACTCTTGCTATTGAAGAAACATATGAGAGAGGAAAGAGTAGATGGAAGAAAGGACCTAAAAGTCAGTTCCATAACTTGCATACGACTCAATGAATAGCCAGTGATTTTTAATAGCCAAAATTACCACTCGTTTATGTCAAAATTTTTACTCTTGGGAAATTATACATTAGCCTCATTTAGCATGAAGGAAAAGTGAACGGAGAGATACGAGTGGGAGGATCTGTGGATGGATATTAAGAATTATAGTTATTTGATAGGGGTAGAACACTGATTGGAGTTGGAGTTTTTGGAGTTTTTTCATCTATAATAAGTTAATGTTTGAAATATATGTATTAGTTGAAATGTAAATTGAAAATGAATTCTGATACTTTAATTGTATAAAAATCTGAAATGTGTTCGGGAAAAAAAAAACCCTAACAATATGATGACATTTAAAGTTGAGTTTTTTAAAATAAAAAGAGAAATAAGAAGATGCAGATTTGAAATTGAATTATAGAAACAAATAACTTTTAAAAAAAATGAAAATAACCTCCAAAACTCCAACTAGAGTTGAGGTTCCAAGCGCCCCTTACAAAAGGAGATAAACTTTAGTTCATTCAAATGACAGTTGAAGAATGATTCGACAACCATATGTGTGTGTGTGTACACGCACACATTTAATGCCAACTTCATATTGATCAAAAGAGAAAAGAAAATGGATAATCAGTAGAAGAATAATGTTACTTTGGTAAAAATGATACACTACTTGATCATAATTAAGTTGCACTCCATTTTTCACTTCCATGTTGAAGTATTTCTTTTCCGAATAAATTAAGTTCTAAAACTTAAATATAGAATTTGTAACTAAGCTCCAATTAAACTAAATTTTTGAAATTAACGTTAAAGTGCACATGCTAATGACACTTTCTTCTTGGAGATCGTTGAATGAAATTTTAATTTTATTTTATAAGTAGAGGTAGTTGAATTTCAAGAAGACACTTCATTAACTAAATCCATTAGCATTTGAACTAATTTTAACAACACATAATTACAAGGAAATATACATATAATATATATAGTTTATTGAAATGTCATATAATTATAATATTCATTGACTTTTAGAAAAAAAAAAAATTAATATGAAAAACTTGAAAGTCAAACTGAAACTAAGTCTATATAATGTTAAGAAATGGTTTACAAACATGCAAATACGTTATGTTTACTTATTTAGTGTTAGCTCATTATTAGTGTTTTTGTGGTACGGATAATGACTCCCGTGAGCTTATTTTAGAGAGATCGGTTTCCTCTCTCCATGTCCATAATCCTATAGATATAAGAAGAGATTGACCATGTGGGCTAGCATTTACACCGTTTTTGAATTATAAAAAAATAAATAATAAAATTAAAATTTAAAAAAATTCGCTACTGCAGAAAAGAGAATGAACATTACCAACATTGTAGAATTGTTCAACATTCACTAAAGTTTAGGGGCCAAAAAAAAAAAAAAAAAGGATAAAAAAGATGTGGTGTTGAAGAGAATTATAAATTTGAATGTTCTATTTTAACATCTTTTATTCCACGGCATATAGTGTTAACTATATTAACATTTCCAATATATTTAATTGTTACACATGATTTTTTTTTTTTCCATAAATTAAGTCTAAGGAATAAGTTGGCAATAGTTTTTAAGGGTTCAACGTCCTGTTTCTTTTTTTTTTTTTTTTTCCCCTGTTCTGTTGTATTGTGCCTCTATATATTTAGTTGTCATACAGTCAACGTTACTGGGTCAAGTATTAAGAATAAAATACATATGTTCACATATGTATTTGGACTCAAATCGGATGATTCATCGGCAAGATAATCTTGGTGATCTCAGTTGCAAAACCTATTAATTGTTAAATAGCCGATGCTCGTGTATAATGAAAATGTAAAACTCGTCAAATGAACGTGTGATTGCAGGTATAACGTAACAATAATTTCATAGCTCATTATACTATACTGTTTAGAGTTAGAATCCCCCGATTCTCAATTTCTATTTTTTATTAAAAAAGAAAAAAGAAAAACTTTACAAATCCCCTGATTCTCAATTTTTATTTTTTATTTAAAAAAAAATCTTTACATATTAATCTATTGTGAAAATGCTAAAGTTTTCTATTCCATAACTTGTATGCATTATAAATAATTTGTCGGTGAGTTGTAAATACACGCACAGCTCGTTTATGTTAATCTTAATAAATTAAGAGATCTACACTTAATTAATGCCTCGATATTTAGCTTTTACAGTCTGTGTTTTTAATTAAGAAAAAAAAAACTGAGATGTATGACCTGTTTGGATTCAAGTAGTGATTCAGCAAAGCTAAATTGGTGTTCTCATATCCAATATAAATTATTGGTTAAAATAATTTTATGAGAGGAAAAGTGTGGAGATGTGGAATTTAATAACATGCCAAATTTTCAAATTAAACATTAAAGTGCGCACGCTAATGATACTTTGATCTTGGAGAGATGGTTGAATTTTTCTTTTTATTTTATTATTTATAAGTAGAGATAGTTGAATTTCAAGATAACAAATTTTACCAACACAATTCAAGGAAAAATAGATATAAATAAATATGCAATTTCAAGTAAAAAACATTATACTTATGTATACCTATAGTTTTATTGAAATGCCATATTCTTCAATCCCACGTTGTACACCCTCCTCTTCTAACTTGACTTGTAGTTGACTTCTTCCACACTCTAACATGTGTTTAGATCTTCAGTTTGAAACGAAAAATTCTATTTCAATTTGTCTTTTTTTTTTTAAATCAACAAAAATTATAACTATTTTTTGAAAAGTAAATTAATTTCATATTAAAAATTTCATTCCAAACCGATGATCTGAACGGGTGCAAAGCCAACCTTTTCCCTGAAAGTTTCAGCCAAGCCAGCCTGCATCAACAATTCCCTCTCCAATCACTTTAATTTGGTTTTTCCTTTTCACCCATTAAAGCCACTGAAATAATACCTACAACAAAATGAAGAAAACCCAAATAAATCCATTAATTAGTTCTTTCATTTATTCATTTTTTTCCCTAAGTTTGTACACTTTGGAGGTTCGATTTATGAAATAAAAATTAAGGAATAATCAAATACACCATCTTTTGCAGCAGGACCAACATTTCTTGCATTTCATCTGCACTTCAATTCAAAAATAAGTATAGCACAGTGTCGGTCCATCTATAGGTTATGTTTATATAACGTTATGGAATAATTTACAAGCATATAGGACGAGATTGGCCTTGTGAGCTAACATTTTAGAATGTGTTTGAATATATATATATATATATATATATATATATGTATGGACACACACATATAAAGTTTGCTACAGCAGAAAAGAGAATGAACATGACCATTGTAGAAGTGTTCAATATTAACTAAAGTTGACACAAACAAATGGAAAAAGAAGATAGAGAAAAAGATAATTATACAAATATATTAAACGTGGATGTGCTTATGATCATTGCTTTAGACCAAATAATTCATTAGTAATTAAATAGCACTATAAATGTGCTTTCATATAAATACAAGTTATAAATATATACAAAATCGGATAAGTCACTTCATATCAACAGATATATTAAAATCATGACTATTCTAAATTACTATAACTACATAAATGAAAAGTTCCTAATAAATATAATTACATATAAATAGAAATAATAACTTTCCCTACTATTTTATAGCAACTTTCCTAAAACGTTTCACCTTCATTTCTCATTTTTTCAGTCCCCACCGAACCAAATTCTGTCCTCTTTGTAGATTGTTTGATTCTGCAAAAGATGTGTGGTGGTGAGGACAAGCAAAATTGAAAGTTCTACTCATACTTTCGAAACATCTTCTTTTATTTTGATGGCATATTATAGTGTGGACATCTACACCATTTCAAGCAATCTGGCACGTGGTTGTTTATTTATTTATTTATTTTTCATTAAGTTAATCAAGGGACTTATTGGCTGCCAATTTTTATGGGTTCAACGTGCTAGCTGTTCTTTTTCTCTATGCTTTTTCAGCCTGCCATAATTTATTAAGTCAAGTATTAATTAAGAATAAAATATATACATCTAATTACTTGTGTGTGTGTGTGTGTGTATATATATATGGACTCAAATATTAGTGGTGATTCGCCGGCAAGCTAATCGTAGTGATATGAGAGTTTTTAATTATAAATCAGGGAGTGTTCATATTATGAGAGCTATTAATAAAATCAGGGTGTGTTCATATTAATCTATTGCGCTTAACTTCTCCCTATTAAAGAAATACGAGAGGAAAGAATGAAAACACTAAAGTTTTCAAATTCCATATGATATAATTAAGCGACGAGGCGTTAATAGGAACAGCTCGTTTACGTCAAGCTTAATAAATTAAGAGATTTATACTTAATTAATGAGTCGAATATTTAGCTGTTACAGTCTCGGTGTTATTAATTTAAAAAAACAAAGTTTATATAACCTGTTTGGATTCAAGTGGTGATTCAGCATGCTGATATTGTTATCTCATGTCCAATTTATGTTAATTAGTTGTTAAAAAAATTTCATGAGAGGAAAAATGTGGAGATGTGGAACATTATATTGCCAAATTAACTATATTATGAGTATAATTATACATGATGGTCAAGAAGTACTTCATATTATTCGTGGCTAAATGAATAATGTAATGGTAAGCCATTAAAACATATGAAAAAATAAATGGAAAAATCAGGGAATTAGTCCCAGTAAATCATTTTTATTAACTGGGGTTTGTTTTTTTTTTTTTGAAAAAAGAATAGAAAAAGACAACATGATTGCATTTATTATTATTATTTTTTTTTTCAGATGTTTTTAACGAAAAAATTAACATAGAAGGTTAAGTATGACTAATTCATAGTTCAAAGGGGTAAGTAAAGTTTAAAAGACATAGATCATGAGAAAATTATCTTTTTAACAAATCATACAAGATATGACTATGAGTAACATCTTTTTTTTTTTTTTTTTTCCGGCTGAGAGGTAATTTACTTGAAGAAGAAAGAGAATGGTTTTGCCCACCAGAAACCAATTAATTAATAAAGGCAGCATCTACACATCAGATATATTAAATGCCAACTTAATCACATTGAAAGGTCTACACATCAGATATATTAAATGCCAACTTAATCACATTGAAAGGACAGAAAATGAGAAATTCAGTACAAAGATGTAACTTTGATAAAATGACATTTGTTTAGGCCAAATATATATATATATATATATATATATATATTACTGTAGGAACCATCTTTTTATTGTATTACATTTTTAATCATTGGATTAACTTTTAAATGGTCTGATCAGTAAATGTTCACGTTAAAAACTTGTAGCTTCCTCTAATTATAAATCGGTCTATTAAAAAGTTGATCTAATGACAAAAATAGCAGTAGTTATCCTAGAAATAATCATAGACAATTTGGTGCACTTCAAGTTCAGGTTGCTCTTCACAAGCTTCTAAATCACCTCCACTTCTGAGATCTGCCTCCTGAAGTTCATTGCTCTCATATTCCTTCTCTTTCACTTCTTCCACACTCACCATGTCCGCAAAGCCCACCCCTTTTCCTCAACGGTACCGCCAAGCCAACCGTGTCGACGATTCGATCTCCGATAACTTCAATCTGTTTTCACTTTCCCCCGTTATAGCCACTGAAGTAACACCTGCATCATTATGAACAAACAGAAAATCAGTTCCCCATTTTCCCCTTCTTTTAGCCAAATTATTAAAGGCAACCAAAGCCGGTAAATGACCATGCTTTGCAACCGCTATATATCCTCAACGCCTTTTGGAGCGACAAATCTTTCCTTTCACTGGTTAGTATATTTATTTTTCTTTTTTTTTTTTTTTAACTAGTCATAATACTATATGAATAACATTTTTTTTTTTTTTTTGGCTGAGAGATAACGTACTTGAAGAAAATGGTTTTGCCTACCAGAAACAAAGAAAGGGACATCCGATATATATTATTGCCAACTTAAATCACATTGAAAGGACTAAAAAATGAGAAATTAGGACAAAGATGTTACTCTGATAAAAATGATTTTTTTTTTACGAAAATTTTATGGTAGGAACTGTATTTTTGTCATATCGAAATGTATTGTTTTTTTTTTAATAATTTGATGAACTTTTCAACCATCTGATATGCTAGTATCTACATTAAATACTTTCAACATGCGACGCAGTATTGCTTCCAATCATAGATTATACTATTAAAAAGTTAATCTAACAATCAATATAGACGTACTTGATATAATAAAAATATAATTTTTACCATAAGTTTTTCTTTTTCTTTTTCTTTTCTTTTCTTTTTTTCTTTTTACTCCTGAAAATGATACTCTATGGTCCTAGAATTACATAATGAGGCAAGTGCTTGGAGAAGAAGAATCATAGACAATTTGGTGCACTTCAAGTTCAGGTTGGGATTCACTCTGATTATTAAAGGGCGTTTATCTATCAACTACAAAGGGGAAATTCGTTAATTTAGATGTTAAAACTATCCGTTGATCTAAAAAAAAGTATATATCTAACATTAAGTTTAAAATTTATAGGTACATCCTTCTGAACTTCAAAAATATATAGCATTCTTTTGAACAAACTTCGAACACAAGTTATAAAATAGTAACCCTTTAATTGAATTATATTGTCAAGGTTTTGGTCAAAAAAATATAATAAAAAGAAGCTGGATAAAGGTATAAAATAAGATCATCATGCGTCAAGTTGCATGTTGATACGAATCTTTTCTCTCTCCATTTTTCCTTCACAAAAATTATTCCTTGTATGAGGTATTTGGTGACTAATTATGATATTTTAGGCATTTGCATAATAACGGGAACAAAAGCAATATTGAGACTAAACACATGACGCGTTTTGGGTATTTTCCCTTTCCATCAATTAATGTCAACTATTTTTTTTTCTTTCTTTTTTTTTTTGGTGGAATTAAGGTGGGAGATTTAAACTCGTGTAGAATTATTACTAAATTATATTACTACCATAATTAATGCCAACTCCATTTTGCAAAAGAAAAGAAAATGGGAAAATCTGTAGAAGAATGTAACTAAAATTTAGTAAATACGATACGCTACTTTATTCTAATTAAGTTGCACTACGTTTTTCACTTCCATGTTAAAGTTTCTCCCCCTTTCTTTCTCGAAAATTTGGTTCTTAAACTTAATTAGTATTTTCAATTATGTTCCAATTAGACATTTTTTTTTTCAAATTAAACGTTAATTGCACATGCTAATGAGATTTTCTTCTTGGGTGGTTGAATTTTTATTGTTATTTTATTTTTCATAAGTAGAGGTATAGTTGAATTTGAAAAAGTAGACAGTTCATTAATAAAATCCATTAATAATTTGAACTAATTTGACCAACACAATACAAGGAAACATAATACAAAAAAAGAACGCAATTACAAGGATATATATATACATGTACGGATTTGAGAGGGGGGCAGTGGGGGCACGTGTCCCCCTATATTTTTTTTAATTTAAAAAGACCCCTATATTTCTCTTGATAGTTTTAATGTGCCCCCACTTTTCTTGCAGCAGCAATCTCCAAGGCCTTGGACCGACATTTCTTGCATTTCATCTGCACCTCGATCACCACTTGTTGCTACAACATTCATTCGAGAAACGATTATAGGTCCGACTATATGTTATGTTTACATAAATGTTATATGGAATGATACAAGCATATATATGCATTATAACGTGTCGAATTAAAATTAAAAAAAAAAAATTTGCTACAGTTGGAAAATAATGAACATAACCAGTATAGAAGTGATTTAATATTGACTAAAGTTGGGCACAAAAAAATGGATAAAGAAGATTATTTCACCTTCATCTTTCTACCCCCACCAAACCAAATTCTGTAATTATCTACGTAGCTTGTTTGATTCTGCAAAAGATGTTGTGATGAAGACAAGAAAATTGAATGCTCTATAAATACTTGAGGGCCTATTGTGTGAACAACTAATTTCAAAGGAGTTAGAAGATTCAGTTTTACGGCTTGAACTCAGTTGTAAATTTTGTTAAGTCTACATTATTTAAATCAACAATTGGACACCTGTCCTTTAAATTTGTTAGGAACTGTTTGCCTAATTAGATAAGGACCCCTTTGGAGGACATCTGGAGATGGTATTTTAAAGGTTGAGTTGGAAATGTGTGTTTGGGATAAAAATTTTTTAAAAAGTTATGTCATATAAAAAGTAGTACAAAAATTTAAAATGTATTCTGAAAAATATATAAACTAGATCTTATCTTATTCGTCTTATCAATATGAGTATTTTGACATAAAAATCATCTTATTTTGATTTGAAATGAAAAAATTATGAACTTTTAAAATTTAAATTTTTTTAAAATAAAAAATAAAGAAAGTGTAATATAGAATTTATATTTTAAAATTAAGATTGTGATCGCATACAAACGGGCCTGTCACAAAAAAGTAATTATTTATTCAATAAATAGCCGTGGTACATGTTCAAGTAAATCATGGCACATAGCTTTCTCCTTTATTATTTAGGGTTTGTTTGGTATTTACACTCATTTTAAATTAAATTATACTTTTTTCATCATGTTTTTTGTCTTTTTCTGAAAAAAAAAATTTTTGTCTTTTCTGAAAAAGTCAACAAAAATTACTATTCAAACTTAAAAATCTCAACTCAACTCATTCACTAAACACCCCCTTAATATTATTTAATTAGCAAATGAACACTTGTCAATTGTTCATTGCGGAACTTGTATGAAACTTTCATAAAAGCTTTATTTGAAACCTCATGTACGGCACAAATTACCTTATGTACGGTAGGTATAAGATCTTTTTTATTATTATTATTATTTTTAATTGTTTGGCCTTGATAAGTTTAACTTATAAAGCTTTAATACCTTAGACTTGTCGTGGAAGCCAAATGAATGCATGAGAAGACTTTTTGTGGAGGGCCATGAAAAATCAAGTTCTTATATGTGTTTATCTATGCCCCATGTGCCGTAATCTGTTATGCATTAAGTTTTCTTATTTCAAACGAGAATTTCATTTCATTAGACAGTGTTTGAATGTATAAAAAAATTTCCTTCTAAAAGAAGTCAAAATTTTGTTAAAAATTATAAAATAAAAAAATAATATTAAAAAAATAATGAGAATAATAAAAAAAATAATAAAAATAATATATTTGAGAATAATTTTAAAATTGATTGACCTTAGTTGGCACTTGCATCAGCATTATAGTCTCTACACGTAGGTTTTTTTTTTTTTTTTATGCACGTAGTTTTTTTTTTTTTTTGTGAATATGAATGACCGTAGTTGGCACTTACATCAGCATTATAGGTTTTTTTTTATTATTTTTTTGAAACACCTGAATTACATTATAATTGATTGGCATTTTCCAAGGTGATGATATGTAAACGTGGGACCCACCAAATATATTTTTTTTTCCCCTCCTAAATGAAAGGATCTTGTCATTTTTCATATCCTAACATCACATAAACAGATCAGTGAGATCCTTAAAATTATATTCTGTGCTGACTCTTCTATCGTGTGGGCCCGCTGAATTTGTTTG
The DNA here is from genome assembly GCA_025413025.1 of Ficus hispida. Classification (NCBI taxonomy): domain Eukaryota; kingdom Viridiplantae; phylum Streptophyta; class Magnoliopsida; order Rosales; family Moraceae; genus Ficus; species Ficus hispida. The sequence goes on along the minus strand of CM046374.1, from coordinate 28,494,270 downwards.
CTCTTTTATGTGGAGTTAAAAAACTTGTGGATTTGTAGGGTCCACAATCATTTTAAAATTTTATTTAATGTATTTGATAAAATGATTTGAATTAAAATTTTTAAATTTGAGTTAGTTAATTTTTTAAAATTTAATTATAATTTTTATTGATTTTTAAAAAATGATTTTGTACGGAAACAAAGAAAGGCACATCTGATATACATTATTGCCAATTTAATCGCATTGGAAAGACAGAAAAATGAGAAACTCAGTACAAAGACGTAACTTTGATAAAAAATAACTTTTTATTGGAAAATTTTATAGTAGGAATTGCATTTTTATCATATCAAAACATATCATTTTTTTTTAACCGTTCGATGAATTTTTTAATGGTCTGCTATATTAGTTTTCACGTTAAACACTTATAACGCACGACACAATATTACTTCAAATTTTAAGTCATATCGTTAAAAATTAATACAACAACCAATATGGTCATACTTGATTTAATCAAAGTACATTTTTTTACCATAAGTTTTTTTTTTTTTTTTTAACTCCTCAAATCATACTCTATGGTCCTAGAATTACATAATAGGGCCAGTGTTTGGGAAAAAAAAAAAAAATCATAGACAATTTGGTGCACTTCAAGTTCAGGTTGCTCACCACAAGCTTCTATATCACCTCCACTTCCGGTCTCCTCTTCCTGAGATTCATTGCTCTTATCTTTCTCTTTCAGTTCTTCTACACTCACTATGTCCGCAAAGCCGATGACCCTTTTCCTCAACGTTTCCGCCAAGCCAGCCGCATCGACGATTCCATCTCCGATCACTTCAATCTGATTTCACTTTCCCCTATTTAAAGCCACTGAAGTAACACCAACATCACTATGAACAAACAGAAAATTAGTTCCCAATTTTTCCCTTCGTTTAGTCAAATTATTAAAGGCACTTAAGGCCGGTATATCACCATCCTCCGTCGCCGCTCTCTTCAACGCCTTGGAGCGAAATTTTCTGCGTTGGAACTGCACTTCAGTGACTACATTTTGATGCAACATTAGTACAAAAGAAAAATGTTATAACCTATATAGCACTCTTAATATTTTCCTTTCTCTCCCATGACAGATTTTTTTCCCCAACCAAACCGATAATGCGGAGAAAATTTTTTTTTCTTCATGTTTCTTTCCAACCAAACAAAGTGATCTTTTGCTTGTATTATGGCTTGATTATGTGGAAAATGTGATGTTGAAGGGGTTGAGCAATTTGAACAATAGTCGACAGAATCCTCATTGCATAAGATTTTATTGAAAACGAATTCTAATCTTAATTAAACAAGACTGCAGAATAAATTACAGAACTCGTTTATTCTGAATAAACAAGTCACAAATTAATCCTAAAATAAAAATTATATCATGCATTAATATCAAAATTTGAATATTAAATAAAGTAAATATTGGCGTGCAAAAAATGTTATATTTTAGTAAAAGTAATTAGGAACTATTACTACATTTTCCAACACTACGTCAGTTCCATCACAATAAAAGCAACGACCGAAAAATGTTTGTTATGACTTCTGAGAAGCTTCGTTAGAAGTCAACAATTGTTTAAGTAACAACTCAACATCTGTTAGTGAAAGTCAACTATCTGGAGATTTGAAATATTCTTCTCGAGAATCTGATATCCAAATTTTATTGTGTTACGAAAATTGATATTCAATGGTCATGGAAGAAAAACTCAGTAATTTAGAAAATAAAATAAACTATTATACAATAAAAATAGTTCCACTAGTTCTTGTATTATCTTTTAGGATTATATACAAGAATATCATAAATTTACCACCTTATTATATTATGTCAATCATAATATTAAAATTGATAATTTTATCATTTTATAATATTAAAATTATTAATTTTAATATTAGAGTGAATAAAATTATAATGAGGTACTCAAAAACATGCTTTTCACCTTATTTTCTTCATCTTTTTCTTTTTTTTTTTTTTTCTTTTCTTTTCCTCTCTCTCTCTTTTCTTCTTTAACTCTTATGAGAGCCCATGGTTTTGAACATGGATTAGAAACTAGTTGTTCACATTTTTTTACATGAACTTTTACGATTGGTAAGTTTACTCTCAACCTTTTTTTTTTTTTTTGTTTTTTTTTTTAATAAAGCATTCATTTTTCGATTGGTGTTTACTTCACCTTTTTTTTTTTTATTTTGTTTTTTTTTTAATAAGAAAGCATTCAGTTTACTCTCAACCTCTTAAGTTTTGGTAAATGACCCACTAAATTTAGCAAAATGTTACGTAATACTTTACAGATGATGACGGTAAAAAATTGGATGAAATTGCCATTGTACACGTTACATGAAATGAAATTGTTTAAAAGAAGAAAATCTAATAGTATTTAAATGTTTCGTTATTTTATAATAATTCTATTTAAATTCAAATCTAAATTTTTATTTTTTTTTAATTCGTTTCACTCTTTTTTTTTTTTTTTATCTTTATACTATTTAAATGTTACTTTTAACAAAAACTATCTGAACACATATTTTATTTTAATACACATTTCAAAATCTACATTTGAACGTAAACATTCAATTTGAATGAACATTCAAATATAATTTATGATCCAAACGGGTTAGAAATTTGAGGATTATTTTTTACCCAAAATTTTGACATCATTTACCGACTTGGTGACACTACAAAGGCCATTTGCCACAATCAAAAAAGTTAACAGAGCATTAGTTTAGGTATAAGGTTCGATTCTTATCGAGTGCTATCAATTCCTTCAAGCCAGACCCACGGGTCAAAAGACCGAGATTTACCCAATCCATGTGGAGGCCAGGCCCATAGGCTAAAGGACCGGGATTTACCCGATCCATGTAGAGGGGACGCTTCACATGGATCCTGTTAGTTCGGACAAATCTTGGACACCACAGTTAAAAATATATATAAATATATATCAAGAACCAATTACTCCATACAAGTATTTGGAAAAACTGTCTTCTATACACTGAAGAACTAAGAAGTTCAGCTGCCTGTTTCGTGTAATCTCTAATGGTGTTTCTTCTCTGTTTGAACTACTCCTATAGCCCTCTTTAGCCAAAGAGAAAAAGAAGTTTATGTATCGTTTTATACCCTCAAAATGTCAAAACATTATGCAAGAAAGAGGAACAAACTGATTTCACTAGTACGTGCTAAAACAGAGACAAATTTAAACATGAAACCTCCACTTGCCCAACATACTATGTTTCATCAGTCTCTTGGCGGCGTCGAACGATTTCTTCTTAGCGCAGAAGCCGCCCTGTGTGTTCGGAAAACAAAGTAACACAAAGCAAAGTAACACACAAGTTATAGAGTAAAACCAATACTAGTAAAGATCAGTCGATTTTCCTTCGAGAGAGCAATAAACATGGCATTGTCCTCGTGTATTTTTATTTATCAGTAACACATAAGAGGCACTCAGTGACCTTTATGGTCCGCCAAGTGACCAAGTACAGAAAAAGTCGATCGAAGCTAACAGGGAACAAAATTTACATTGCTAGATTGCGAAATCTGCACTAGGTCGAAACTTACAGGAAATGTCTGAACGTTCAGATAAGGTCAGGATTAAAGCTGAGCTGCTCGATGCTGATCCGTCTCATGGATCTAGCCATTTGATCGCCGTAAACACGGATCTGAATCAGCCTGTTAAGCATGTTCTGGAAAGAAGGAACCTCCATTGATTCTGATATTCTTTCGTGCTGCGATGGGTCTTCTGAAAAATTAATGAGAGCCTCAGCAGCATTGTCACTCAACTCTTCAGACTCGTCGTGCAACAACCCAATGAGAACTGGGATTGCCCCAGCATCGGCAAGTGCCACTCGATTCTCGTCCTCATAACTCAAGTGAGCTATAGCCGCAGAAACCTTTTCCTTAACTGCATCGTTCCCATCTCTCAGAAGATCAACTAGAATTGGAATAGCACCTGAGACACGCAATATGCAGACAGAGTGTCTGTAACCCGCAAGATCCCACAAAACATCAGCAGCTGCAGCCCTTGCCTCGTCATCGCCTTCCCTGAGAGTTCTCACCAAGTGTTCAGCAATCACAACAGCGTTATCTTCTGCAACCGCTAATATACAAAACGCGTCTTCTGCAATCTCCTTCCCAGAAGGTTCTGGTCCTCGAAGTAGCTCGGCGTACAAAGGGATTGCCCCAGCTTCAGCCACTGGTCTAATGTAATCAAGATGAGCTGAGATCACACCAAGTGAATTGCCCGCTATGAGCTTTGTTCTAATATCCCCATCACGAAACAACTCAACGAGCACGGGAATCGCCCCCAACTGAACAAGAATGTGCCTCGCGCGCCTCGTCACTCCAAGCAATCCGATTGCTTGACAAGCTCTCTCCCTAGACACCATACTACCAGAACCAACAGCTTCAATAAGAAGACGAAGACCGCGCAAACTAGGAAGAATCCGCCTAACCTCTCTCAACAATGCCAATGCACTCAGGATCTCCAACAAGTATCGCCTATTACCATCCGCGCTCGAGCTCAACAACTGAATAACGACTTCCAATCCACCATTTCTTGCCAAGATCACCCGGTTCTCATCCCCGAAAGTCACCAAACTCCACAGACATTTTACTAGAACTCTCCGAAACCTATCATCGGAATGTGGCAGTAACCTTAGTGCAGATGATATAGCACCCGATTGGCCGATCACTACAGCCAGTTCACCTTCACCTAGACAAGCCATTTTATATAAACAATAAGCAGTGGCTTGTTGAATGGACCTTGTATTGTCCAAAGGGCCCTCCTCAAGAAGCCGAGCAAGGACCGGTATGGTGCGAGCCAAAACATGTTCCGGGGCACTTCTGGCGAAATGTGTTAGCTTGGTTATGGCTTCTAAACGCAGAGCCTCAGTCCCAGAGGCTACAACACTTTCGAACTGATTGAGAGCTTGTTCCCAATCTTGGTTCATCTCTTCTGGGATTTTCCCGAGCTCAGCATGACCCACTATACAAAATCAAACTTGATTTTACAAAATAGCCCTTTTGCTCAAAACCCATTTTTTTGCTTGGATTTCTAGAATAAAAAGTCAAACTTGATTGTACAAAATAACCCTTTTGCTTAATCCTCAGTATGAGGTCATTACTCAAAATTCAAACCCTTTTCTTCTTCTTCTTCTTTTTTTCACGGATTTAAGAATCAAAAATCAAACTTGATTGTATAAAACAACCCCTTTCGCTCAATCTTCAAGATTCAAACCAAAAACAAGATTTTTATTTTTTACATATAACAATTTAAAAAAAAAAACCCACTGAACCAAAGAATATCATCAACAAAAGCGAATTGCCAGAGAGAGAAGTTGAAAGTACCGTTGGAGAAATAATTCAGGAAGCTGAGGAAAACAAGAGAAAATAACCTTCAGAAAGCAGAGAATTGATACGAGTTACTGAATCATCAGGGAAAGGGGTGGGTTGTTACAGATTCTGGGAAAATATGGAGAAATCTACAAAAGGGTGTTTCTGTCTCGTTATTTGGTAACTTTTTAGTTATGGCGGCAGCGGCGCCGCCTGTGGCAAACGACAACGAGGTTTAGGGATGGTGGAGGAGAAGAGGAGGAGGCCTTTGGAGTCGCCAGGTGTTACCCAGGCCTTGCTTATAAAAGTTAAAACTTGTCGGTTGTCACAGACTCGAAATAGACATAATCCGACAAATACCGGAAAAACGACACAAGCACCAAATAATAAAAGATTCACACATCACACGCACACGCATATATATATATATATATATATATGTACACCGACTCGTCTAAAGCATGTAATATATATATTAGATGCATTTGAAAAATCTTATTTATATATAGAAAATTTAAAATAAAAATTTTAAAAATAGACCCACAAAAAAAGACCTAAAAATAAAAAAGAGAGACATGAAAAAATACAAAAAAATAATAAAATAAAATGACTAAAATAGAAAAAATTAACCAATATAGAAAATGATTAAATTGTAAAAAAATTTAAAAAAATTGGGTCAAAATAAAAAAAGAAAATCAAATGACTAAAAAATTAATAGAAAACATTGTTATCCAACAAATTGTTAAAAATTAAAAAAAAATAGGCAAAATCAAAGGACTAAAAAAAGAACTAAATTGTAAAAAATAAGCAATTGGGTCAAAATATAAAAAAGACAAAGGACTAAAAAGCAAATACAAAACAATTTTCGTTCAAAACGAACTGTTTTGGACGAAAATGCTTTGCACAGTAACATGTTTTACCATTTCTAATATATGTAAAGATATACATGCATAAATAGCTTTTTTTAAAATAATTTTCTAATAATTATTTATAGTTTTATTAAACTAGAAAAATAGTTTTTTATTAAATGGTTACAATTTAAAGGAAAAATTAGGTAAAATGATAGTTTTTAAATACTTATTTAAGTTAAAGGTCGAAACTATTTGACAATTAGAAAAATGAACATTAATCAATTATTGATAATAATCAATAAATAAAAAATTATTAATATTTGTCAATCACTGATTAATGATTATCAATCAGTTAATTAGTCAGTCATTAATTGTGATTGACCTTTCTTGAAAGACGGTCATTCTTTTCTTTTAACAAAATTTCAGTAGTTTATTAACAAACATTTTCCTAAAACAAAAGATTTTTATCTATAACTATTATTAATATATATCTTTATTTAATTAGTTATAATCAATTATTGTGTATTAATGACCACATGTCATAATCAATCAATATTTAATATTTAATAGTCACCAGTCAATTTCATAAATTTAAAAAAAAAAGGTTCGGTTAATTTTTTGAGTAAGTGGATACCACAATAAACTCAAAACGATTCGGAGAAAAAAATAAAATAGAATAAACTCAAAACGATAAATAATCATAGTAAAGACAAAAAATTGAACCTAACAATTGTATTAAATTCGATAAACAATTAAAGAACTGGAACCCAAAAAAAAAAAATGGAAAAAGACAATCATATAACCCCAAGAACGTTCGAAAACGACAGAAAAAGGAAATAACACAATGTCAGGCTATGAAGAAAACGACAACAAATGCACATTAAAATATATTAATATGACATACACGTTAAAAAACAAGATTAAAAATCAGAAGACGACAGGTGCATAAAAAACCACAGACAGCCTGCTGCAAAACGAAAGAATATTGATACGTAAACGACGCGAACATTCACCAAGGACTGGCGATTAAAACGACAGAAAAGGAAACGACAAAGCGACAAATACAAATTCACAAACGACATGAAAATGACAATTGCAGTTTAGGAAGCTTGGAAGAAGCTTCCCATTGTACCATATTCCAGTACGTAGAGAATTGTGTTATGATCCAAGTAAGGGTAAGTCTTGGAAAAAAAAAACGATAAGATTTAATCTCATAGTAGCTAAAAAAATCTTTTTTTTTTTTTTTAAACATAAAGAGGTAAAGAAACCATTGCAATTATCGGAAATATAAACGACAAGGAGCGCATACTAATGCAAAAAAGCAAGCGAAATTTCAAATGACAAAAGTATCAAACACAAGAATTGTATAAAACGCCCGACATTTGTGAAGGCAAAAGAAATTAAGAAAAAAGATGCAACTTTAAACTTGAACAGTAGATATTATATTATAATTTTCATTTTAAAAAACGACGATAATAAGGCCGTCGTATAGAAAACAACGACTTCCTAAAGAAAACGACAAAGTGGTTGCACATAAAATTAGCATTAATTCCACACCTTCTTACGTTATAATTATAAAGTTTGAATCCTCACTTATATATTAAAAAAATAAAAAGATAGATGAACACAATATAATCCTAAAACGACAAGTCACAAGAGCGACAGCAATGACACTAAAAACGACAGTAAACTTAGATCTACGTTACTATACGTATACAGTTCAAAAACCAAGTATCTTAACACAACATTCTGGGGGAATAATGTAATCTAAGCATAACAGAGTATTAAAAAAGACCGGAAGCTGAAGAAATAAAATAGGTAACAAAAAACAGACAGATAAATGAGAAACAAATTTTAACAACAACATGAAAATAAAGGGTAAATTGCAAAGGTTGATCCCTGAATTTTTAACTTTATGTAACTTTAGTTCTTGAATTTTTTTTTTAACTGGAATGCTCCTAAATTTTTAAAATATTATACAATAGTTATTTACATTAATTTTTTGACAGAATATATTAGAAACCATTACTTTTTGACCAAATTACTAATGTATTCTATTTAAAAAGTAATAGAAATAACTATTGTAGCAATCTTTTAATAATTTAGGAGTATTTTCTGTTCTTTTTTTCTTGGGTTAATTTCACTTTTAACACCTCTGAAAAAAATAATGGTAAAAACAGCAGCACTTTTTGTTCCATTCAATTTCAGCACTTAATGTGGGGTCCAGTAACATTTAATGTATATCAAATTACAGGTTTACCCTCATCTCCTACCCACTAAAAAATCTCTCTCCCTCTCATGGCCCAAAAAAGTTTTTCAAACCACCATGTACAGTGGTTTCGAGAGAGAAAATTGAAATCTAGAGAGAGAAAGAGTTACCACCAACCGAAAATTTATTTCTTTTTTCACTTTTCCGCCTAGCTCCCCACCCATTTTGAAACCCAAATCTTCATATAATAGAGAGAGATTTCTATCTAAAGAGAGAAACTCCATTTAGAGAGAGAAACTTCCATCGAAAGTTTTTTTTTTTTTAAATCTAACATTTTTGGCCATTTTTGAGTAAAGGTCATGACTATTATGATCACCCGGTCATAACCGTTATGACCTATGTTTAAAAATGGCCAAAAATGTTAGCTTTAAAAAAAAAATCTTTCGATGCATTAAAAAAAAAAAAAACTGGTCATAACCATTATGATCGGGTGGTCATAATGGTTATGACATTTACTTAAATATGTTAGCTTTAAAAAAAAAAAAAAAAAAAAATCTTTCGATGGATTTAAAAAAAAATGATCATAACCATTATGACCGGGTGGTCATAATAGTTATGACCTTTACTTAAAAATGTTAGCTTTAAAAAAAAAAAAAAAACTTTCGATGAATTTAAAAAAAAAAAAAAAAAAAAAAACTGGTCATAACCATTATGACTGGGTGGTCATAATGGTTATGACCTTTACTTAAATATGTTAGCTTTAAAAAAAAAATCTTTCGATGGATTTTTAAAAAAAAAAAAAAATGGTCATAACCATTATGACCGGGTGGTCATAATGGTTATGACCTTTACTTAAATATGTTAGCTTTAAAAAAAAAAAAATCTTTCGATGGATTAAAAAAAAAAAACTTGGTCATAATGGTTATGACCAGTTTTTTTTTTTTTTCTAACATTTTTTACTATTTTCTCTCTCTTCCCCTTTCTCTCTCTCTCTTCCCCTCCCTCCCGCCGGCCCCCACCCCCGGCCTCCCCCACCCCCGGCCGGCACCCCTCTCGACGACCCCCCCTCTCTTCCCCTTTCTCTCTCTTCTCTTCTCTCTCTCTCTTCCCCTCTCTCTCTCTTCCCCTCCCTCCCGCCGGCCCCCACCCCTGACCTCCCCCTTCCCCCGGCCGGCACCCCCCCCCCCAACGACCCCCCTCTCTTCCCCTTTCTCTCTCTCTCTTCCCCTCTATCTCTTCCCCTTCTCTCTCTACCCCTCCCTCCCGCCGGCCCCCACCCCCGGCCCCTAGCCAGGCCCCCGGCTCCGCCCCCCTCCCCCGGCCTCCCCTCACCCCCGACGACCCCCCTCCCCCCGGCCGCCGCCCTCCCCGGTGTAATACCCGAATTTTTATGAACCTATGATTTCCTTTTAGACAAGGAAAATCCCAAGTTTATATCTTGTAAGTCGATATGAAACTCACGATCTAAGTTAAATATCAGTATAAGTTTGAGTTCTCGATTAAACGGTTACGAGACTCAATAATAGATTACTTAGCCAAGCATTATGCCTTTTAAGGAAAAATGGGAAGAAAAATTCTATGATTTCATGTTGATTAAAGTTTGACCGAAAAAGTCAAAGGTTGACCAGGAAGGTCAAATAGATGAAGGTGCTGAGATACGGCAAAGCAGTATGGGATTATACTGTGGCAAACCTTCATTACGGTCAATTTAGCAAGCATAAGCTTTGAGACCACCCTAGAAAATCAAGCACACCAAGTTAGATACGAAGGGCAAGAAAGGTTTCAAGAAACAAGAAAAATTTGATAAAGTTCATTTTTACACAGATAAATTTTGGACTGTAGTACAGTGTACAATACTGTTATTAGTTAATAACAGTATTGAAAATATCTGTGTTAGCATAAAAATGGACTGCATATTAAGTAACAAGCCAAACAAGGCCTTATGATGTCATCACCTTATCATGGATTTATGACATCATTATTGATTAAAGAAAAGTGGGAAAAAAAATCCTTGGATGACACCTAGCATATATGGCCGGTTACTTGAGGGACTAAAATGCAAATATTTTTGCATTTAGGAGCCAAAGTGTAATTTTAAGAAATTACCATGATGATGTAAGCAAGGTGACATAAGCATGATGAGGTAAGCAAACTTGGTCTTCAAGCAAATTGTAATGGCCGGCCACCTATAAGGATAAATGGGTAAATATTTTGTCATTTAGGGATTAAAATGCAAATTTAGGAAAAGGTGATGTAAGCAAGATGATGTCATCAAGTGATGTCACTAGGGTGATGTAAGCAATATCTTGGCCACCAAGGACCCCTAATGGCCGGCCACCTAGCATGCAAAAAGTGCAAAAAGTTGGTTTTTGGAGGACTATTTTGCAATTAAGCAAAGTTTCAAAAACCTCTATAAATAGGTGCCGATTTTATTCAAAAAAATCAGAAAACCAAGCCAATTCTGCCCATTTCTCTGCCCAAAACCTAACCCAAAGCTGCCAAAGAAAAGCAAGAACCGAAAACAAAATTCCAAGAGACAATCCCTTAGAGAAGTTCGGATTTCAGTTTTGGAAGCAAGAATAGGTGCTGGAAATTTTAGGGACCCTTTGTTTGGCATGTTGGCCGGTTGTGGGTGAGTTGAAAAGGAAGAGAAAAAGCTGAAGGAGTGGTCGGAGTTTGGTGGGAAACAACAACCCAAGGACAGAAATTTTTCGGGTAACTCTTAGGAGGAGGCCGGTTAAGTTATGGGCAGCCATGGGAAGATTCAATTTCTTGAATCTTGAGGTAATCTCCTTTAGCCCTAAGCTGTTAATTTGAGCTTCAGTTTATGTGTATTTACAGCATTGGATGTAAGAGCATAAGCTCACCTTTAAGTGCTTAATTATGCTTGATTAGGGTTGGTGGTCTCTAGTTATGATTTGATGCATGTTTGCAAATATGCCTATCAAGTGTTTGTTATAAGTCCCCATAGGTTTTAGTATGAATGTATGATTATGTGAATATTGAATTGGAACGTTAGAAACGTTGCATGTGTGGCTTTAGGCTCCCGCTGTGGTCGGTTGAGGTAGTGTGTACGTTTTAGGACGAGAAACGAATTTAAGAACCGAAACTGCCAGTCTCGGGTCAAGACTGGGCAGCGTTCTGGAAATGGTAATTTGAGGCCCTTAGAGGCCAAATTTGAAGAAACTCAAAACTACAAAGTTGTAGATAATGGTTTTTCCTAGAGGGCAACTCAGACCATTTTTCAAAATAAGGCTCCAAAGGCCTCGGTTTTTATGAAAATCCGAGCCTGACCGTGCCCAGGATTTATGCACGGCCAGGTGAGTTCAACAAAGAATAAAGGCATGATAAAGTCCGAACTAAGTTTTCCTCAAAACATGAAAGTTGTAGTATTATCCGAGATCTACAACTTTTATGAAGAAAGTTTTATCAAATTTGGAACAAATTTTAAAGTAAAAATTGGATTCTAAAAACTATGCAGGAAATACAAATTCCAGCATAAGATTTTCAGAAAAATAGTACATAAGCAGGAAATTCCTGCTTATGCACAGGATTTTCTAAAATAATACAAAAAAACGGTGTTTTTCACTAACCCCAATGTTTTGACTGTGAGAACTGTTCCAATGGCAGTTTTCAGTCCTTAACAAATTTTATAAGTCAAGCAAAAGGGTTTTTTTAAGCAGAATTCACCAAATTTTCCGAGACAAAGGAAAATCGGATTTTTCAAAGCCAAAGACATGTAACAAGATAGTAATGGATGGTAACCGGGAAGATACCCGAGTTATTGGGCTTGACCCCAAAGCCTAAGTTTGACCATAGAAGGTTGACTTTGGTTGACCAAGTTTGACCAAAGTTTATCATCTCGAGGGTTACCCAACATAACCCAATGAGATACTGAAATTATGATAATCTAAGATCTAGGGTTATTTGTAATAACCCAATTGATTATGGACCCAGAATGTTAAGTCATGTGCCCAAGGTTAGGATAGTAACCTAACCTTACCTGAATGGATGTGGGCTTAGCAATGAGGTTACTTATGGTAACCAAGTAAAATATTTTTAGGAGGGGACATATAACTAAGATTATGAACGCATGTTGGTTAGGTCACCAACATTTAACGATTATGATTTATGGTAAGATAAAAGGTGTATAACTTTTATCTTACACCCTGTTTGGAAACAGGAATATGACATGTTATTGTGCCTCGATGGAACGATAGACCAAGAGCGTAGGACGAGAGGTAAGTACAAACCTCACATACAGTATGGAAAATAGTAAAGCTATTTTCAAATATATGACTTGATGCCATGTTATCCTATGCAATGCTATGTTATGCTATGCAATGCTATGTTATACTATGCAATGCCATGTTATACTATGTCATGCCATGTTATGATACGTTGAGCTATGTTAGGTTATGATAAGCCATGTTAATTCATGTTAAGCTATGATATATCAAGTTATGCCATGTGTAGTCTCATGTGCATCATGATTATTAAGATCACATGTAAAGATTCTTAGTCTTGGAAATATAACAAGACTAAGACTAAACCAAGATAAGTAAGGTGTCGTACCAACCTCCTGTTGATGCAGGAGGATCATGTATGTTACAAGTTCAAGTTTATGATTATCAACCTCTCGTTGATGCGTGAGGGTAAAGTGATAATCAACCTTCCGTTGATGCGTGAAGGGTTATGTTCATGTTTTCCAGAATTGTTAAGGGCCTTGCAAACCCTAACGTTCTGAGGCTTGCGCGCTTTTGGTACGTACACTAGGGGCCTACATGTTAAGCAAGATAATAAGTTCAAGTGCATAAAAGATACATAATTGATCATAATTAGTTCATGCATAAGTTACACGATGTTGTTATGTTTTTGTGAGATTATGTTTGTGCTTGCTGGGCGAAAGCTCATCAGTATATTCCATACTGTAGGTAAATGCCTGCAGCTTTACTTGGTGGGCCATGGAGACGATGCAACAAGTGAAGGGTGGTGTGGGATACCACTACGCAAGATTTTCCGCAAATTGTTTAAATTATCAAGTTATATATATATGTTTTAAAGAATATGTACAATGTTGTATATGCAATGTTTTTAAGTTGTGATTTTAAAATAAAGTTTAAAGAAAGAAAAAAAATTTATTCTGAAATTTTCTACAAGGTTAAGTATTTAAGACTAAGGTTTAAGTTAAGCAAGCATGGTAACGGCCCACGTTTACGTAGTACGCCCCTACGTGGACGGCCGGGGCGTTACACCCGGCCCCCCTCTCTCGCGCGATTTCGCGAAATCGCGAAATCGCGAATTCGCGAAATCGCGAGAGAGAGGGGGGGCCGGGGAGGGCGGCGGCCGAGGGGAGGGGGGTCATCGGGGGTGGGGGGAGGCCGGGGGAGGGGGCGGGGCCGGGGGCCTGGCTAGGGGCCAGGGGTGGTGGCCGGCGGGAGGGAGGGGAAGAGAGAGAGAGGGGAAGAGAGAGAGAGAAGAGAAGAGAGAGAAAGGGGAAGAGAGAGGGGGGTCGTCGGGGGGGGGGGGGGTGCCGGCCAGGGGAGGGTGCCGGCCGGGGGTGGGGGGAGGCTGGGGGTAGGGGCCGGCAGGAGGGAGGGGAAGAGAGAGAAAATAGTAAAAAATGTTAGAAAAAAAAACTGGTCATAACCATTATGACCACCCGGTCATAATGGTTATGACCAGTTTTTTTTTTTTTTTTTTAAAGCTAACATTTTTAAGTAAAGGTCATAACCATTATGACCACCCGGTCATAATGGTTATGACCAGTTTTTTTTTTTTTTTTTTAAATCCATCGAAAGATTTTTTTTTTTTTTTAAGCTAACATATTTAAGTAAAGGTCATAACCATTATGACCACCCAGTCATAATGGTTATGACCAGTTTTTTTTTTTTTTTTAAATCCATCGAAAGATTTTTTTTTTTTTTTAAAGCTAACATATTTAAGTAAAGGTCATAACCATTATGACCACCCGGTCATAATGGTTATGACCAGTTTTTTTTTTTTTTTTTTAAATCCATCGAAAGATTTTTTTTTTTTTTAAAGCTAACATATTTAAGTAAAGGTCATAACCATTATGACCACCCGGTCATAATGGTTATGACCAGTTTTTTTTTTTTTTTAAATCCATCGAAAGATTTTTTTTTTTTAAAGCTAACATATTTAAGTAAATGTCATAACCATTATGACCACCCGGTCATAATGGTTATGACCAGTTTTTTTTTTTTTTTTTTTTAAATCATCGAAAGATTTTTTTTTTTTTAAAGCTAACATATTTAAGTAAAGGTCATAACCATTATGACCACCCGGTCATAATGGTTATGACCAGTTTTTTTTTTTTTTAAATCCATCGAAAGATTTTTTTTTTTTTTTACAGCTAACATTTTTAAGTAAAGGTCATAACCATTATGACCACCCAGTCATAATGGTTATGACCAGTTTTTTTTTTTTTTTTTAAATCCATCGAAAGATTTTTTTTTTTTTTAAAGCTAACATATTTAAGTAAAGGTCATAACCATTATGACCACCCGGTCATAATGGTTATAACCAGTTTTTTTTTTTTTTTTTTTAATCCATCGAAAGATTTTTTTTTTTTTTAAAGCTAACATATTTAGGTAAATATCATAACCATTATGACCATCCGGTCATAATGGTTATGACCATTTTTTTTTTTTTTAGATCCATCGAAAGATTTTTTTTTTTTTTTAAAGCTAACATATTTAAGTACAGGTTATAACTATTATGATCACCCGGTCATAATGGTTATGACCAGTTTTTTTTTTTTTAATCCATCGAAAGATTTTTTTTTTTTAAAGCTAACATTTTTGGTCATTTTTAAACATAGGTCATAACGATTATGACCGGGTGGTCATAATAGTCATGACCTTTACTCAAAAATGGCCAAAAATATTAGATTAAAAAAAAAAAAAACTTTCGATGGAAGTTTCTCTCTCTAAATGGAAGTTTCTCTCTTTAGATAGAAATTTCTCTCTATTATATGAAGATTTGGGTTTCAAAATGGGTGGGGAGCTAGGCGGAAAAGTGAAAAAAGAAATAAGTTTCCGGTTGGTGGTAACTCTTTCTCTCTCTAGATTTCAGTTTTCTCTCTCGAAACCACTGTACATGGTGGTTTGAAAAACTTTTTTGGGCCATGCGAGGGAGAGAGATTCTTTAGTGGATAGGAGATGAGGGTAAACCTGTAATTTGATATACATTAAATGCTACTGGGCCCCACATTAAGTGCTGAAATTGAATGGAACAAAAAGTGCTGCTGTTTTTACCATTATTTTTTTCAAAGGTGCTAAAAGTGAAATTAACCCTTTTTTCTTGACTAGAATGATCATAAGTAATTAAAAACATTGTTACAGTTGTCATTTTTATTAATTTTTTGACGGAGTCCGTAGTTAGCATCACTTTTTAATTAAATTGCTAATAAATTACGTTTAACAATTAATGTAAAAGACTATTATAGCAACATCTTAAAAGTTTAGGGACATTCTAGCTATAAAAAAAAAAAATTCAAAGGCTAAAGTTGTATAAAGTTAAAAGTTTAGTAACTAAATGAGTAACTTATCCAAAAATAAATTAAGGGAGAAAAAATAAACACAAGTGAAAAACGAGAAAATCAGAAAAACAGTTGTTATCAAAAGAGAAAAAGATAAAAACGATGAAAAAGATTTTTAAGAAAAAAAAGGCAAAACGACACAGATAACAATCTGAAAACGGCCTTTGGACTGTAAATATTTTCTAATTTTAAAAAATAAAGAAATCTCTAACCGACATATAAGATACAACTGTTAAGAAGCAACAAATACTCGAACGACAAGAAATATGAGAAGAACAAAAAAAAAAAAAAAAAAAAAGACATATTCATTACAAATGACAAAAGAAATAAAATCAAAGACACATTCAAAATGACAACAAGATTAATGGCCCGTTTGGTATTACATCTTAAACTCATATTTTTTATTTTAATTTTTGTATTTTTCTTAAAAGTCAACAAAAATTATAATTAGATTTTAAAAAGTCAACCAACACAAACTTAAAAATTTTAACTCAAACCGTTTTATCAAATCGACCCAAGAGATTCAAGTTTAAGTTCCCTACTAACCCGGAAAACGACAACATTTTGAAAACGATAGTAAATCAGAAAACATGACAAGACATCATTGACCGTTCAATCATGGATAGGCGATGAAACATCAAACAATATATCCAACATGTCAAAAATTTGCCAATTTTCAGAAAAAAATCAATAACGACAATAGAACTTTAAAACGACAGCACAAGGAATCAAACATTTTAAACACTCAAAATAACAAAGTCCAAGATACTAAATAATGAACAACAAATGAATAAATAACGTCTCGACGGACTTGTAATCCTAGGTTGAGTTTGTGAGATACCATTTTTATGAGATTGGTATTCAAATACATCATTTTTTGTAGGAAGGTTTGTAATAGACCAATATCATTTAAGAAAGATAGAAGGATATTTTTCTTTAGTCCCTCACCTCCCCATGTGACGCCGGGCACCGACACCGACACCGACACCGACACCGATACCGACACTGACACCGACAGACACCGATCTACCCTCTCCGCTCTCTGCCTAAGTCCCTCTCTGCTCGATGTGGGACTCCGATGCTCTTTTCTAGCACGATGCTACCACCGGCCTTCTCCCTTTGAATGAAAGCTAAAATTGACTTTTTACTATTCAAAGTGATCTATCTCAAGAAGTGGTATGGGTGTATAATAGGATACGACTCACTTGTCTATTTATTTCTATCTCTTGTTATGTCCTTATACTAATGCCATGACACGCTAATTAAAATATCATATTAGTTAAAAAATTATATCACATTAATTAAAAATTATATTATTATGTCAACAAGTTGATATTATTGGAGAGAATGAATGAATAAGAAAGAAAGAAAATATATATATATATATATGAGTCAAATCCGCATAACACTTTACTTTACGAGTAGTTCTCTTTAAGCTTGAAGTGATTGGGCCAATTTGGTTTAAGGCTAACAATTGCAAAGTTCTACAAAGGCCCATTTAAACTTCACAATCTTACATTTATGGTCTCACTATCCAATTTGTCATACAGATTTTCAACAATTTTGGTCAACCCCTTATAAATTGTACCCTCCATATATCATTTCATCCACCTTATGACAGGCCAAAATTAAAATCCCATGCAATCTCTCTATAGCACATGTTGTGGGGCCAATTTTTTGGTTTCGGTCATAAAATATATATATAAATCTCACCAAAAAAAAAACAGAGAGAGAGAGAGAGAGAGAGAGAGAGAGAGAGCATTGGTTTATAGCAAAAATGTTGGAAACAATGGAGAAATATTGAAGAGTGTATATATATATATATAAATATAATTTGGATGTAATGTCAAATGGTGGACTTGGTTGTTCTGTCTCTCTGTCCCCACACTTTCCCTTCCCATTTGGCAAGCCTCATCCTTTACCCTCCTCATGTCTGTCAGATAACTGCATCGCACCACAAGTTGTTTTTGTGGGTTTATCTGTCCTCACAAACCCCCCCATTTGCCTCCAAAAACATCTTTTCATAATTCGGCCGTTAATCGCGAGTCCCCCACACGTGAGTCCCATGAACCGAGCCCACACCGATCGCTGATTGGTGCGTAGACCCGCCTTCTGCGATTTTCACATATCAAAATCATCACTAGTTCCTTAAAATATATATATATATATGACATAAGCTACCAAGGAAAAAGAAAATAACACATAAATTATGTTTTAAACTGTTAGATCTGTATTTAAAAATATTATATTCTGATCAGAATTATCATTCATAAACACGCATTATCCACATGGTTCCCTACTAGTGGCCAAGTTTAAGCCTTGATTAAGTAGAGAGAGGTTCATAATGAAGGCTCTTCTATTATTGGGGAGAAAGGTACTAAAAAAAGTACACTGTTTCTACAAACTGTCACAATAACTGAATCCTTATGGCACTATGGCTGTAACTTGTAGTAATATAACAGTTTAAATAACTTGTAGTAATAGTTTAGGTTAAAAAAAAAAAAGATTTACTCACTTGTTCAGTGCTTGGCAATAAAATTTGCAGCTATGATATGTCAGATAGTCAATGACACTTATTAGAGTTTCTCATCAGTGCCCTTTTAAATAAAAATAACTCTCCTCATCAATATGGCCAGCTATTGTTTTAAACATTTTTATCAGCATAGTGAACACATGTTACAAAGTTTCCCATTTTTTGGATGGGAATAAATAACTTTGGTATTCAACCACACTGTCACATGCACATATGTGGTTAGCGACCGAGTTAATTTTCTATTTTAATGATGGTGGTGTATTAAAAATAAAATAAAAATATATCGAGTTCAACGATGATATATATGTAAAACCTATATATAAATGGGGACAAAACATTAAAAAAAAAAGTCATAAATTACCATAGTTTATAACAAAACAAAATAAAAATGTCATGAGGACAACCACTTTCACTCGGCTTTAAGCGCCACTATATTTGATCACGTACTTAATCAAAATTAGTGCAATTCACAGATGATGAATCCCTAATCAACCGATTGAGTTGATAAAATCTTCAGTGTCGTGTTAGAAAAATCGAGATTAAGGCTCGTTTTCGGCACAGATAGGTGATTAATGACAAAGGTTAGTTTAGGGCCACTCAATATCTCAGGTGTTCGTTTGACAAGTGGAGTTTGAGGTTTTTTTTTTTTTTTTTTTTTTTTTTTTTTAACCACTCTGGCTAGAGACCCTTTTTATTTTGTTAATAAAAGTGGCATTTCATGTTATCCAAGGCATGGGGTCAACGTCGTTAGGTGTTTATATATCTATATATATATATATATATATATACACACACACATAAAGCACTGTGGAATGCTGTATGGCATGAATGATCACATTGGATGCCAGACAGATAGACACATTAATATGTTTGGGAGGAAAACATATGGTTCCTATTTCTTTTGCCCTAGTTTTTCTTACCTTTCTCTCTTCCTTTTCAGCTTTCTTTTTTTTTTTTTTTTTTTTTTTTCCTTTTTCCCTCCCCTCCCTATGGACATACACCATATGTTGCCTGGAAAGCTAACAATGATTAGGTGAAATCATGTGAAGCAGCTAAGCGAAAAAAAAAAAAAAAAAAGTACAGAGAAATTAAGAAAAAAATTACTTGGGCATAGGGTAAAGTGTTAATAGGCCATACAAAAAGTCCCCACCCAACTGGTAAGTTAGTTGGATTTTTATTAAAATTTTAGCTTTTGTTCATCACTACACTGAAACTATATATATCGCACTCACATTTTCATACTATACATATATATATATATATCTATATATATATATATATATATCCTGATTTCAAGCCCTTTATACCACAATTCCCGCTGTACTTAAACTTCATCCTACTAAAAGTCAAATACTCCAAAGAAAAGTATAGACTTCTTTTCCACAGAATTTTGTACATAATGGATTCTAGCTTGTGCTTCTTTAACACTATTCTTTTTGGACAATAATATTAGGTGGACCTTACGGTCGAGATGGTCTTCTTAATAGTATATGGTTTTAAATTTCGTCTAAATCTCACATCAAAATAAAAAATAAAAAATACAAATACAAATCTGATAAATCCTAATAAAAATATAATGATTGTTCATGTTAAGATATATTTATCGATAATACATGTTTTTTAATGTTATATGATCGAAATCATGTCAAAATTAAAACAAAAAAAAAATTTGCAAAATTGGTAGTGTATATTTTTAAGAGAAAATTTTGGAAGCATACCCTTAAATAGATATGTTATATTCTTTGTCCTTTTTTCACACTTGTTTGGACTTTTAACTATCCATGCTAATTAATTGAAGGTAGAAAAAGAAAAATAAACCTATCATAATTGGGACAATAATTGATATGCTTCTGAAGGATAAGCTTACAAATCATCCTATTTTTAAATGTCATATCCGGTCTAGGTCTCTCATAAAAAATAATTAATAAATAAATAAATAAAATAAAAGGAGAGGGGTGTGAAACTAATGAAATTTGATATAAATATGACGATTTTCTACATTAAATATGTGTTTGAAAGCTAATTATGGTCAAAATCATATCAAAATGAGCTAAAATTACAAAATTGATAGAACCTTATATATATGTAACGGTTTGAAATAGAGTGATCTTATCCTATTTTAGAATTATCATGCAAATTAATCAAAACTTTGATGCTGATGATAATCCAAAAAAAAAAAACACAAAAAAAAAAAAAACCAACAAAAAAAAAAACCAAAAGAGATCTCACCTTGATCATCATTATGAAGACAACACCACAACTAAAATTTTTCCATGTACCAACATCATGTGCCTGCTCTTTCATTATACATTGACATTACAACTATATTTCCAGTTCATGGTCTCAGAATATCTGAATTAATTACAAACTATTTTTATTTCCTATTTAGGCTTCACTATTGCATAAAAAAAAAATATGGTGTTCCCACTAACCCCAAAAGAAAAAACAAATTAAGGAAGTGAAAAAGATACGTTTGTTAGCTAATTCAGAATCATGTTAGTAATAAATATAGTTTTTTTTTTAACTTAAATAATGGGATTTTAACTGATCCCCAAAAGGGTAACTTTGTTATAAATCACTAAATTAAACTTGAACCATCACCATCAAAATGACATCATATTAATCAACAAAAGAGGGGGAAAAAAAAGGAAGAAAAAACAGGATTAAGATAATAATTTATCAATGTGAGGTAATAGACAACTTAAAAAAGGATTTGTCCACTGATTGCGATGATAAGCTCTACTGAGCATTGCAACTTTCTCCATTACAATTATTGTAATATATATATATATGTATATATGTATATATATGTATAAAATATTATGAAGATTAATTAAGGGGGGTTTGAAAATGACTGCTTGACAGTAGGGTATACTTCACCAACATGACAGCCAAGAAGCTTTTTCCTCAATATTTTATGTTGTATTATTGGATTAGAAGCAACAAAGTAGGTGTCCTCAGCTAATTTGTCTACACTCCTGCTCGTTATCTGTTAAGTACAAATCTAAATATTATTCTCATGTTCTTCAACATGAAAGAAAGGTTTGTATATATTTGGAGAGAGAATGGAATTTCCGTTGATTGTCCCTTACCATAAACATTCATCTCTTAATCACTTCAACCTACCAATTATTGGAAAAGTTTAAAAAAAAAAAAAAAACAACAACAACAATTTTATAAGATATCAATTATGTTAAATGTCACACATTAATAAAAGGTGTATCTCACGATAAAAGATCTAATAAAAGGTAGATCACACAACATATCTATATATAAGATGCATCTTCTATTTGTGGTGGTGTTTATATAGAGATGATATTTTGAAGGTTAGGTTGGAAATGTGTGTTTAAGGAGAAAACTTTTGAAAAAGTTATATGATATAGAAAATAATATAAAAATTTGAAATATATTTGGAAAAAAATATGCAAAATGGATATTGTCAAAAAATTAACATTTGACATAAAAATCATTTTATTTCGATTTGAAATGAAAAAGTTATGGACTTTAAAGTTTGAGTTTTTTGAAAATAGAAGAGAGGAGAAATTTGATATAGAGTTATAATTTTGAAATCCAAATAATGTTTTGCTATCTCGAGATGATTCTCGAAACAGGCCCTTAATATAATGACGTCCTTAATTGTTCATTTGGAAACACCATTTATCCTCTATTATATACGAATTCCACACGATATGTGTTAGAATATCTCATATATTCTATTCAAATCTGAATTAATATCTTTAAAATTTAAATCCAATATAATTATTATTTTTTATTTTTTCTATTTATTTTTACCAATCACATCACATCACATCACATTCTCTCTCTCACTAATAACCTAAACACACTTTGTATTAAAAAATAGTATAAGAAGAAAACATCCAACGCATTTTATATTTTATTTTGTTGTATTTGAATACAGTATACAAGAAATTTAGTTTTTAAACGGATCATAAGTAATTTTTCAAAATGTAATTAGAACGATGAATTTCTATATTTTCTTTGAGTTTTTGGATTTATTGCATGTATTGCTTAGTTACATTACTCGTATAATAGATTATTAGAGGGTACTTTGTCAAGATATCGGGGGAGAATTAGAAATACAATTCACAAATGGGCCAACTTTTCCTTTAATGACAATAATGTGCACTTCCTTATCAAAAATAAAATAATTTGTACTTTTATTTCTTTCTTTCTCTTTTCAAAGAAATATAATTAAGTTCATTTAATCATTACGACCTTATAATTTCAACACAAAAGAAAATTAGAAGAAGAATTCTAATTATTAAAATGATGTGTGTGCTTTAGAGAAAGGAAGTATATTAAGATATCTTATCTTCATTGAAATCACTAATTTGCACATAGTAGTTCCATTCATAAATAGCATGGTCTGGTAAAATCCCGAACACTACCTTTCCATGACAAGGCACGATATTTTACCCTATCAGTAAAGTAATTTTTTTTAATTTTAATAATTTTATTTATGCGTGTTCATGTTAAATAATAAAATACATTATCTAATTAAATAGTATTGATATTCATAAGTTTGATCAATAAATTGCTTTTATCGATAGTATTAAAAAAAAAGAAGTGGAAAAAAAAGTGCCTAGAATAGAGGACCCTACACTGAAACATATTAGTGTCTTTCGTATTAACATCTTTTAACATTAAAATATCAAACTTGACTGTCAAGATTTGTCCATTTAAATATACTTTTTAATAGAGTTCTGATTATCGAGGGCTCTAATCTCTATCTCTATTTGTAATTAGACCTGTCCTTTGCAAGGCAAAATATAAAAAAATAAAAAAATAAAAAAATAAAAAAAATGCAATTAAAGCATATGTCGTAATGTTTGTCTCTTGATTTTCACATGGCAAATTTTCGGGAACTCTAAAGTGAGTCAGAGATATCCAAAATGAAACCAAAACAGAAAGCCCTATTCTTACTCAACAATCATTTCGTGTATTTCCAATCATGTATTTTGTAATTATTTTAATAATTTTAAAAAGGTTGATCAAATTCTAATTAACCCTTTAATCTCTCTCTCTCTCTCTCTATGTGTGAGATCTTCCTTGATACGTTGACCGGAAAATCTCCCCTTATATAGCCGGTCGAACCGGTCACCCCTTATTTACATCAAATGCCCTTCCATCATATCCTCAAAATTGACTAATCTAATTTAAAATTTTTATTATTTATTATTTATTATTTATTTATTATTATTTTTTTTTTACAATTTTGAACCTCCAAAAAAAAATTTGTCGAATTTTCCATTAAACAATATGGTTTTGTTCTCAATAAAAAAATAAAAGAGGTACAATTATAAAAAGATATTTACCGTAAATAATTTATTAAAAAAATATATATTTACCCTAAATACCATCATAAAACCATGAATAACTCCTTTAAAAACATTCAAAAATCCTTTTGGTTTCTTTTTTTTTTTTTTGAATGAAATATTTTAATCTATATATATTTAAATTAAAGCTGGAATTCTTACACTTCACCTCATGATAAAATCAGGTATATAATTACCGTTAGATTTCTTTATCTTGTGGTGCACCTTTTTCTATTGCTTTTCTAAAGTAAAAAAACAAGTTGATTTGATTGAAACTAATTAAATCTACAACAAAGTAAATTAACTCTGAAAATCTCATTTGGTTGACTCATTTTCTATAATTCAATAAAGAAGGTACTTAGAACATAAACAAGCCAACTTCATAACAAATTAATATAGATTAACACTCTTAAAAAGCCATTTTTTTTAAAGGTAAAGCTATTAAATTTTATTTATAAGGACATAAAGTGAAAAAGAAAAATAAAAAAAATTGAGTTCAAATCCAAAAAATTAAGAATGACATAAGGATTAAGAAGGGAAATCTTACCCTATGACATACTTGAAGGGGCAAAAACATCATACACTAAGATATAGCATATAATACTAGCGAAACAAAAAAAAAATGGAGAGGAAGAAATAGCCACAATACACACATACACACACACATATATATATATATATATTAACATTATACACACATATTATTGAGTTTTTGAAATAATTTTTTTATAAGTTTTTTTTCTAAAAGTATTTTATCTTTATATATACTCATATATAATAGCTTATAGTTTTGTATGTGGTAGACGATCTTAGTATGTGTGCACCACAAACAAATCATACAAAGTCCAAAAATAAATTTAAAAAATAAAAAAAATTTGGTGGACCCCACAACCACCAACAATGCAAAATGTTTCAAAATGGGACCTAGTGGGTGCAGGACTGCAAGTTGCCTTGTCATCATGCTTAATGATCAAAACACAAAGCTTCATTAGCAAAAAATTAAAAAAAAAAAAAAAACACAAAGCTTCATTTTTTTTATTTTGGATAAAACACAAAGCTTCAAAATATATATTTTAGGGATTTTTTTTTTTTTTTGAGATTAAGATAAAATAGTGAAACTTTGTAATGTGCTACTACGGAGTATGCTCTCCCAATTGGACCCCAGCCTTGAAACCCCACGTTGATGTGAATCTCAAGGATGATCCAACGGTGGAGATTTGATTTGGCCCATCTCCTTTAAAAAAGACAAAACCACATCCACGTTTGTGCCACTCAAGAGGTTTCATTTGCCGACATCTGTATTTTGGATTTTCCAAATTTTTTTGCCACATTGGTGTTTCCGAATTTTTACTTAAAAACATTTTTTTTAATGTGTCACAAATAAAAATAATAAAACAAATTATTATTATTATTATTATTTTAATTTCTTAAAATGGGTGTTTATGTAATTCACGTACTTGGACTTTGTGGTAGCAGTTGTAATCAAAAACGAAAATCATGGAAAATTTGTTGCATCAAATTATCTGGCATTTAAAATAACAAAGCTGTAAACTTTGGAAGAATTTTCAGAAGAAGAACAACTTTAAAAACGTTAAAGCAAGGAAAAATATATTATTTTCTCCAAAGAGTGAGTAAGTAATTGTTTCCAGTGAGAGTAGATTAATCTGTACTATCATTATTTGAATTTTATATTAAAATTCTTTTATTATTATTGTTTTTATTTATTTTTTGTTTGGTAATTTGAACTCAAGTGTGGTGCTCTTTAAAAGCATCGTTTCTGTCAGTTGGCTTCTTTTTAGATTAACATGATGTCCTTGTTTTGGATAATTGAAAAGCCTAGAGAGAGAGAGAGAGAGAGAAAGAGTTAGAGAGAGAGAGAGAGAGAGTTACAGAGAGAGAAAGTGAGTGCCAGTACTAGATATGGTGTTTGAAGCTCTGAGCTAATCTTCTGTGACTGTTTCTTTTCTCTTCCTGGGACTGAATGAATTTTTTTCTTTCAATTTTTTGGTATGTTTTTTTTTTTTTTTTTTTTTTTAAATTTTTTTACCCCCAACTGTGTTTCTCTTTCTCGGTCTGGAGTTTCAAAGCTGAATTTGGAACAAGGCGTTTTTCAAGCTTATATTTACTTTATATATTTGTGTTATATATATATATATATATATATATTTGCCTCTATTTTGTTACAAAGGTTGTCTTTGGATGTCGTTTCTGATTGAATGACTTGAAAAAAATGTCTCTCCCTCTCTAATGAAATCAATATAATAGTTTTCTGTAGTCTAGTTTTGTATATTCTGACTGGGATTTTATTTTCTTCAATAGGAAAAAAGAGAGTTTTATTTTTTCTTCAAACTTCTGCAAAGTTTTCTAGTCAAAAAGCTTTTTCCTTTTTAGTACTCCTCATTTCCAGCATGTATTTATTTATTTTTACTATTATTATTATTATTTTTTTTCAAGTTTTGTGGATAAGTACATACACCATTTCTGCTTCTCCCCTGTAATTTCTGCTCCTTTTTCACTATTGCTTGGTATGTTCTATTTGTTTATAATGCAAAATATTTGTAAAGTTTTTATTTTTAAAAACCATTTCATTTTTTTTTTCTTGCAATATTTCTTGTGTCACCTTATATCCCAGATTTAGAAACACCTCCATTTTCAGCTCTGGATTCTGATAATTCTCTGATTTGCACAAATTTTTTTTGTTCTTCTATAATTTAAAGTTTCCATTTTGGGATAGAAGAGAAAAAGAGAATGAGAGAAATTTCAGACTCAACACTCCCATATTTGTTATCTTCCATTCTGCAGCTTTATTTTCCAAATTCCCCCACACCCTTTTCAAAAATTTTCATTTTCATGTCATTTTTTTTTAATTTTTTAATTTTTATTATTAATAATATATATTTTTTGTTTTTGCAGTTTGTCAGATAGATAAATGATGGATTTTTCAGAGTCAACAAAGATTCTATTCAATAGGATTCAGGAGCTAGAGCCAGAAAATGTCACAAAAATCATAGGCTATCTTCTCTTACAAGACCATGGTAACCAAGAAATAGCAACTCTTGCTTCAGCACCTGACCCTTTTATTCACCAAGTCATCTTAAAAGCCAAATCCCATCTCCAACTTCTTGCTCCTTCTCCATCTCCAAGACCCCAACCAGTTTCTTCCCCACTTTCCCCCACTTTCTCACCCATTTTCTCTCCAAATTCCAGGCCTTTCTTAGTTGGTGCCTTCTCAGATTCCCCTCCTTTAGACCTCCAAAACCCGGCTCACTATCTCGGCCTAGACGACCAAATCGATCAACAGCTACATTCTGGGGTGTCTGCATTTTCTGTTCCCAATGATTTCTATCCAGATAATGGAATTGGGGGTTTGAGTTCTAGGCCAAGTAGGAGATCGATTTCCGGACTTTCCGAGTTCCCAATCAAGACTTGTCACTACTACAACAAGGGGTTCTGTAAGCATGGAAGTAGCTGTAGGTACTTCCATGGCCAAATTGTCCCCGAAACCTTCCCGGTTTATGGCAATGTCAATGTCAATGACTCAATTGGTGATGAGCATCTGTTCTCACCCGGCTCACTTGAGAAGCTCGAGTTGGAAATCGTCGAGCTTCTTAAATCGAGGAGGGGAAACCCCGTCTCGATCGCTTCCTTGCCCGCGATGTACTACGAGAAGTACGGGAAGTATCTTCAGGCTGAAGGGTATCTCACTGAGAGCCAGAGACATGGTAAAGCTGGTTATAGCTTGACTAAGCTTCTTGCCAGGTTGAAGAATAGTATTCGCCTTATCGATAGGTAAATACATTTTGGTGTTGTGTTTAGAGTTCGGAGATCGGTAATGTTGTGTTGATTGAGTGCTTAAATTGTGTTGTTTGTTTTTATGGTTGAATTAGCAGGCCTCATGGACAACATGCTGTGATTTTGGCCGAAGATGCTCTGAAGTACATGGACAACAGGAGTGAAAAGAGCGATCCTGGACCGATTGTGAGCGGGTCGCGGCAGATATACCTCACATTTCCTGCTGAGAGCACTTTCACTGAAGATGATGTCTCCAACTACTTTAAGTAAGTTTGATTTGAGGCTTGGAATTCTTTTGCCTGGAAATTTTTTGTTTATGTTGTGATGGTAATAAGCTTACCAAGGTGAATTTTCGTTTTTTCGTATTTTCGTAGCACCTTTGGGCCTGTTGAAGATGTGAGGATTCCCAGCCAACAGAAAAGGATGTTTGGTTTTGTAACCTTTTTCAGTGCTGATACAGTGAAGATGATTCTGGCCAAGGGAAATCCTCATTTCGTCTGCGGTGCTCGTGTCCTCGTGAAACCTTACCGAGAGAAATCGAAGCTCGTTGATAGGTACATTTCCTTTCAATTTTTCCACAAAAAACATAGATAGGTCTCTTGAGATCTTATCATATGGCGGGACTGTGTTTTTTTTTTTTTCGACTTTTGCATAACCGGTTTTAGTTTCGTGCAGAAAGTACTCCGATAGGTTTGAGGCGCCGGTACACTACTCTCCGCATTATTCCGACATGGAGGCTGAGTTTCATTCAAGTGAGTAGAGCATTTAATACTCTCTCTAGATTTGAATCCTGCAAGTTTCTTTCATTTACATGGATTTTTTTTTATTTTTTTTTATTTTGGTCTCTTCAAGTGTCAAGAAGCTATGAGAACAATAGAATGCTGAGGAGGCAGCTCATGGAACACCACGAACGAGCACTCGAACTCGAAACTAGGCGGTTTTCGGGAATGCACCTCACGGGGAAGCCTGTGAATAATCAGCCCTTTTTCGGTTACTCCATGGACGAGCTTAAAGCCGCGGAAGGTATACTGTTGACTTCCTGTCCTCTCATCTCTTTTATTTCTGAATGAATTTATCTCTTTCTGCAGATCAATTCACTCTGCCATCCACAGACCAGTTCACTCATCTGTTTGATGTTCTGAACTGTGGCTCCACAAGTGATGACAAGTTCAAGCATACCGACGCCAATTTCGCTGACCAGGACAGGTATGAACCTGAAGTATCATTCATTAGTTTTCGTTGACATTGCGATGAACGTCGGTTTTAGACTCTAGAAAATCTAGTTTTTGTTCTTTAGCATAGAATCCGTGTTTTTTTTTAGGATAAATTGATTGATAATGAGCGGGTAGAAAATGTGGGACAAGAGAAAAGAGTGATGGATTTTCGTATGCGTGCATTCACGATTATCTGTTAATAAAACTTTTCACGATGTGTATCATCGCTCTGTTTTAAACGGGGTTGCTTTTCTTTTATTCGTTTTTGTGCAGCCAAGCACTTAATCTCCCGGATAGCCCGTTTGCATCTTCAATAGCTAGTGGAATTTCAACAGTTATATAGGTCTGGAAACACACAACAGGAGGAATAAAAGAATTTATAGAGTTTTTAGAGTACTGGTACAAAGGCCAAAAAAAAGACATTTTCAGTTAGACACATAACAGCTATCTCTCTCGTTCCCGTTTGTCGGATTTCGTCCGTCGACCGATCGGTCGAAGTTTTTTTTCAGCAAGAAGTACATAAAGAAGAAAGAAAGAAAGAAAGAAAGAAAGAAAGAACACCCGAAGAAGAATTCCCTTCCCGTTATACGTGGGTTGAAGGACTTAGCAAAGAAGAAATAATGATACATAAAGAAGGTATATATATATATATATATATATATATAAATAGCTATATATATATGATATAAGAAAGAATTTTACTAGTTTCTAATGTTGACCACAGAAAGAAAAAGCAAGAATTTCTGAATGTTTTAGAAGAAGAGGCTGAATGTAATTTTAGTCCCTTTTTTTTTTTAGTGAGTATATGCAGTGTCTAGGGAGGTTAAATATATAGTGTTTAAACTCTCTTTGAAACACTAAGCTATAGATTTGAAATAACTTAAAGAGAAAGGTTTTTTAGTTTTTCATGTTCTTTTTTACTTTTTTTTTTTTTTTTTGGGGTCCCTCCTCTCTCTCTTTCTCACACATTAATGCAAGTGTAGATAATTGACCTTAATTTGTTTATCCTTTTAATCAACGAGGTTGACTAGGATATGTAACTCCAGGTTGGGTTGACCAATGTCTAGATTTTGATTCACTTTTCCTGTTATTTACTCGAGAGGAATGCTAACTGTACTCGCGAGTGACGTCATTGTTTGATCTTTGTTCTTCTGGGACTCGTGCGGGTTTTACAGTAAAGTCGACATGAATCAACGACCTAGATATAAAATCAGTGAGTTTTTGCCACGCATTCTTATGGGATTCACGAATCCCACATGAATCAACGATCAAAGATATGCAATTGCTGAGTGTTTGCCGCACATTTCTGTGGGGATTCAGGCAGGTCCTACAAAAAATCCCACATGAACCAACGACCAAGATATGCTAATTGCAAGTCTTTGTCGCTCATTTCTGTGGGGATTTATGCGGATCCTACAACGAAGCCACCAGAATCAACAGCCTAGATATGCAAAATCGTGAGTATTGGCACTCGCGAGTGCGCTTGGTAGTTCATTATTTACTTCAATTTTTTTTTTTTTTTTTTTTTTTTGACATTTCTTGGCCCCACAAACAAATGCTCAGTTGTGGTGGGAAAATTGTTTGGCAATCTTTCCAAATCCATATATTAGTGAAGAAAGGACAAAAGTTGTATAATTATACTCCACTTGCAAAAAAACAAAACGAGTAGTTTTAACTTTGTCCCACACATTGTCTCTTTCAAGTTGAGATAAACTATTTGTTGAATTGACATTATCTATATCTTGGCTCTTTTAATATTTTCTTCGGTTAACCGTCCATGAATCAACGGTCACAAACTTGGGAAAAATCAATGACTTGTGAAGAAACAGTTTGAGTGAGACCTTCCAACCAAAAATAAATCATTTTGGAAACTAGAGACTTCTCCAAGAAAATAAACTCATGCTTTTAGTTGCCTAATACAGCAATTTAGAATCTGAATTGAGTTTAGATCTTTTCTGTGTGGGGACGAGATGACATCAAGATCCTCTTTTTTTTCTGAGTTAAAAAAAAAAAGAGAAAAGAAAAAGTTGTTTGATTCAACAAATCTTTATTGTCACACACCTTAGTTGACGGAAATTCTAGTGACAGAAACTCTTGATCACAAGGAGTTCGTGGAAAAAGCATAGAGGAAATTGACCTACATTTTAGCGATGGTTAGTGGCAAGATTGCATGTCATCTACCACGATAGATGACTTATGTCTACATAAATATTAAACATCTCGACTAAATAATGGGATAAAAACGCTCATCTTTGCATAATTCCCGACTCAATCCAAGTGGGACAAACATATTGCTACCTCCTTTACAATACGAGAAGAAAATCTATTTACAATACAGAAATCAAACTCGATGAACAATTAAAACATGATCTTTCTTTTCCATTTGACCAATACATAATAGAATATTGATAGTAAATCCTCACAAGTTACTGTCCAATCACACCAAACATTGGATTTGGCACCTTCTTATACCAAAAGGTTTTCACTAGTAAGAGGTAAAGTACTATGAAGCAAGGGTTTGTCCTTGAGGTCAAGTTATTTTTAGATTTCACTAGAAACAACCAGCCAAAGACACGTCACGCAGAGAGAAAGTTGTAGCTGTACAACACTAGGCCGTGTTCTACGGGAACAAACCAATCACAACGCAGTTGAGTGCGGTTAGATCTTGCTATTACATTGTTACTATCATACTACTTTGCCATTAAAACAATTAATAAATTTAAAAAATAATAGAACCTTCTTATTGTTGTTTATTTTCAATATTAGTAAAAGAATTACCACATAAAATGTGGGACCACACCGAACACTTATACTAACCTATAATGACAACAAACAGAAAGTATATCCCATGTTATGTGAGATCTTACGGACACTCGTACCGCACTTATTATAAAAAACTAAGGGGATCAAACCGAACACTCATAATGCACCTATTATGACAACTAACAGAAAGTGTATCCCATTGTGAGCCTCGTTAACACTTGCATCACCATTGTGTTGGAGAGCAGTAAACTTCCTACAAACCATATCAAGCATCAAGAAAGAAGAGCACAAAAATTAGCCCAACAATGGACTAGTTAAAATGATTACCGTTCTATAAAACTAAATTCGCCTCGACTGCTGCTGAGGAACTGGGGGACCTTCCCGAGCACAAGATAGACAATTGAGGTAGCGTACCATCATGGGGAATCCATGCTCAGGGCTGAATAGAGCTTACCTCTGGTATCTGGCTTTTTCGGCGCATATTGCTTTGCTGCATTTAATAGGCCGGTTTGGCTTCCTCTATGATCCACAAAAGTTCATGCCAAGATGAAATGAATGAACAAAATAATTCAAATTTATGCAGCCAGTAATCCAGTA
This sequence comes from Ficus hispida, assembly GCA_025413025.1. Classification (NCBI taxonomy): domain Eukaryota; kingdom Viridiplantae; phylum Streptophyta; class Magnoliopsida; order Rosales; family Moraceae; genus Ficus; species Ficus hispida. Next base: position 28,462,091 of record CM046374.1, on the reverse strand, counting down.
ATCGGAACAAAACGTACCGAAAGTATACATTTGACAGTGTCTGTAACAAGAAATTTAAAAAAAAGACAAGAAAAGAAAAGAAAAGAATAAGATTACAAATATCTATATAACCCTTTTGGGTACTTCGGAACATGAACAAGTATAACAAAAATATATCCTATTTGTCTCCGCAGAGAATCAAAATTGTATCTTATTGCCGAACATTTTTTTTTATCGAATTACAAGATTTTTGTAGGTAGTACAGCGTTGATGACTGCCGAATTCACATTTAGTACAGCTTTCTCCTCGTCGGGATCTTGATGTAGACAAATCAGAAAAAAAACTGCATTGCATTCATAACATCGTTAACAAAGCATGAAAATCCAAAGAACCAGAGAGATACAGAAGCAGAAAAATCAGTGAATGATACAAATATTGAATGGTTTATAGAATTTCACCTCTTTTTTTTTTTCGCTTTTAACCACCAGCATTAGTAACTTCTCGAATCGGTGAATCAGTCCCCATCACAGCACAGAACTGTAGAAATTTCTGCATACACACCTGAACAGGAGAAGCTTCTGTACGAATTATAGGACCCGAATTTTTTCAAGACTACAGAAGTGAGGTAGCTTTTGCAGGTATGATTACTCTCATCACGAAACCGTTAAAAATGTCAGCAACTCGATAATGTTCTCAACAGCAGCTTCAGAAATCAGTTTATCCGAGCTTCATCTCAAAACCTCATGAACATCTTTCACAAACTCTGTTAGTATAACACGTCAAACTTAGAGTGACATGTTAGGCTTTTCTTTCAAATTTATTTGCGAACTCCTTGAGCAATAATCTCTGCCGAAAGGCCAGATATTCGTCTAAGCTAGTTCCAGCCCACTGCTGACAGAAGCACTCATCAGTCGGAACAAATGAGCTCAGAGGAAACGGTCCCTTGGGAGCTTTCTTTAGTGAGACTAAAAACCTGTGTCGAGGGCGAATACGCTGGTCTAAAGACAAGCTTAGGTACATTGGATATTTGGTCAATGAATGCACTTCGTTTTTCAGTTCATTGATCAAGTACAGGTACTTTGGCTTTAAATTCTCCTCCAACGATAAAGATAGCACCTGAAAATAATGAAATAGGTTTTTATCAGAAATTCAGACCAAGCATAAAAATTGTTAAATCAATATCCATTGAATGAGAATGAAAGTAAACTAACCTGCGCAAGATTTGTTAAGACTTTCAAGATGTCGGCATTTTTCATTCCAATACTCCTGAGGAAATTGATCCTCGGGAGCAATCCGCTGTCAATGCTGTAATGAAGGAGCTGAGGGTGTTTCGTAACCATCTTCACTATACTATCTCTTGGTGCTCCTATTTCCTTCGAAAGGAAAATTAAACGAGTATTCCAGGAGATGTCGATGCGCTGAACCAGGATTTGAGGGCTTAGCTGCACTACTTTTCCTAAATCCTTTTCTTTGATTCCCACCTCCTCAACCAAGTATCTCACGGTCGGTTTCAGCGAATTTTCAACGCTATAAGAAAAGAGCGATGGAGCAGCAGCTATTATCTGTCCAATTCGGGAATTCGGGATTCCCAAACTCATCAAAAAAGCAACATGGGACTTCAAGTTGTTCTCAACAGTGTACTCTAGAATTTGTGGCTGCCTCAAAAGAATTCTTTTTACATCCCTTTGTTTAACGCCGACACTCAACAAGTACTCCAACCGCTCTTGCGCAGAACACATGTTTATTTGAAGGGAAGGCATATGCCTCTCATACATCTGTATGAAGTGTGATTCCTTGAGCCCAAATGTGCTTAAATAATCAATAAGCGGTAACCACTTCTCATCTATTTCTATCTCCTCTGCAGCCGGGGATACTTATTCTCGATAATTTTCTCGTATTTAACTACAATAAAACATAATAAGTACTTTGTACCATTAGTATATTTGATAATGGATAATAAACTTGAAAACTCCAAACATGTTTTTTTTTTTTTTTTTTTTTTTTTTTTTGCTGGAAAAGACTCCAAACATGTTGTGTTACTATATATTACCTTTCCTTTGCGCACATCTACGGCTTCTTTTCTGCTGTTATGATAATTCCAACATTACTTTTTTCTAGACTGAGCTTGCCATTTCTGGTACTCAATTTTTTGTCCATTACAAAGCTTGATGAGGCTCTACTCTGGCCCTTTACGGGTTGTTTTTGGCTAACTGTAAGAATCAAATAAATATTACCCTTCAGCCAATCTTCCTCGTATAAATTTCAGAAACAATTTAAGGCAAAATTTCAATGACACCTACTTCCATCAAGTCCCCTTTTTAACTTCGACCTCTTTCTTGTAGCATGAAAATCTGAAATCTCCGCAAAGTCATCCTGTATTAAGTTTCACAATGAAGTTAGAAGTTGACTCATACGAACAAAAGAGTATAGTAACAAACTTGTATCAATTAATATCAAAGAAACAAAATAAGTTCCTTTTTTTGCTAATCACATATACGAAAATTTCAGAACTTCATGCTTCGATTGCCGGCCATGAGTTTCTAAGAGCATCATAAGACGGAAAAAAAAAAAAAAAAGCTGAAACGAATAGAATTAAACTATGAAATACATGATCAATGAGAGATGGGAAAGAATAAAATTCCCAATTCACATCATGAAAACTCTATTCAACTAGTAATCTTGCTAATCTGAACGGCAATTAAAGGAAGGAAAAGAACAAAGAAACAAACTTCACTATTTCCAAAAGTTGAATTTTTTTCTGAATGGTTCCAAACCACAACTTCTGCTTCATAAAACTCACCAAGTTCCTAACTTTGAGCTTTGAATTTTCAGTTATGAGTTTCCTACTCTTTCAAAAAACAAAAAAAAAAGGGGGCAAAACCCAGAAAATTTTGGCTCTCAAATCCAGAAGAAAGAAAAGAGGTGTAAAATTAATTTTAACGAAATCATAAAAAAAAAAAAAAAACAAAACTTTATAATTATAAAGCATGAAAATTCTCCTAAATGTTCAAAACATAACTTCAGGATTCAAATTCCAGCCCAAGTTTAACATAGCCAATCATATATAAATACATACATATACACATTCACAAAATTAAGAAATTAGATTTCTAACAATCTAAAGCCAAACCCAGATAATTAAAATATCAAATCCCTCAGAATCAAAATTATCAATCCATAAACATATAAACTCTACTCAACTAGTAATCCTGCTATCTATACAGCAATTACAAAATACACAAATATAGATATACACATATATACAATTTCAAGTCGACAACTTTGTGCTTCCTAATTCACAGATCAAGTGCTATAAATACACACACACACACACACACACACACACATACTCACATCAGTAAAACAATCATCTTCAGACACATCACCAAACTCGTCTTCATCATCATCATCTTCGTCGGAGTCGTACGGAGACAAGCCTGGCCGTACCTCGACCGGCGGTTCGACTTGAGAATCTTTGGGTTCGAGTGGGTCGAGAACAGAACCACGAACCGGTCCGAACCGGTTCTGGAATTCACAGAGACAACTCCTGCTCCAGAGAAGAACTGGGTCTGACACACATTCCGAGAAGAAGAAGAAGAAGAAGAAGAAGTGGAAGAGTGAAAAATGGAGGTTGTGGGATACAGAGAAGAAGAGAGTGTCATGTTTGTGTTCTTTTTAGAGAGAGAAAGGGAGTGGATTAGGAGAGAGAAAGACACAGGAAACGCACACAGAATATACCCAAAAACCCTATCCCCATAAACACTTTCATTTTCATTACCTCTCCGTTTGATTAAAGGAAAGATTTTTTTTTTTTTTTTGGGGTAATTTCTTCACTAATTTTGGGATTAAGATTAAGAATTTTAGTTAATTATGTGATTAGTTTGCTAATGGGTTACTGAATCTTCTTACAACCAGACACCAGTCTTTGCCGAGTGGACTGGACGGGGAGATTCTGGTAAGAAACTTCCTTCTTCTAGATGAACGACAACGAAATTAATGTCGTATGTTTTTTGACATAAGGACGACGAGTCGTTTTTGTTTTGTCAAATCTTGTAAAAAATAATTAATAAAAAAAAATTAGAGAAAAAACTTAAATTCAGACCAAGAAAAAAACACATTTAAAATCAAGTCTAAAGTTTTAACCATGCCATTTCCATTCTATTGATGGGAATTAAAAATGTTTGAGTGATAAAAAAAGCAAAAGATAATAAAAAGATAATAAGCATAAAAGACAAAATAATTAGTGATCTTTTGACAACAGGAACTCATATAAAAAGTGCACTAACTATTAGATTTTGTTAAAATCACATCAAATATAATATATATCCAAATCTAATGGTTAAAAAATATAACTATATATATATATATATATATTTTCGAGTGATATGGTAAAAATCTCTAAAAACGTAAAAGCCCCGAATAAATCGACAACTCTACATGCCACACACCCCATGGCTGAAGTCAGTGTGTGGTGGGCGCGAACCCAAACCATACAAACAGCAAACCAACGTGGCTCAATTCAAAGCATTCCTCAACACTCATGACTCTGCAGATTCACCACCATTTCCATGGAAGCTTTTCTCTCCTCCTCAATTCTCACAGCTCCAATCTCAAACACTACTCTCTTGATCAGAACCAAATCATCCACCTTAATCTCCTGCAGGGTTAAACACGCCGTCTGATCAGAAGCAAGAGCTTACAAGTGAGGAATGTTGCAGGAATCGAGGAGGTGTCGGCTGCAGCTGATGCAGCCCCCGCTGTCGGGGTCACGTGGCAAATTGTTGTTGGTGCTCTAGGTATGTACCTGGTTTAGCTGTTTGGGTAGTGAGAAAATGGATTTTTTTTTTTTTTGGTGCAATGCCCAGAAAATGTAAAAATGAAATCTTTACAAGCAATTATACTTAAAGATGAAATCTTTACAAGTAATCACATGGCAAATGGTTGTTTGTGCTTTTGGTGTGTAGTCGGATGTTTGGGACGTGAGAAAATTGAGGTGGAACTTGTGCAAAGAATGAAACTTTTTAGTTTTTGTGCCATGCAAAAAAAAATTGCAAAAATTGAATCTTTAAGGGCGATAAAGCTAAAGATGGAATCTTTATAAGCAATCAAGTGGAAAATTGTTCTTTGTGCTCTTGGTGTGTGTCTGTGTGGCTGGATGTTTGGGAGGTGAGAAAATTGAGGTGGGATTTCTGTTAAAGGATTTTATATGGTAGGAAATTCCCCTTTCACTACCTGTAAGAAATAAGAATTCCAGTAGTGACTGATGCAGAAATGCTCCTATCCATAGACAAACCGTTAAAAAATACAAAATTAATTCAACAACTAAAACTGCAGTTTCTACTGACACTGAAAAAGGATAATTTCTCTCCTTGTGTAACAAATGAACTTTTTGAGTCTTATGCTATGCTAAGAAAATGTAAAAATGAAATCTTTACAATTAATGCTTAGATGTGAATCTTCACAATGAATCACGTGGCAAAGTGTTGTTGGTGATTTTGATGTGTGTGTGTGTGTGGTTGGATGTTTGGGAGGTGAGAAAACTGAGGTAGGATTTCAGTGAAAGAAGGTAACTTTTGAGTTTTTTTGTAACTTGCCCAGAAAATGCATAATGATAATCTCAGCAAGTAATATTTAAAAATGAAATCTTTACAAGTAATTCTTTTAATTGTAATTTATTGTTTTTGACTCTGAATCTTAATTAAGGTTGTATTATAATACTTGCAGCTGGAGCTACTCCTTTCGTGGTGGCAGGGATTGAATTCAGCAAAAGAATCGTATGCAACTCCTATAAAACATCCTTCAAATTGGGAATTTTTACAGGACTTCCTATTTTACACTACAGATAGGAAGTATAATTTTGATCATAAAATTAATTTTTTAACGGTCTGATATATAATTAAAGAAATTATGTTTCGTGCATTGTAAATTTTTAACATGAACACTCGTAGATTAGATCGTTAAAAAATTAATCCAATGATTGAAATATAGTTCTTACTGATAATGCAAAACAAGAGGTCGTTCAGTAAAAACTCCCGTGAAAAATATGCATCTATTTATTTATTGATTTATTAATATATTGTGTAATTTGTGCAAAATATGACAGATAGCACAGAGGACATGTGACGTGTGTGGAGGGTCAGGACTAGTTTTGAAGAAGGAAAACTATGTTAGATGCCCTGGTTGTGGTACTACTTCAATCTTTCATGAATTTATCATCTTGTTTCAAACCACTTAATTGTGTTTTTTTCTTAATTTAAACTTTGATTTATTTCCTAATATCGTTTCTAATGCAGGTGGGTTTCTGCCGTGGCAGTCATGGAAGAGATTCTTTTCTGGCTAATTTACTCCAGATTATTCCATTTTCACATAAGTTTAATCGATCCGGTTCATCTGTAAATTTTCATGTTTAATTTGATGTAATCTGAAGAACAGACCAAGTTAAAGATTTTTGGGGCATGATTTCATATATATATATATATATATATACACATATATACATACACCATAGTCATACAAAAAATGTACAAGTTTAATGAAAAATGTTACCTTGCTCCCCCCTCCCCCCTCCCCCACCAAATCACATGAGTTTCTTTGAGATTTCAATCACTGCCAAGCAAGAAAGAATTCCAAGTTTCCTGTTAACTCAGTTGATCTCAACAAGCACTGATGTGTGCAAAATTTTGAGAGTGCTATTGCTCGTTTTCACTTTCGGTTAACGGTCTAAATATTGAGTTGTGTCATGTCTGATTATATTACATGTTATTTTTTGTCGCCCGTGATTCTTTAAGTCTTTTATACTTCTATTAGATAAATGAGATGTGTTTCAGGAGATGATTTGAGATTTGAGTTATATGTCTCAATCAATAGTTTATATTTATGAGAATGACGAATTTAATTTTATGGTAGTTTGACATTTTGCTCATCAAATGGATTTTTCAACTCAAAAAGATAGTGAACACGGTAGTACAGTGTTTTATCTTTTTTTATTATTATTATTATTTTTAATGAAAAACGTTTAGCCTTTTCCTAGATTTAGTTATTAGTATATCTTTGCATTTCCCGGGAAATTTATGTGGGTTTTATTTTTTTAATCTTTTACACCTTCTCTTTTGGTCCTTTGTGCATGTCCGTTTAATTCATTTAATATTTTTTTCACTGGTGCATATGATTTATCTGTGATTTTTTCTCATATAGTTCTAATGTGGGTTTCTTTTTTTCCTGGTTTTTCTCTTTGATTTTTTAAATATTTTTTAGTATTATTCACTTTAAAGGCGTAAAAAATTTATAAGTTTTCTCATATTCTAATAATATCAATTTATTTGTCTTCCACAAGTTTTATTATCACTTTATTACTTTCTATCTTCTTTTTTATTTGTTAATTATATTTTCAAAACAAGTCTAGTTATTAACTCTTTTTGATGTTTGATAAATGTAGAGATTCTCTATAGTGAGTTGCTCGATTAAAAAAAAATTTGTTAAATTAATTGATAAAATAGATCTATGAATCTATATCTACTATGTTTTTAGATGTATATAATATACAAAAGCATTCATGTTGAAAATCTAATTACATCATTTTATTAATATAATTTCCGAAATCAAAAGTTGTTGTCGAGCATATCAACTCGGAGGTACTATATTTTTGTTACAAATAGTTGTGTATCTCAATAACTTCACAAAAGCAAAAATTCTTTGTAATATTTACTTATCAATGTATTTTAAAATTTTTAAAAAAATTGACATATATTGTATACCCCGCCTGACTGAATAACTAGCACTTAATAGATAAAAGTTACCTCTCTAATATATATATATATATATATATATATATATTAAATATCATGAGATATTGTAGAGATTTATCTTTACGTCTTCTAATCTAAATAATAGACGCAATGATGATAAGTAAAGTACGTTTACATAAAGAAAATCATTATAACTCTTAGAAAAATAAATTATACCTTTGGTATTTTAATTTAACTTTAATTATATTGTACTTTTTCATTTTAGTTTTTATTTTTTATTTTCTGAAAAATTAATAAAATTGGAACTAGTTTTTTATAAGTCAACCAATTCTAACTTAAAAATTACATCTCCAACTAGCTAACCAAACGTAAGTTTAGTTAATACAACTAACACGTGCATCGCACGTGCTGAACTCTATTAGTATTTTTGTAAAAATGGCCAACTTCAGCATCTTGTCCCACAAATAGCAAATTCAAAAGGGGAATGGAGAGATCTACTTCTGCAATACTATTTTTGTGCTTTTATTTTTATTCATAGTATTTGGAGTGGCAATTTTTATGATAATAAATTTCAATAAGCAATAAGAGAGACAACTGATATCAAGATATATTAAAACATCCCGATTGGCACCTTAAGTAGACCCATCTCACTCGAAGGACTCCATCCAATATGATTAGTAGAGAGAGAAAAATACAGTGGAATTATAACGTTGTATTTAGAATATAAATATCCATCAATTAGTAGCTTTCTTTGATAGTACCCAATATAAATGTTTATTATTAATAAATCCATTCAAGATAATCCCCATTGAGGCCTGATGATGAACAGATCAAACACAAATTTGCTACAAAAATCCACAACTCAAGGGTGAACAATTCTTAAGGATGAACAGATCAAACACAAATAACCGCTAAAACCTAAACAAACTCTTTAAAATTACAAGAATGCAAAATGAGGCCAAATCTCATATATAACACGATGGCAACATTTATAATATCTTCACCATTATATTATCGCCAATACATTTATCCATGTCAATGCTATATTTATTACAAAAAGATATGCAAAATAGTATTATTCTATTTTGTACTCTAATGTATAATGTTATTTCTAATGTTATTTTTACTTTATGTCATTATTATTATGCTTTGAAACTTGTAAAAGTGAGCATTTAGTATTTATATAATTTAAAAAATACAATTATTGCAATAATTACATGATAAAAATCAAGCCAACAACCAATCAGAATCAAATATTTAATTTGACATTGACTATATCTTATGATTAATTTATCACAAAATTTAGTATTTAACAAATTTGACATCAAATATAACACTTATTGGAGAGCATTTTTTTTATTCAAATATCAAAATTTACCATTAACATAAACTTTTAACATTGCAATAGAGATGCTTGAGTCCACCAAATGAGGCATAGAACAACGAAATGATTCCCAATTTTTTTTTTTTTTTTTTCTATTTTCCATTAAAACAAAAACAAAAACAAAAACGCTTTGCAACCCTCGGGACAGGACTCGGAGTTCTGTGGAACCCACTCGTGTTTCTTGCGAGCTCAAGAGAAACGCTAAGCGAAAATATATGGGAGAATGACAACTATTTACCTGTTCGAGACGATCCGAAAATCATATTGCAACTTGAAATCCTATAGAAAATCAAAACATTATTAACTCCGCAAATAAAGGTAAAAAATCATACACTAGGAATAAATACGAGACGCATCTGTAGAGTAAGGACCATGTTCATTCTCAGTATCCAGAGAGAAAAACCTGCAAAAATTTTTTTGATTATGAAGGGTACAACAAAATATCATTATGTATTCGAAATCACTCATCAACTTCAGCTTTAATTTCTCTTTGTAGATCCTCCTTGTACTCCTCAAAAGTCCCTGCGTATGACTTTACAGTGCCGTCCTCTACGACCCAAATTTGACTCGTTTCTTCATCCTCGCATACGCGTGATATCAATCTAGAATCATGACTGACCAGTACAACTCCACCAGTGAATTCATCGAGTGCATCAGCCAGCGCGTCAATGCTCTGCATATCCAGATGATTTGTAGGCTCGTCCAAAAGCAGGATGTGGGGCTTTGACATGGAAATTGATGTGAAGACAACCCTCGCTTTCTGCCCTCCGGATAATTTTGCGATGGGAGTGAGATGGTTGTGACTGGGTAGTCCAAATTTTCCGAGCTTTGCACGGACAGCCTCCTGCTTACTAAGACCTTCCTGGTCTGGATGGAGACGAAGAAGATACTGAACTGGTGTTTCATCCATTGTCAACAGGTCCACGAAATGCTGAGAATACCTACCAATCCTCAACTTCTGACTCCTCCGTGCCTCACCTTCACTGGGAACCAAATCACCTGCAAGAAGGTTTAGCAATGTAGACTTTCCAGCTCCGTTGGGCCCAACAATGGCAACTCGGTCACCCATATCAATGCCCACATCAACATTCAACAGCCTAAAATCTGGACGATTAGGATAGCTAAAGCTGACTTCAATAAGTTGCAAGAGTGGAGGTGAAAGCTCAGTTGGTTCAGGGAAGTGGAACTCCACACTGTAATCCCGCCACTTCTGTGGGACCTCAGGTGGTGTGTCATCCTCGTCAACATTGTGCTTTCCTTTACCCTTGCTTTTTGATGCTTCCTTGGCATGTGCAAACTTTGCTCGATCCTTAACCTTCTCTTGCTGGGCCCGATTCCCACTCCTTTTAGCAGCTTTCACCTGCTTGTCATAAATCTCATACTTCTTATTCACTTCTTTGCGACGTTGCTCATACCCACTTTCAAAATCATCAAAGTTTCCACGGTAGAAGTGGAGTTTCAGGTCATGCAGATGAATAATCTCGGAGCAAACTGTGTTTAGGAAATCCCGATCATGTGAAACAACCACCAAGGTTTTCTTCCATCTACACAAGTATTCTTCCAACCATAAAACAGCCCTCAGGTCAAGATGGTTTGTGGGCTCGTCAAGCAACAAAAGTGTTGGCTGAACAAAGAGTGCCCGAGCTAATGAAATTCTCATTCTCCAACCACCACTAAATGACCGAGTAGGACGGGCTTGCATATCCTTTGTGAATCCCAACCCAGCAAGAATCTTTGAAGCTTGAGATTCTGCAGCATCTGAACCGATTAATTGCAATCTATCATATAATTCAACAAGCTTCTCTCCTGCGTCACTGTCATCATAATTGTCGCCTTTTTCGTCACTCTCTGCAGTTGAAGCTGGGCTCTGCAATGACGAAACCTCTTGCCTAAGTTTGATGAGCTCTTCATTAGCTGAAACAACTGCTTCAAGTGCAGTTTTATCATCACCGACAACCTCCTGTTCAACTAGAAGCACATCAATGTTTTTTGGCACCGGAATCTTCCTCCAGGCAAGAAGCTTCAAAAGAGTGGATTTGCCCTTACCGTTTGGTCCAACCAAACCGTACCTCTTTCCATGAGATATTTTGACTGATGCATTCTTCAAAAGTTCCTTTCCTCGTGCTGACACAGAAAAATTCTCAATTGTTATATCCTTGACATTAGCATTAAGATCATCTTCCCCATCTAGAACTGAGGCCCGACTTCCAATAACAACGGTGAATGCATCATGGTCATCTCTAAGAGCTTCCTTCTTTGCCTGCTCAACAGCATACGCAGCAAGAAGATCCTTCTTTTCACGCTTTTTTAACTCTTTGTCTGTTATCGACACATCAAGGGTCTTGGAATCAGGCCTTTTTTGATGACTGGCTTGTTTGGGTCCGTCATCTTCTTGTTGTTCTTCTTCTGAAACGTATTCCTCTTCTTCATCATCAGAGGGAGGAAGGTCAATACCATCGGTATAAGAAGAAGCTTTTGGAGCTTTTTTCGCCTTTGTGCTTGCGGAAGATCCTTTACAGGGTTTATCAGGTTTCTGGTCCATGTTCGCCAGGAGAGTAGAGACAGAAGGTTTCCTACCATCTTTAGAGCTGCCAGTCTTAGACTTCACAGCTCCACCAGCATCTTCTGTCTTCTTCTTTCCCATATTCCCGAGACCAATCTGAAAGAAGAGAACAACAAGTTAACACAAAACTAAATTACTCACTTGGTGTTTCAAATTATAAATACACTAATACAAGATTACATACGAAAAGCGATCGGATTAGGACGACATTCGCATCCTCATCGTACAGCCATATAATAATTACCAGTTTACCACACTAAAGTCACTGAAAGAAAAGATTCAATCACATCACAAAGAAAATGGTCGTGATCTATAAACAAGAAAAAATATATATACATATATATATGGAAGGATGAAAAAAAAAAAAAAAAAAAAAAAAAAAAAGGACAACAACAACAACAAAGGATTTGATAAGTACCAAATCAGAGGAATAGGAGAATAGAACAAGGAAAAGGAAGGAAACAAGACACATTATTAAAATTCTAAATAAAAGTTACAACTAGTAAATAAATAAGTGTACTACATTATTTTCTACGAAAAAATATATATATAAAAAAAAAAAAACCCACCAACACCGTTTCAATTGAAATCCATATACAACCAAATTCGAATGCAAAGAATGTGCCTTTGCAATGCAGTCCAAATTACGCAAATTTGGAACAAACGGATTTGAACCAAATTATGCACGCATTTAAAACAGATTACACTACACATTAAAAAAAAAAAAAAAAAAAAAAAAAAAAAAAAAGAGATGAAGTCTATTCCATTCAAAATCCATCGACGAGGAAGGATCTAAAATTCTGGGAATGATAAACCCATCAAAGAAGACTTGTTTTCAGAGCCTAATTCAAAATCGAAATTGAAAGCCCAAGTGAGAATTTTGAAACGAAGGGAATATTCTTACCCTTGTCGTAGCGAAGTGAAACGAAGAACGACGGAAACCGGTGCTTCTTCGACGGCGGAGAATCGGCCGAAAAGGGTGGGGCCGTAGGGCTCTGCTGGTTTTGTCTCGAACGGGTAAGGGAGTTTGTTGTCTTGGGCCTTAGTGGGCGAGTTCAAAAGGCCCAATACCATTTCTAAAGAAGAAAAAGACTTATTTGCATGAATGCCCCCCCTGAACTTTTCAATTTTGATAATTTAGGCTCTAAATTTTTTCCTGACAATCAGCCCTTGAACTTCTAATTTTTAACAATTCAGTAATTTTAACTTAAATTCATTAAAATTAAGACAATTTTTTGCACAATACTTACACAATATAGCCTAAAAGGGAAAATAATGATAAATTTTACTTAATTTTAAAACAAATTTCTTGTAGTTTAGGTTTAAGTTTGAGTAAAATTGAATTAAGGTTAAAATTTTCAAAGAAATTGTATTGAAGCTAAGCAAAAACGATCAACAATGATCTTCTTGGACTATAGTGTGTAAGTTATGGGTAAAAAATTGTTCAAATTTTTACGAATTTGAGTAAAAATAACTGAATTGTCAAAAATTATAAATTCAAGGAGCTAATTATCAAAAAAAAGTTTATGGACTAAATTTTCAAATTTAAAAAGTTCAGGGGGAATATGTACAAATAAGTCGAAGAGAAAAACCCACATCATAAGCAAATAGGTAACGCAAGTCATTTGTTTTCCTTTTCTCCAAACAAAAAGCCTCATTTCATGTCGAAGAAAATATAGCTTTAGTATCAAGCAATAAAAGGTGAAAAAAAGAAAAGAAAAGAAAGACAGTTCACTTGGATTCGATCAGATTCTTGAAACTGCCATTTAAGAACCCAGAATACTATGAACAATGAAAGCAAGAATCAATAGAAGAAATTTATACATGCAATGTAAAGCTCCTATTGAGCACGAAAGGAGTAAATTCTAGAGTTTACCAAGTCAGAAAAAAATTATATTCCAATCCAATAATCCAAGATAATTTATAGTCAATTAGACAAGTTCTAAACACCCAAAGATCAAGATTTTAGCTTCAATTCCTCTCAAAGCAAAATTAGAATGAAATAAACACCTAGAATAGAAATCACTTCAAAATCGCCTAAAAAAATCAAATCAATAAGCAGGCAAGAGAGTAATTGAAATTAAGCAGCTTACATAGACTGATTTGATGCAAAAGCTTTCGATGCTCCTCAAAAACACATCTTTTCTTGGATTTCGATTAAAGTAGATGTGTTTGAGAAAACGAGAAGAACATGTATCAGAAAATTAGATTCAACAGAGTAAATAGTATCTACATATATAGAGGGAGGAGAGAAAAAGCTTACTTGGTGAGAAGCGGAGAAAAAAGGAAAACTAGAGAAAAGCACAAGGTGACCTCCACTGCCTTTATGGATGACACAAGTGTCGATTTGGTTCTTATACTCGCTTATATTCTCGGTTATTTGTTTTGTTAAATCCCAAAGATTTTAGCAATTGATAATTTGACCTTTTCTCTTTATTTTGCCCAAAAAGACCATCGAATCCTTAAGATGAAAATAATGAATGTGGTACGGAATTTCGATTTAAAATAAAATAAATTGATTAAATTTGAAATGGTGTCAAACATACTATAAGTATGTTATTATGCATCATTTTTAATGATCGACAGATAATTGATCTCTTAACAAAATAGATTGATGGTGATAATGTATCGGTATAAGTGTCTTACCTCATTTAAACATATGGCTAATTAACCTCTTTATTCACCTTTTTCTATTTTATATTTTTCTCTTATTTAGAAACTATATTTTGCATTTTTGAAGTTTTACATTTCTATAAATAGATTATTTATCAGATTATTTTTAATATATAGAGATATTCCATTTCTTGGTCAATACTTTATTTTAACTTACAGATGCCAAAAAGACCTTAAGAAGAAAAATTAAAATTGAGTGTTATTTATCATTTAATATCATGTATAAGTATACAATACATTTTGAAATTTTGTATTTTTATATTTTTAGAATGTGTTTGATACATAAATCTGTTTTATTTTCTCTCGTTCAACACTTATTTTGACCTCAAGAATACTAAAAATAGCATCAAAATTGAAATTCATAAACAATTGAAGAAATTCAAATTTAAAGATGTTTTGGGCATTTTAAGGTCCAAATAAAAGGTTAACCGAGAAAAGATAGGATAAATTGAGAGAATAGTCCTTGAATTTCTAAGGAGGGTACCAATTTGGTCCTCAAAAAAATTTTTTTTTTATTTTATTGATTGGTCCTTGAATTCCTGAAAAAAGGATAGAAATTAGTCCATTTCACTAACGGAAGTCTAAAAACTCCCACTTTTCAGTTAAAATGATCTTAATTTGCAACAAAAAGACTAAACAATCCCAACATCAACTAACCAATTTTCAAAACTAAAGAACAAAAAACATAAAAAATCGTCCTTCTTCCCTGCAAAAATATAGCAAGCCAGTAGATCAACCCAACAAATCAATTTTTTTTCTATCATGCCATATCTATGGAAGACCATAGGGGAGTTGCAATCTCGGTTACAATGCAAGGCCGAGGTTCGCGGAGGCTCGCGATAATGCGGGCTATGTTCACTATGGTTCGCGGAATGGAAAATCTACGTTCATGGCACTGGGTTCACGGAGACTTATGACGACATTTTTGGGTTCGTGAAGGCTCATGGTGGTGGAGAATTTATTCGCGGGGGTGGGGTTGACAAAGTTTACCGGCAATGGATCTAGGTTCACAAAAAAGCAAAATCCCTAACCCATTACCCCCCTCTAATAATGTAAATATGGGCTGGACTAAGCGAGCTAGCTTGTTGCCCGCATTTGCCAGAAGACGGGCCTAGGCCAGGCCCGGTGCAACTATAAGGGCGGGGTGGGTCTTACCTTTAAGCCAGAAGGGCTAGGCTAGCCTGCCCTATCTTTCTTTTTTCCTTTGTTTTTGTTTTTGTTTTTGTTTTTTTTTTTTCCTTTTCAAAAAACCCGTTTACTCGATCTGATTTTAAGCCCGTCGAGCTTTCGAGCAATAGTTATAAATTCAAAATTCGGATAGGCCTAACTCGGCCCGCCAATTAATCGAGTCAGGTCAATCTGTTCGAATTACAGGACTATCTCCTCATGCAGCCGTAGCGAACTCAGAGCCCGTCAGCCCACCTCTCACAGTCGTGGCGGAATCGAAGCTCGCCGCCTAAAACCACCGCCACCCCCCACCACGACGAGCTCTCCCCCATCCCAATAAACACCCAACCCATGTTTTCCCCGTGATCCCCTGCAAACATATTCCCTCTTTGATGAAAACAGCCTGCGAAGAGAAAGAGAGATGAATTCAAAACCGAACACCTAACCGACACCAGTTTTTCGATCGGTTTCGATTTGAAACCGTTAACCTTCAATTTTTGGGAATTCAAAACCAATCACCGAACCAATTTTTGTAAGTTTTCCGATGTTTCAGTTCCAGTCGGTTTCTTTCTATCGGTTTCAATTGGAAAGGTAACTTGGTAGTAATCTAATAGCTTGTAGTAGGTAATCTGATCGGTTTTTTAAGCTTCTTACTAAGGCTTTGTTTGGTGAGATGAGTTTAAACTAACCATTTTAAACTTTTTTTTATCTTTTTCTCCAAAAGTTTTTGTCTTTTTCCCAAAAATTTTTTGTCTTTTCTGAAAAGTCAACATAATTTACTATTTAAACTTAAAATCTTAACTCAAACTTACACACCAAACACCTATAATTTTTGGGGGGTTACGAATGAATTAAAATTAAACCCAATTAGAACAAAATCTAATATTGGATGGTTCATAGTAATACATAGCATAATTTTTTGAGACATGAAAATTATAGCATATTTTAATAATAATTATGCCTGAAATTACTAAAATGCCCTTCTCTCCCCCTCTCCCTAACTCTCAGCCCATCATCTCCGTCGAAGCTTGGCCACCATTGTCGCCGGCTAAGCCTGCTTCCCTCTCTCTCATCTCTCTGCTCTGTCTGTTTATTCCCCCCCTCTCTCTCTCTCATCTCTCTGCTCTGTCTGTTTATTCCCTCTCTCTCTCTCTCTCTCCTCGACATCGTCGTCACCGGCGCCGTCATGAGCCTGGCGCCGTCGTGAGCACCAGCGACGACAAAAGACTGTCGCGAGGCCCGTCAGCCGTGTTGGACAATACTCCGTTCGTCGTCGGCAGATCCTCACCGTTGAGCCAGCTTCGCCTCGTGGCCGTTGCGATCTCCGACGATTTACCATGATCTTCGCCGATGCAAGGAAAAGTCGAAGCCGTCATTCCCAGAACAATTTATCAAGTGCTTTATTGTTTTTTAATTAATTTTCTACATAATACGATTTTTCCAAGAAAAATATGATGTTTCCTAGCAAATATGGTACTCTGTAATAAATTCATATTTACCAAATAAATCTTGGATTTTTTATTTTCGGATAATTTCAATTTCATGAAAATATGGTATTTTCTAAAAAAATATAATATTGTTTTAGTAAATATGGTATTTTTCTAGTAAATATAGTATTAAATATGATGTTTATCAAATAAAGCTTTGATTTTCTATTTTTAGATCATTTCAAGATTTTCATGAAATTGTGGTGTTTTCTAGTAAACATGGTATTTCTTAATAAATATGATATTTACTAAATAAATTTTGGATTTTCTATTTTAGATAATTTTAAGATTTTCATGGAAATATAATATTTTCTAATAAATATGATATTTACGAAATAAAGATAAGATTTTCTATTTTCAAAGAATTCTAAGATTTTCACGAAAATATAGTATTTTCTAGTAAATAAGGTATTTCCTAGTAATTATGATGTTTACTAAATAAAGCTCGGATTTTTTGTTGTGGGATAATTTCAAGATTTTCATGGAATATTTTCTTATGGTTCTTTATTTACCAAAAAGATTTATCAAGTACTATATTCTTTTATTTATTTCTTAGGAAATACGGTATTTCCAAGGATTATAGATCTCGGCGCTACTTGCTCCGCCACCTTCACGATGTTCACTGGCGAGGCTCGTCGTTGATCGGGACGGCGAGAGCAGCCGTTGCTACGTCCAGCGACGGGCATTTAGGGGTACGTGTGAGAGATATAGTGGGTGAGGAGGGTATGGCTAGATTGTGGAGAGAGAAATTAGAACAAAAATTAAAAAGGGAAAAATTAGAAATAATTATCTTATTTTAATGAGAAAAATTAAAATATGCTATAATTTACTAGGTTTAAAAAACCTATTTTTATATCTCCCTAGTATGTGTAAGTATGATATTTGTTATTATTTCCCCTGAATCTATTGTACTACTTTGCCTTCTAGTGTATTCTTGTTCTGTCCTTTATGACACCATGGACTCGATCCAAGCCCATTTAATGCAATTCTTGAGCTTGTCCCCTTTCTTTTTATTATTTATTTATTTATTTTTATGTTTTTATTTTTAATATGGAATTTATAAGCACCCACTTTATCAAATTGAAAAAAAAAAAAAAAAATCCTAGGTATCGAATCTAAGACATAAGACTCTAAATCCCTATTCATCCACTAAGCTAACCAACGTGACCATCTTTTTGCATAGCTTCAAGTAAGACCACCCATAAGGCTCTATTAGTAAAAAAAAAACATATATATCTAGTAGGTTCTTCGAGTGAGACTCGAATTCAGAATATCTAAATATACATTTTATTTCAGGATAGCTTTTATGTTTAAAATAGACGTAATTTTCATGATAAAATGTCTATAAAATAAACAATATTAAAGATCGATGGTGTCTTGAAGTATTTTTTATACATCAGTCTCTACTTCCTATTCCAGTTAAATCCCATAACTAAAAGAATATGACGTGGAGATACAAAAGAAGTACCAATTATTCATAGGTTATAAGGCCTATATATTCCTTATTCTAGAAGCAATATTTTCTTGTACACATGGTCCACGCCATTCAATAATTTATTTCTTAGACGTCAAACATGGGAAATTCTAATAAATTTTCAGTGATTGATATTTAGTGTTTATAAAATATGGCCTAATCTTCATTGATTACTAAAATATTCTCATCAAGAAAAAATGTAGTGTTTATACTTTATCTTACCTCTTACATTTTTCTATTTAGTGCTTTGTTTTTTTTTTTTTTTCCCTCTTGACACCCTTATTGCACGTTTTCCTTTTTTAAAGTTAGTTGACGTTTTATTTAAAAGTTAATTGTACGTTATTCCTTTTTGTTGGGGAAATTTTACCCAACTTGTACGTTGGAATTTGACTAATTGACTAGATTTATATTAATGAAATTTGACTCTCATAGAGATATTTATCCAGTCACTATACGATAAGCTTTGTTGTATTAAAAACGTTACAGGGTCAAATTTTGAATACTCTTGTATTAAATTCCACGGTCAGAAACCATGTACTTTCACTTGAAATTACAATTTGAAGTTGCCACTTTTGAGACATAGATTATTCTACATTTATTTTATTTAATTACCATTGTAATTTTCATTCCGATATCAACCATGTCATGTTTGATAGCCAAGATGCGGTAGTAGAAAGATCTCAAACTCAAATCTTAAAGACAACTAGGAAAAAACAATAAATAAATAAATAAATAAATAACTCCGAAAGTTAAGTTTCTAACCTTTTGAGATTGAAATCAATAATTCTTACGGTAGGGTGCTCCCATCATAGAAATTTTGGGTATTTAAGTCTGATATCCCAAAAATTATTACTTTTTAGAATCTTTCCTACCAAAATTTTTAATTTTGACAACTTATCTTATGAATATTTTAAATTGTTACAATAAGCCTCATTTTGTTAATTTTTCTTTAAATTATATATTTAAATTTAGAAGATTTTCATTAAGGTTTGTTTCAGATTCGGAAGTGTTTGATCGAAACTGGGGTTTTTTCTTTTCTTATGAACCAGACATGAGCTTTTTGTTAATAGTATAATGCAAGCTTAAGCCAAATATGTAGAGGTGGGAATTTGGGCCGGGCCAAACGGGCCGGCCCGCGGCCCGTAATTTAGGCCCGGTCCGCGGCCCGGCCCGGCCTGGCCCGGTTTTTATCGGCCCGGTAAAAGCCCGGCCCGATACTAAGAGACGGGCCGGGCTCTCATTTTAGGCCCGACCCGAATATTTAAATCCAATGGGCCGGCCCGACCCGCCCGGTATTTAAAATTATATATATTAATTTTAATAAAATTTTAATTATTTTTTAAATTTTTATTAAAAAATTATATATATTAAATATTAATATTATATTATATATATATTAAACGCGTAAGAGGAAGAAGATCAAAGCTTTATTAATTAACTACAAATTAGGAAACTATTTTTAACGTTGATTTTTTTTTCCTAATTTAAGTTTATGCAACATTTTAACAAATTACTTCAACATTTATAAATTTTTACGCTTACCTCATTGTTGCTCAGGACATGATATGCATCTTCCACTGTAAACAACCTACTGCATTTGCCAAGTCTCTGACCAAAATCTTGTAGCTAATCATGCATGCAGATGATTTTATCCGAGGGTTCAATCCTGTGATAGATTTCTAGTAGAATTTCAGCCTTGAATCTATCATCATAGGGCTTGATAGTTAGGAAAGACTTATCAATGAGATTATCCATGCGTATACGTGCTGAGTCACAACCATCTAATCTTTTTTGTATCCTTATTTTTTAATAAAATTTATAATTTTTATTATGTGCTTAATTTATTTTTCAATTTAATAATATTTAATCAAAAATATTAAGATAAATTATTAAATTATCAAAAATATACAAATAAAAAATAAAATTAAATAAAATTTTAAAAATTAGGCCCTGCTCGGCCGACCCGACCCGCTCCCGGCCCACTCTAAGCCCGCGGGCCGGGCCGGCCGGTTCGAATTTTTGCAATAGCCCGATGGGCTCGGGCCGGGCCGGGCCGGGCGGTCCGAATTCCCACCTCTACAAATATGGCATATTGTAACAACTTAAAAAGTCCAATGTAAAAATCAATAAAATTTATAAATAATTTTTGAAAAATCAACCAAATTCAACATAAAAATTACCTCTCAAAACGGTATTCCAAACACATGTTTCATGTTAAATGGGATTGTAGAAAACATATCGTGACAAAAATTCTTAAATTATTATATAATCGTCATCTATTTTAAATTGCAAAGTTGACATAAATGTTTTTTTTTTTTTTTTGGTGGGTGAGGTGCTTTCCTAGAATTCCCCCCAATTAGAGCATGTTTTTTTGTAGTTTATGTTTAATTAATTATCCTTAGTCCTCGTGTAAAAATGGTTATTAGGGGTGCTAAAAAAAAAAGTCTTTTAAAATGAGTATCTTTGGAAAATAAAGTGCACTGACTTTGAAAAGGAATATAAACCATCCTTCGAGATATTGCGGTTGTGATGCAATAAATGTTGTTTGTCTCATCCTAATTCTCAACAAGCTGCAGAAGGTTTGACTTTCGTAAAAGCCAAAAAATGATGTCGTTTTTTAACAAGGAAATATTTGTTTTCAATCGACTTTTGGCTCTTCAAATTTGTTGACGTCCTTATTGCCTTTAATTAAGCAGACACATACGACAGATTGTCTGATAAACGCAACGCTTTCAGTGAACATCAGTAGGACAACAGATTTTGTCATGAAAAAATTGGCCCCAACAATTGACTTTCAAATTATCCTTGGGATATAGTCTACATACATACAATCTAAGTAAATATTATTCGTTTTTAAATTCATGTAATTATTAATTGATTTACGTTTTGAAATATTTATTATATAAATGACATATATTAATAAAAAATATTATATATTAAAGAGTTATTATTGCATAATATTAATTTTAATGTCTACATACCTCGTATCATAAGAACGTTGGAGTTCAAACCTTAACAAATGTACACCCAAATGTGTTAACACTCCTAAGCCATCTGAATTTTTAGGCTAAAATTCATCAATTGACAAGATCTGACAACAAAATGACAATGGAGAATTTTAAGACAGGGGTATGAAGAATGCTATTGATGAGAGGGATTTTTTTTTTGAAGGAGAGATTATCATTCAAATAAAAATTGAATACAAATATCAATACTAAAGATGAAACAATCATGTGATATAAAAGACATAACCCTCGATTAAGATCTATTTCATTAGTAAAATCTGATGAAACTCAATGAAGAGGACATAAGCCAAGACTCGACGATAGGAAAATTCTTCGAATTTCTCGACAATCCTATAATCGAGCATGTACGAAGCTCTTTTTAACAAAATATCTACAGTTAATTGAATATTTTGATTGATAGAGAAACAGTCACTCGCATTACATAGACTACAACAAACTCCACATAGGCCTAATACTAACGGAACCCATATACATATACTGCTAGAAAACAACTTAAGCGGAACACACACAATAAAACAAACTGAAGGTGGATGAACTACCTCTTTTATTACAAAATTAAAACTAAAACATAAAAATAAAAGCATGAATATAAAATAACATCGCCCACAAAATTCTCATCCAACGTGGAACAATCACTCTGTCGCACACCATAACTTAGAGGAAATCAATCGGCTCTATTGGAGATAAGAGACCATTGCAACAACTATTAGATCACCAAAGCCTCGTCGGATCTCAAACCATTGCAAGCTCGCTAGGTTAGATGAAACTCTCAATTAGGACCCTCTGACCCCATCCCCATTGAGATCACTAAACTGTCGACCATTTTCACTAGCCACAATGGTGATAGAACTCCCACACAAAAAGAAACCCTAATTTATGATAAATTTAAGAGAAAAAGGAGAGAGAGAAAGGCCTATAGAATTCTTCATGAGAGGGATTTTTTTTTTAGCCATTAACAATTGTATAAAATTCTGCTCTTTATATATTTTTAATTAAATATAATTTTATCAAATTTAACATTTAAAAATGTGTATTAGGATTTAAAAAAAAAAAAAAAAACCCTTACCGTAAAAAGCTCCATTGATTAATGTATAATATTAACCCCTATCATGCTGTCAAAAAATAAAAAATAACCACTGTCGATTTTAAGAAGGCTTAATGACAGAGAATATTTTACATTAATGAACATCTTAGAATGGCAAAATAGTACACCGTATTAAAACATAGAATAAGAATTCTATGATGGTATGAAAAAATATATATATATATATTAATAGGGTTATATCTTAAACTATCGGATTTGTTTTAAAATTTGTTAGTAATAACTTTAGAAACTATGTTCTATTAATAGGGATGCCAAAAATATAGAAAGTCGTTAATATGACAAGATAAAAGAGTCCAACAATTCATAAAATCCACTTACGATGAAGCTTTTTTTGAAAACTAATTTAATGGTGGAATATTAAAAAAAAAAAAAAGAATCTATTAATAAGGTGTTTTTTAACTATTCTATTTTTGTAAGATTATGTTATTTTTGTATATTTTTCAATTTTGATTTGATTTTGCGATTTTGGTCATAAATAATATTCAAATACGTACATTAATAGAGTCTATTTTAATATATCATACCAATAGTAATAAACTAGATCTCATCAAAACTATATAGTTAAACGTGTTCAAGATTTAATGTTCCGAATTCGAAACTTTAAATATCATTTTCTTTCAAGTTTAACAATAAAAGCATTTACCCATTGTATTTTTGGTTGGTACCTTTTACTTGTCCTCGCAAAAAAAATAGTCCAAGAAAAACTGAGCTGGCTTTGTGCCTTAAACACTGGCATCAACCAAAAACTCCGAAAGTAGTCTTGACTCACTCCCATGTCGACAAATTAGGAGAGAAAAAAAAAAAAAAAAAAACACGTTTTCAAAAAAAAAAAAAAAAAATTGGACCGTTCATATATATTACACCTGATTTACGTGTTGCTTACGTAAAAGTTATTTGACTTTGAATGTGCTACACAACAATCTGCGTTTAAACGTCAAAAAAGAACAAGTTTGAAAAAAAAAAAAAAAAAAAAAAGGAGTTCAACCCAATTTCCCCGACTGCTATTATCTTTTAGGAGAAAAATAAAATAAAATAAAATCTAAAATAAAAAACATTGACAAGATTTTCAAAGTCCACATTATAGTATTTTTTTTTTCTTTGCACGTACGTTTGCTATGATATATATATTATATATATTATATATAAGTCTTAAATAAAGACGAATTTGCTGAGGCTTTTTTAACTTGTAAAATAAGGAACCGAATGGTGGTGCTAGATGAGAAGTCCTTATCCTATGGAATTTAAATGTCAATTTATCAATCCTCTAAAAAAAAAAAAAAATAAAAAGGACCTTTTACCATGTTGCCATCGAATGAAAGTCAAGCAATATCTTCTGTGATTATTGAACTGTCTCACTGTTTTGTGACTGTTTTTAAGCATTATTTAACAAGTTTTTTTTTTTTTTTTACTGTATTTTCTCTTGTGAAATTCAAATGTGAATTTGTCAATCCTCTAAAAAAAAAAAAAAAAAAGGCCCTTTTACCATGTTGCCATCAAATGAAATTCAAGCAATATCTTTTGTGATTATTTAACTGCCTCACTGTTTTGAGACTGTTTTTGAACATTATTTAACTTTTTTTTTTTTTTTTTACTGTGTTTTCTCCTAAAGAGGGTTGAATTTACTGCTCAAATTTATTTTTTAAACGTAATGATCCAAATGGGGGCTACTGATTAGGAAGAGAATGGGAGAGAACGGAAATTGAAAGGAAGGACTTAATTTGATGAAGAAAAGGTAGGTTTAGATTGTTTGGTAAATAAGAAATTAAGAAGAAACAAAGTTAAAAATCTATGCGGTTCAACACTTTTAATCTTCCGGACTTTGAAAAAAAAGAAGATGAGAGAAAAAATTAAGATAAATGGTATGTAAAATAACTATTTTTCTTAATTGTTTTTTATTCGTTTTTGTTTAAAGGTATAATCATAAAATACGCTTGATTAAATTTTTTTTTTCTATTTTCTTTTTCTTATATCAGACAACATGAAAGAAAATTCTCCGAATTATGTTTTATTTTTATCTGCTTGGTATTTTACTTCCCCTTACTTTCTATTTTTCATCTCTCTAGTCTCTTCTACTTACAAAAGCAACTTTTTCTTTTATTTTGGGATTTAAATTTTTTTTTTTTTTTTTGGGCAACCAAAGTGGTGAGAGCTTGTTTAATAGGAGAGAAAGTAAGAAGAAGACTTTTAAGACCAACGGGCGTTTGTTAGCTTATGAAAAAATCCCAAGCTTTGAAAATTTACCACTATATTAAATTATGGTTTAAATTCACTTCATTTTTCTTCATGAATCATTATTGAAAGCAACCAAATAAATTAAAAATAAAACACTTCTTTACAATAGATAAATAAGGTGACTTTTGTTTTCCTCCTGTTCTTTTATGGAGATTTTCCACATAAAACTGGAAAATATATATATATATATATATATTGATAACTTTCTATTTTTTAACTCGTAGATTTTTATAAAAAACTTATATGTTTTACATATTTTTTTAATTTTGATTTAACTTCAACTTGACCTAATAGTAGTAATAATAATAAAAACACATACTTACATATAGTAAAATAGACTTTTTATTATATAAAACAAACCACTCCATTCCTCTCTCCAATTTCTCACCTAAATCACGATAAGCTTAGAAGAAAAGTGCTTAGAAACCGATATATGATATGTAAAATAAGACATATTTACGTGGCCTTTTACTTAGAAAGATGAACAAATTAAGTGGAAGTAGGTCAATTTTTATCCAATGATATAAAAGGCAATTTATCAATCCTCTCTAGATGGCCCTTTCTAGTGAGCATGAAAAGTCAAGCACCAAGTGCTATCCTTTTTCTTTTCTTTTATTTTTTCGGTTGCTATAATCTAGCCAAAATTTTTTATTTTTTAGGCATAAATATATATATATATATATATATATATAATGTTTGACGATCGGATCTGTCTAATAGTTATAATTTTATATTTTAAATCTTGTAATTGTTAATTAATTTATATTTATGTAATATTTTATTTAGAATCTTTTAATATATTATTATTTAATTATTATAATAAATAACAAGTATTAATATATTATTATTATTTAATATATTATTATAATTATTATAATATATTATTAATTATTATAATATATATTATTTAATTATTATTATATAAATAACAAGTATCACTAAAAATATAATATTTTAATCTATTAATTATTATAATAATATGTAAAAAAAATTATAAGTGTTATTTTATAAACGAATATGAGGTAACTCTTCTATATATATATATATATATATAATATTTACAGAAAATTTCTGTATGTTTTCAACTGTGTACTGTAAAGCATATAATACGTAGGCAAATGATTATTATTATTGTCATTTTCTTCTTTTTTTTTTTTTTTTTTTTTTGTTTTTTGCTAATCAAGTATGATTGAGATTAGTTTTCATTTTTTGTAGCCAAAGACTTTTGAGGATAAGATCGGGACATGGTTTTGATTGAATAATCCTTAGCCAAGTAAAGGAAGAGTTTTTTTTTTTTTTTTTTTTTTTAATGTCATTTTCTCCTGGCCAAATTAAAGATTTATATGATTCCAAAAGAGATTCTTGAGGGGCGTGACTCATGAATCAAGTGTGCTGACAAAACTGACAGTTTTTTAAAAAAATTTATTTTGGGGGACCAAAATTACTAGTCTCTTTGTTGACCTTTCGTTTTTGTTGACTACTACTAGTTTTCCTAACAACATTTTTTTTTTTTTTTTTGGGTAGGTAGCAATCCTCATCACGTGAACATAGGCTTAACGTCCTTTAATTTAAATTAAAAGAAAAAGGAGAGATTTCTAAATTTTTTTTTTCAATCATAAGATTTAAGACAATTAAAAAATTAATTAACAACTAAAACTGCAGTTCTTATTGATACTAGTAACGTAATTTTTAAAACGTTAAATTTAATCAAAGTTATATTAAAATAAAAAATAGATACATAAATAAAACTATCAGAATATATATAACATCTGATTAAAAATAAAAACCTACTGATAAAATGTTTTGCATATTTGACCATACATCAACAATTCAACTTAAAAGTTTGAATTAAATCTCAAACATTAGCCAAAATGGTGCCCTCAATTATTAGAAGCAAATTACTTGTGTTGTGTATATTTAGAGTGATAGACCTTTATTTATTTTATTTTTTGGGTTATTCAAATACTTGAAAGAGCCAAAGTCAATAATTAAAAAAAAAAAAAAAAAAAAAAAAAAAAAAAAAAAAAACCAATTCACATTCCAAAAAGGATAGCAATAAATATGTTCTACAAAAGAAAAAAAAAAAAAGAAAAAAAAAGTTAGCAATAAATATAGTTCTCCTAAATCCAACTTGAGAATATTTTTGAAGTGTAAAAACTTTGAGATAATTAAACTGCCAAAACCGTGTGGGCCAACACCCACGTTGGGAATGATTGACCATCATTACATCATCGTCTTTTTGTAAAAATCAAAAGTATAAAAGCATTCCTCATCACACACATTTTCATGACCAAAATGCCCTTGGTAGCATTTTAGCTACCAACGAGTATACTTTACAGCCATTTTTTCACAATTGAAATGACATATATGTTATTGTTTTCTCTTGATTAAGCATAAACGTCACTCCAGACGTAATTCTATATACAAATCTGATATTGAGACATCATTTACTAGTTTTTTTATATTATTTTTAAACTAATGATGGTACTACTATTGATATTAAGGAATTAGTTGATATATCAGAATATCTTGATCATGACGTATCTTTTTAACACCCTCATCATCTATTCATCCTACGTAAAATTAATAACAAAAAAACATACAAGTGAAGTTAGATGAAATAAACAAAATTACTCCAAATAGGAGAGAAAACACAAAAATAACTAATACACTAACATCTTATAAAATCTACCCAAACAGACTCGGTGCATCATTAAAGAAACAAATCTGACAAAGAAAAAAAAAAGAATGGATAATTCATAACAAATTGAACACTTTACAAATGCCATATATATATATATATATATATAAATACAAAGGAAGATCATTCATTCCCTATAACGTAAAAAGCATCGATACCAGCTTATGGCAACTTCTATTCCCAATTTGCAAACTTTTGTCAATTGTGACTCATTTTAACTGCAGTTGATAAGCATTGTCAAAAGAAAAAGCAACGTATCATATTTGATCACTATATTGAACGGAAGGTCTACTTCTAGTGTCGACCGCACATTTGTTCTCCGTGTGAAACCGTGTATGTGTTCAAAGATTTGTATGTTTTTTTTTTTTTTGATTCGATAAAGAGGCAAATCACTTGATTTGTTGTGTGAAAATGTGAGTGTTCTTTGGTAGGATATGTAAATACCCTACTAGTAATATATTATATTCTTAATAAATTTTACCAATTTTATATATATTTAAATTTTGATAATATGTAAATCAAATATATATATATATATTTTAGTCTGACTTATTCGAGATGTGAAATAAGGGTCAGAGTCCATAGTTTACAATATATTTACAGATAGTTACAAAACTGTATTTATTTGAGTGTCATTTATTAAGTAAAACTATGATAGTATTTAAAATTATACGTGTACACCTATTAATTATATAGAATTCAAAATTTCAATTTCTTTTATTGGTTCCTACTGGAAAAATTTTCTGTTTCTAGCACTGCTTAGGGGTGAGTAGGGGATGTTTAGGAATTTTCTATTTTTAAGGGGATAAGGTGGTGGATGAATTTATTGGTGGAGGGTACTTTGGTCTTTTGAAAAATGAAGTCCACACAATAAAAAAGAGCATAAAAAATAAAGAATCTGAACACTCTTTTCATGTCGGTTTTGTAATTCTAGGAAAGAATGAGGTCTTTTCTCAAATAAGGTCTTTTATAAAATGGGAGATAATTCTTTTATTAAGGTAGCAGTAGGGGACCAGATATGTGTTTTCAACGGACTTTTGGATCACCATTTGGACTCTGAAAAGCAAAGAAGAACACGAAATCTTAACACCCAAAAATCAATCTTCCAATCTCCATTTGAGGTATTTCTCTCCAAAACTCAGTAATTTTATGTCAAATCTCAAATGGGTCTTCACCAAGTTCCTTGTTTGTAATTTCTAATCTTTCTTCTTTTGCTTTGCTGTAATAGTTGTATATAAAGTTTTGAGCTTTGCTGTGTACTTTTTGCTGATAATTTTGTGGAAGTTTTTGTTGCTTCTAAACTCTTTTTGCATTTTCTGAGCCGTTGATTCATGTTTTCTGGTACGACATGTTAGAAATTCAGATTAGAAGATCAAGAACTTTATTGGGTTTAAGCTTAATCTTAAATATATATATATATATATATATATTTATATATTTTCCCTGTTTTGGAATCTTCTGTTCTTAAAACGTTTTAATTTAGTGTCTATTTATTGCTTGGATTTATGTCTCTAAATATTTAGCCAATATCATTAAGCTTGTGATTAGTATTCTTTAATGTTTGTTTTTCTTTTTTTTCTTTTTTTGGCTGGTGGGTTTTGTTGACTTTTTGACTTAATATCTACCAAAATTGGATTTTTTTGTTCTTCACGTTTTCAATGAGTTTACATTCATGGGCAGGCTTAGATATTTGTCTTTGAATGTTCTGTATTCTTTAGGAAACTCATCCTTGGATGAACTCGAAAGAATTCGAAATGGTTTTTTTTTTTTTTTTTAATTGCCATTAATTTGCTGGTTTTGTTCTTTTGATTGCGTGGTTGATGAAAAAAGATTCATATTCAAACTTATCCTATATTGGACATAAAGCATTTTCCATGGAAAATTATTTTAGAGGAGTTGGGTGTTGGAATGTCACAATCTGACCTAAGTAATGACATCATTGATGAAGCTCGTGAGTTTGAATTCCGGTTTCGTTTTGGTCTCATAGATTTCTTCTATGTCTCTCTCAATGCCTAAGGAATGAGATCAACAAATCTGGCATTTGTCAAGAAATGTTAAAGTAGCTTGCTTTGATTTGGTTTGGAAATAGAATCGTTTCCATTTCGACAGAGTCGTCTTTGATGCATGTTTTATGATCGGCTTATGTGTAAGGTTTTGATTTTTAATGTTTGAGAGGAAAACTGAGGTTTTTTTTTTCTTTTTTCTTGCATAATTCTGCGATAGTTTGGTTCGTATAATCTTCAAAACACTCACTGCTTGTTTTTCTAAGGAAATCTTCTAAACTTCGTGTTTCGTTTTCTTTTGCAGGACATGTCATTTCTGTTCACAAACATCCATGTGAAGATAGATTTATTTGCTTACTAGCGAAATGATTGTGGTGTAACTGCATATTTTGAAGCGAGCAGCTGGTTCTTCATTCACAACAAGAGAGTTGTTGGTTAGTTTTGGCAACTCTTGAGAAACACAGGTTTCAAATTTTTTGCTTCGGCACTCCTGACTCTCTCCTTGGGTGTGTTTAATCCCAGAATTGGCTATTCTAAACATGAAAGAATCGCAGAGTTACAGAATTTCGAATGGCTCTCTCAGGTTCAACGAGCAGCCAGTGGAAGAGCCGGAGTCCTACAGTTGGCCTCCCATCCAGAATCCTAACCTCCTCACTGGCTCCGCTAAAGGTAGCCAAGAAGCCCATCTTTCAAGCAAAGCTTTTGGACGGTACTGCACCCTCGAATCATCCTCGGGAACAGGTTCTTACCCTATTCAGAATTCTTCATCTTCTGTCAGTTTTTCACCCGATGGAAGCCCATCGTCCCAGCCGGAAACACAGTCGTACCCCGTAGACCAGAATCGTTCTCCTGAAAATGCTTGTGTATCTCCGCTCAATCATTCTTGCTTAACGGACGACGTCGATGACTTGAGGCACAAGATAAGGGAATTGGAAACTGCTATGCTGGGATTTGATTCAGATATCCCTGATATGTACAATATGTCGTATCAGGTTGAGCACAAGGAGAGCTTTTTAGAAGGAGAAAATTGGAAACAAGTCATGGAGATGATTTCTGGAGGTGACTTGAAAGGGCTGCTTTGCATTTGTGCGCAATCGCTAGCTGATAATGACATGTTGACAACTGAATGGTTGATCTCCGAGTTGCGTCAGATGGTGTCGGTTTCTGGGGATCCACTCCAACGTTTAGGAGCTTACATGGTGGAAGGTCTTGTTGCAAAGCTGGCCTCTTCGGGAAGTTCAATCTACAAAACCTTGAGATGCAAAGAGCCTGCCAGTGCCGAACTTTTCTCTTATATGCACTTACTCTATGAAATCTGCCCCTACTTCAAGTTCGGCTATATGTCAGCAAACGGAGCAATAGCCGAAGCTGTAAAGGATGAAAGTGTAGTTCATATAATCGATTTTCAAATTGTCCAAGGCGCTCAGTGGATGATCCTAATCCACGCTCTCGCTAGTCGGCCTGGCGGACCCCCAAAGATCAGGATCACCGGTGTAGACGATTCTACATCATCTTATGCAAGGGGAGGGGGGCTTGAAGTTGTGGGATTAAGGTTATCAAGAATTGCGGAGGCATGCAAAGTGCCCTTTGAGTTCCATGCTGTTGAAACTCGTGCGACTGAGATTCAACTTGAGGACCTTGGAGTTCGTCCCGGTGAGGCAGTTGCAGTGAACTTTGCCACGATGCTGCACCACATGCCAGACGAAAGCGTGAGCAGTCAGAATCCCCGGGACAGACTGATAAGGCTGGCAAAGAGCCTGTCTCCAAAGGTTGTGACTCTTGTTGAGCAAGAGGCCAACACCAATACTGCCCCTTTCTATCCTCGTTTTGTCGAGACTCTGAACCATTACCTGGCTTGTTTTGAGTCAATAGACCTGACTCTGCCGAGAGAAAACAAAGAGCGGATCAACGTTGAGCAGCACTGTCTGGCTCGAGACATTGTCAACTTGATAGCATGTGAAGGGATTGAAAGAGTAGAACGTCACGAGCTGCTTGGTAAGTGGAGATCGAGGTTCACTATGGCAGGATTTAGATCTTATCCGTTAAGCTCTTTCGTAAACGCTACTATTAAGGCCCTGCTGCAGAATTACAGTGACAATTTCACACTTGAAGAGAGAGATGGGGCTCTCTATCTTGGCTGGAAGGATGTTCCTGTGATGGCCTCTTGCGCATGGTGTTGAAAAACTAATGGTAACTCCTGCTTGTTCTAAAGTCATAGTTGTCTACGAGATGTAGAACCTCGTTGTCTTCCGATAGAGTTGTACCCTTCTACGTTTTCTGTTCTTTCTTCCGTCGGAAATCTTTTGTACCATAGTTATAGCCGTTGTTAGTAGGGGGAGAAAAAAAATAAAGAACATAGGGAAGGGATGGATAATCTAGTTAGCCTTTTTGCTTTACCTGTTTCATAGTTTTAAACTTATAAATTGTAACTTTACTTTTCTGTTATGGAATGAGCACAAAGAACTTTATCAATATTACTATTTGTAGTTGAGGGCTGAATCTGATACATAGATGTCTTGTATTTTTTGTGGGCTAAACTTGATGTACAAATGAAAAAAATGGTAAATTGTCTGTTTGGTCCCAAACGTTTTAACAAAGTTACGCTTTGGTCTCTGAATCTTTTTTTTCTCAGCTAAAAGCTCACAAACTCTTTAATAGCGTACAGAGGTTAAAAACTTGGATGTAACGAATCATATATACGGCACATGACATTTTCTGTTAAAATTTTAAGATATATTAACAAACAAGACTATTTGCACCATTTTAAAGAGTTTAATGAGATTTTAGCCGAGTAAAAAAAAGGTTATGGATTAAATTGTAACTTCAAAAAAAAAGATTAGGGTCACGGACAGTTGACCCATGAAGAAATCATGCACAAAAACTACAGTTTAGTTGAAAACTATGACAAAACAAGGTAGTACAGCACTGGGATGACACATTATTACATTCCCCGAGTTGTAGTTTGGCTTTTGGTTTCCAAATGAATCATACTCATCACTCCCCCCATTGTTGACACTGACCAAGCTTCCCGCGATGGTTCTGCAAACCATCACCGCCCTTTCCGTGCTCTTCATCTTCATAATAGGAATCACGTTTTCGCTGAAATCCTCGCTACTTGAGCTCAACTGAACCCCAATAGTCAATGCGTGTTCCATTCCGAAATGGGATTGAAGTAGCCTGCAGACTCTACAAGGGGGGTTCTTACAAAGCGCGGAGACTCGGTTTGACCTTTGGCTTCGGCAGGCCATTGTTGTTCCATAGAACTTCAGTAACTCGTTTCCGTCTACCATGCTTCTCGGATTCTTCATGTATCTGTCATACGCTGCAGTCTTCACCTTCTCTCTGTACTTCTCAAACCGTTCAAGCGTCTGAATCGAGTTCTTCACCTTCAGAACGCTCTTTATCCTGTTACTCGCTAGCCTCGAGGGATCCATTGATGCCTTTTGGAAGATTATCTCCACTATTTTCCTTGAAGGGTTCCCAACATCCAACTCTGAGAAGTGTAAAATTTTGCAAAAGTCAGAACAACTGTCATTGAACATTCTTCTTCAAACATTTGACATTTTTTCTGAAGGCTCAAAATCACGATGCTCTATACCGAAATGAAGGCGGAAAAAGAAGTACTAACCGTAAAGCCGTGTTTGGGTGTAGTTTTGCCGGAAAATCAGCTCCCGAGCCGGAGTCGGTAAGGGATGAACAAGCTGGCCATCCAAGACCAAGTTCTCTTCTGCTGAAGTGATGCTCTTTCTGTTTCTGCATCTCTCTGGTACACCAATGAGCACATCAGAAAGCTTACTTCCACATTTCACATTCTCCTTCAAATACAACCACATACCACTCATGTCTGTCTGTCTGTCTGTCTGTCTGTCTACAAACTGCTGTTAAGCTTGGTATATCTCTATCTCACCTTTTCAATCTCTGAATTCCAAAAAGCCATCTCCAATAATTTGTTGGACCTCGTGGTCTTATATAGACACAGTTTACTCATTGTCACTGCACTTGTATTGTTGTTACTTGCCACATAAATTATTTTATATTATAGTAGGGTACATTTCTTTCTTTTTCAATTTTAAGTCATGTTTTCATTCATTCAACTCTTGAAATGCTCTCTCTCTCTCTCTCTCTCTCTCTCTCTCTTACTTTCCATTTTATTATATCAATACTGAGAATTTTACCCAATAGAATTTTCTAAATGTAGAATACACAATTTTCAAAAACTTTGAAGGGCAAGGAAAAGATTAAGCTCCGGTGGAGGCTTGGGCCAAAACGTGGCTGCATTACATTTGCAATCTGAACCAATAAAAAAACAAATTGGTGAATTAAATTTGTTTCGTCTTTTTGGTAAGGTCCATGTAATAGTCTAGATGGGAGACATGGCACTAGCAACCAAAAGGACAAATGTAGACCTTTTTTTTTTTTTTTTTTTTTTTTTTTTTTTTTTTTAAGGCCTTTCGGGAGCCTTCATGATAAAATATTATTTGAATTAAAAATTTTTTATTTAAATTTTTTTCTTTTTATTTTAAAAAATAAAATTTTAAAAATTCATAATTTTTTTATTTTAAATTAAAATAAATATTTTTATATAAAATACTCGTATCACCTGACGAATAAGACAAAATTATTTTACATATTTTTTTCTGAACACATTTTAAATTTTTAATATTTTCTATTGTAGAATTTTTAAAAAGTTTTCACCCCAAATATTTTCATCTCAACATTTAAAATATCATATCAGATTTCCCCAAAAATGGTCCTTAATTATTTATTTATTTATTTTGTTTTTGATGGAAAAAGAAAGGATTAAGATTCTACTAAAAAAAGTAATTGATCAAAATGGTTATAATTCTTAAGAATGTTGATATTGTTTTTTTTTTTTTTTTAGATAGATGATCCTAAATTTCTAAATATTGACAATCTAATCATTTTCATTTAATTTGTTAATTTTTAGTGAAATAACTCATGTACAATGTATACAATCTAATTTAAGATGTATTTTAATAATCTAATACTAATTAATTTATAAAAATAAAACAAAATATAAAAAACTAAAAATCATCTTTCTTCTTTAGAGTAATAATTAACAATAATTAATTTAATAAAAATAAAAATAATCCAAAAAAAAAAAAAAAACTAAAAATCATCTCTCCTCTCACTCTCTCTCTTCATTTCCTCCTCTCAAATCTAAAATCGGCGACGGAGAAGCGGGGGTGGGCATGAGTTCGGCGAGTAGCAGGGGGGCGAGATCGGCGACAGCAAGGCTGGTTCGGCGACGGGAGAGAGAAAGGTCAGCGAGGAGGGGCGGTAAATGGGTTCGGCGGCGGCTGGGTTTTGAGTTCGTCGTCTCCCATGAGTTTTGAGTTCTATAGGAGTGAGCTGGGTTTCGAGTTCTGTTTTGGGAGGGGGGGCTGCGTTCAGTGACGCAGAAGAAAGAGGTTCGGCAATGGAGAGGGGTGGGGGGCGGCGGCTGGGTTTTGAGTTTGTCTTCTCCTCTTGGTTTTGAGTCCTATGCGAGTGGGCTGGGTTTCGAGTTCGGCGACTGGGAGGGGGGGGCGGCGGTTGGGTTCAGCGACGGAGGAGAACCAGGGTGAGGGTGGGTTCGGCAACGTAGAAGGGGGGCTGCGGAGGCTGAGTTTAGGGGGGGGATTGACGACGGAGGAGGAGGGTGGAACAGTTCTCAGTTCTCAGCTCTCTCTCTCTCTCTCTCGAGAATTTGATCTAATTATTTCGATTAAAATTAAAAAAAAAAAAAATCAAACCGTACTATTCAAAAGAATACCATTTTTAATTTTAAGAATCTAAAACAATCTTCAGGAAATTTACCATTTTTGTATCAGTATGGATGGAAATCAACTCGTGGGCACTTGGTCAGATTCTCGATTCCCAAACTTTTTTGTTTCTAGTGATATATTTGTCCAAGTTGAATCATTTGCACCAAGACAAAGTTGGATCTTTCAGCCTTCACTTGGGCCTAAAGGGAACAGTTTTTATGTCCGGAATTTCGAATGTTAACGTCCGTACAACCTACGTATGGTATGACTCAAATCTTGAACGGATAGAAATAAATCTCTAAGACGTTCTCACCACCACACTATTATCACTCGTGATTTTTGCATCCGCGCTGATTAAGATGTAAGAATTTAGTGGCATAGTAGTCATCTTTTATTATTCTAAAAATATATATAAAAACACCGTTGATCTCTTTTTTACTGACAGAAAAAACCTACAATTTAAATTCTCTTTTGTATTGCAAGAAGACAATATTTGACTTGAAGAACAGTCGGCAGTTTTTGCATTAAGATAGTCAGGGAAATGTGCATGAGTACAAGTAGTCTTTTTTTTTTTTTTTCCTCGTTATATTGAAATAATTCTTTTTGTAGCCTTAGTTTGGAAACCTGAAAAAACATTTTGTCCATAAAAATCTTGATACCTTTTGCTTGGTTTGAGTAGAGAGACATGAAGATAAGCGCCGATTAATAAGGCTAAAACAACGTCGTTTCTTACAGATAACCACGTATTTCAACCACTTGGAGTTACAATATCTCCTGTCAGAATATAAATATCAGTACTAATTCATATTTGTACAACGTATTCTTCAAAGAAGCTAATGTTACACAAGCAGCAGTTCAACTCAAAGGCAATTTGCTTGCCAAAAGGTACCTCGTAAGGAAGAAGCTCAAGAATACAACATTTTGGGATCAAGCCACTTGCCCTTTTCAGACATTTCCCCGCCCGAAAAGTGAGGAATGGGAAGAGAGAAAATATATATCTTTATTTTCGCTGCATTCTCTAAGTGATTCTTATGGACCCGTTAGGATTCTACCCATGTTCTGAGGGTATGGATACGATGAATGGTTCAAAGATGAGATCTCGATGCTCCGGCCCTCGCCGAGATTCTCTCTTGATCCAAATTGGCTCAAGTTATTACTCAAGATGCCGTAGAATGCCGGGACTGGAGCTGTGTGGACTACATTTAAGCTGGGGTTGTGAGTTTGGCTTTGCACGAGCTCAGAATGCGAGGTTGGCAGGTGCTCGTTGGATCTGTTCTCCACAGTGGACCTAATCCCGACCCACCCAGATCAAGGCTAATGGTGTCGGTTTCTTCTTGTCTAATTCTTGCTGGGACACTCACAGCCATTGATCCCACCATGTCATGGCTACCATTCCTCGCCGTTGGGACATCATGGTTATGTTTTCCCTCGTACGTTGTTATAACTGCTTCCGGATCGTCAGAAGCTCTCTCCACGTGTTTCCTAACAGGGCATCCAGCATTTGTGCATTTGTAATAACTCCTGCATGATTTGGAAATATATAATCAGGAAAAATGTAAATGAGATCCGAACGGGAATCCCATTAGCATTTGAACATGGCCAGATAGAGTTGTGCTACGAGTCCCAACTTTTACATCTTATTGTACAAACTCATATTAATTGTCTTCTTTCCATTTATAGATGCAACTTTTTGATATAATTTTTTCGATTCCTACCAATAAAAGATTGACCTCTCTCATTCCATATCAATTAGTATTGATAAATAAGAATAATAATTGGGACACTTGGCATTATTCAGCCAAAAGCTAAAGTATATATCAAATTAGATGCTCCATATCAATTTGTATATTACTATTTGTAGTTAAGGGCTGAATCTTATACATAGATGTCTTGTATTTTTTTACGGGCTAAACTTGACGTAAAAATGAAAAAAATGATAAATTGTCTGTTTGGTCCCAAACGTTTTAACAAAGTTACGCTTTGGTCCCTGAATCTTTTTTTTCTCGACTAAAGCTCACAAACTCTTTAATAGCGTACAGAGGTTAAAAACTTAGATGTAATAGTCACATGTATGACACATGATATTTCCTGTTAAAATTTTAACTTCTATTATCAAATAAGACTACTTTGTACCATTTTAAAGAGTTTAATGAGGTTTTAGTCAAGAAAAAATGTTAAGATCACGGACAGTTCGCGAATGAAGAAATCATGTACATAAACTATAGTTTAGTTGAAAACAATGACAAAACAAGGTAGCACAGCATGGGGATTACACATTATTACATTCCCCGAGTTGTAGTTTGGCTTTTGGTTTCCAAATGAATCATGCTCATCACATCCCCCATTGTTGACACTGACCAAGCTTCCCGCGATGGTTCTGCAAACCATCACCGCCCTTTCCGTGCTCTTCATCTTCATAAAAGGAATCACGTTTTCGCTGAAATCCTCGCTACTTGAGCTCATCTGAACCCCAATAGTCAATGCGTGTTCCATTCCGAAATGGGATTGAAGTAGCCTGCAGACTCTAGCGCGGAGACTCGGTTTGAACTTTGGCTTCGGCAGGCCATTGTTGTTCCATAGAACTTCAGCAACTCGTTTCCGTCTACCATGCTTCTCGGGTTCTTCATGTATCTGTCATACGCTGCAGTCTTGACCCTCTCTCTGTACTTCTCGAACCGTTCAAGCGGCTGAATCGAGTTCTTCACCTTCAGAACGCTCTTTATCCTGTTACTCGCTAGCCTCGAGGATCCATTGATGCCTTTTGGAAGATTATCTCCACTATTTTCCTTGAAGGGTTCCCAACATCCAACTCTGAGAAGTGTAAAAATTTTGCAGAAGTTAGAACAAACTGTCATTGAACATTCTTCTTCAAACATTTGACTTTTTTTTGAAGGCTCAAAATCACGATGCTATATACCGAAATGAAGGCGGAAAAAGAAGTACTAACCGTAAAGCCGTGTGTGGGTGTTGTTTTGCCGGTAAATCAGCTCCCGAGCCGGAGTCACCAAGGGATGAACAAGCTGACCATCCAAGACCAAGTTCTCTTCTGCTGAAGTGATGCTCTTTCTGTTTCTGCATCTCTCTTGTACACCAATGAGCACATCAGAAAGCTTTCTGTTTCTGCGTCTCTCTGGAATGAGCACATCAGAAAGCTTTCTGTTACTGCATCTCTCTGGTATACCAATGAGAACATCAGAAAGCTTTCTGTTACTGCGTCTCTCTGGAATGAGCACATCAGAAAGCTTTCTGTTTCTGCGTCTCTCTGGAATGAGCACATCAGAAAGCTTTCTGTTTCTGCATCTCTCAGGTACACCAATGAGCACATCAGAAAGCTTACTTCCACATTTCACATTCTCCTTCATGTACAACCACAAACCGCTCATGTCTGTCTGTCTGTCTGTCTGTCTCTCTCTCTCTCTCTCTCTTTACAAACTGCTGTTAAATTGGAATATCTCTTTTGAATTCCAAAAAGCCACCTCCAATCGTTTGATGGACCTCATAGTCTTATATTGACACAGTTTACTCATTGTCACTACACTCGTATTGTTGTTACTAGCAGCATAAATTGTTTTATAATTATAGTAGGGTATAATTCTCTTTTTTTCAATTTTTAAGTCACGTTTTCACTCACTTTTTAAATGCTCTCTCTCTCTTACTTTTTATTTATTATATCAATACTGAGAATTTTTCCAAAAACTTTGGAGGGTTAGGAAAGGATTAAGCTCCGGTGGAGGCTTGGCCCAAAACGTGGCTGCATTACATTTGAATCTCAACCAACAATAAAAAAAAACATAAAACAAATTGGTGAATTAAATTTGTTTCGTCTGTTTTTTAGAGGTTCGTGAAATGGTCTAGATGGGAGACGATATGGGAGACGATGGCACTAGCAACCAAACGGAAAAACACAGGACACTTTTTTTTTTTTTTTTTTTTTTTATGGATTAATTTCATTAATAACACCTGTAGAAATTTTATTATTAAAAATAATATCATTTTTTTTCCTTTCATTATTAACACTTTTTATGGGACCCAGTAACATTTAATATATATCAAATTACGGGTTTACCCTCATATCCTACAAGCTCAAATGTCCTTCTCCCTCACATGGCCTAAAAATTTTTTTCAAACCAACATCTACAGTGTTTTAGAGAGAGAAAACTGAAATATAAAGAGAGAAAGAGTTACTACCCATCGGAATCTTTTTTTTTTTTTTTTTCACTTTTCCACCTAGCCTCCCACCCATTTGAAACCCAAATCTTCATATAATAGAGAGAAACTTTCATCTAAAAAGAGAAACTTCCATCAAAAGTTTTGTTTTTTAATCTAACATTTTTTGTCATTTTTGAGTAAATGTCATTCCTGTTATGATAACCCGGTCATAATAATTATGAGCACCCGATCATAATAGTTATGACTTATGTTTAAAAAAAAATTTAAAAATATAATATTTTTGACCATTTTTGAGTACAGGTCATAGCAGTTATGACCACCCTGTTACGACCACCCGGTCATAACCGTTATGACCACACTGTTATGACTACCCGGTCATAACCGTTATGACCACCCAGTCATGACCGTTATGATCACACTGTTATGACCGTTATGACCACACTGTTATGACTACTCGGTCATAACCTTTATGACCACCATGTCATAACCATTATGTCCACATTGTTATGACCCCCCGGTCATAACCATTATGACCCCCCGGTCATAATAGTTATGACATTCTGTTATGACCAGGTGGTCATAACTGTTATGATCTGTACTAAAAAATGGTTAAAAATATTAGATTTTTTTAAAAAAAAAATTTAAACATAGGTCATAACAGGAATGACCTTTACTAAAAAATGACTAAAAAT
Source organism: Ficus hispida (assembly GCA_025413025.1). Lineage (NCBI taxonomy): Eukaryota > Viridiplantae > Streptophyta > Magnoliopsida > Rosales > Moraceae > Ficus > Ficus hispida. The sequence goes on along the minus strand of CM046374.1, from coordinate 28,421,922 downwards.
GTTAAATTAAAAAAAAAACTTTCGATGGAAGTTTCTATCTCTAAATGGAAGTTTCTATCTTTAGATGAAAATTTATCTCTATTATATGAAGATTTGAGTTTCAAAATAGGTGGGGACAAGGCGGAAAAGTGAAAAAAAAAAAAAAAAAAAAGATTCCGGTGGGTGGTAACTCTTTCTCTCTTTAGATTTCAGTTTTCTCTCTCTAAAATACTGTAGATGTTGGTTTGAAAAATTTTTTGGGGCCATGCGAGAGAGAGGGATATTTGAGCTTGTAGGAGATGAGGGTAAACCCATAATTTGATATACATTAAATGCTACTGGGCCCCACATTAAGTGCTAGTAATGAAGGGAAAAAAGTGATACTATTTTTAATAATAAAATTCCTACAGATGCTATTAATGAAATTAACCCTTCTTTTATTTATAAGGGTCTGTTTCAAGCACAGCTTTATATGGTAAAATACCATTTCGATTCAAAATCTCTAACTCTATATAAATTTTTTTAATTTTTCTATTTTGAAAGAACTCAAAATTTAGAAATTCATAATTTTCTCATTTTAAAATCGAAATTAGATGATTTTAAGTCAAAATGATCATATCGACAAGACAAATAAGAGAAGATCTATTTTGCATTTTTTTTTCTAAATACATTTTAAATTTTTACACTATTTTTTATATCGTATAACTTTTTAAAAAGTTTTCTCCCCAAACATATATTTCCAACTTAACATTCAAAACATCATCTTTAGATGTCTCCCAAACAGGTCCTTATTTATTTATTTTGGTTTTTTTTTATGGAAAAGAGAAAGCAATATAGGATTCTACTAAAAAAAAAGAAGAAGATTAATTGACCAAAATGGTCCTTGAACTCTAATGAAGATGACGATTCAATCTTTATTTTTTTTTTTAATTTTGATCAATATAACCCTAAACTCTCTAAATGTTGACAATCTTAGTCATTTCCATCTAACTCCGTTAAGTTTCTAACAGAATGAGTTATGTGCAATGTATGTGATCTAATTTGAGAGAATATTTTAATAATCTAACAGTAATTAATTTAATAAAAATAAAAAAATCATAAAAACTAAAATTAATCTCTCTCTCATGTGCAAAGCATGAGATCTAATTTGAGAGGTTATTTTAGTAATCTAACATTAATTAATTTAATAAAAATAAAAAAATTATATCTAAGATTGGCGACCGGGGGAAGATCATCTAAGATTGACAATGGAGAAGTAGGGGGTGGGCATGAGTTCTGCGAATGGCGGAGGAAAGATCGGCAACAGCAAGACAAGATTCGGCGAAGGAGAAAAAGGGATCAACGATGGAGAAGGAAAAGATTTGGCGATGGAGAGGGGTGGGGGGCGGCGGTTGGGTTTTGAGTTTGTCTTCTCCTCTGGGTTTTGAGTTATATGGAAGTGGGCTAGGTTTCAAGTTCTTGAGGGGGATTTTATTTTTCTTAATGTAGAATACACAATTAAAAAAAACTTTCTAGGGTCAGGAAAGGATTAAGCTACGGTTGAGGACTGGGCCAAAACGTGGCTGCATTACATTCGCATTCTCAAACGGAAAAAAAATAATAATAAAAAAAACAAATTGGTGAATTAAGATTGTTTTGTCTTTTTTGTAAATGTTCATGTAATAGTATAGATGGGAGACGATGGCACTTGCAACCAAACGGACAAACGTAGGACTTTTTTTTTCTTTTTTTTTTTTTTTTTCTTTACTTTTCTTCTATTTGTAAAGGCAGTTTCATATGGTAAAATATCATTTCAATTTCAAAATCTAAACTCTTTATCTTATTTTTTTTATTTTTTATTTTTAAATATTTTAAATTTTAAAAATTCATAATTTTCTCATTTTAAATTAAAATTAGATGATTTTTAAGTCAAAATGATCGTATCGACAAAATAAATAAGACAAGATTTATTTTACGTTTTTTTCTCGAACATATTTCAAATTTTTATATTTTTTTCTATATCGCATAATTGTTTAAAAAGTTTTTCACCAAACACATATTTCCAACTTAACATTCACAACATTATCTTCAGATGTCCTCCCAAACGCGCCCTTATTTATTTATTTATTTTTGTTTTTGATGGAAAAGAGAAAGGATTATAGGATTCTACTAAAAAAAATTTTAATTAACCAAAATGATCCATGAACTCTTAAGAATGTGACGATTTGATCATTATTTTTTTTTTTTATATATTTTGGATGAGATGTCGTAAACTCTCTAAATGTTGATAATTTTAGTCATTTTTATTTAACTTCGTTAAGTTTCTAACGGAATAACTCATATATAATATATACAATCTAATTTGAGAAGGTATTTTAATAATCTAATACTGATTAAGTTAATAAAAATAAAATAAAATCATAAAAAACTAAAAATCATCTTTCTCTCTTCAAGAGTAATTAATCTAACAATAATTAATTTAATAAAAATAAAAATAATCCTAATAAAAAAAAAAACTAAAAATCATCTCTCTCTCTCTCACTCTCACTCTCTCTCTTCATTTCCCCCTCTCAAATCTAAGATCGGCGACGGAGACGCGGGGGGTGGGCATGAGTTCGGCGAATGGCAGGGGGGCGAGATCGGCGACAGCAAGGCTGGGTTCGGCGACGGAGAGGGGGGGCGGCGGCTGGGTTTTGAGTTTGTCCTCTCCTCTTGGTTTTGAGTCCTATGCGAGTGGGCTGGGTTTCGAGTTCGGCGACTGAGAGGGGGGGGGGGGGGGGCGGCGGTTGGGTTCAGCGACGGAGGAGAACCAGGGTTAGGGTGGGTTCGGCAACGTAGAAGGGGGGCTTCGGCGGCTGAGTTTAGGGGGGGATTGACGACGGAGGAGGAGGGGGGAACAGTTCTCAGTTCTCAGCTCTCTCTCTGATGTACTGGTTTAGGTTATTGTTTTTAATAAGGATATGTTGATCTTTAAGTGACAGGTCACGTGATATTTTCTTTCAAAATTTAATAAAATTAGATTAAAAAAAAAGTTAAGATTATTAACATTTAAAAAATTTATAATTATTTCGATTAAAATTAAAAAAAAAATCAAACCGTACTATTTAAAAGAATACCGTTTATATCAATTACTTAAAAAAGAATCTAAAACAATCTTCAGGAAATTTACCCATTTTGGATCAGTATGGATGGAAATCAACTCGTGGGCACTTGGTCAGATTCTCGATTTCCAAACTTTTTTGTTTCTAGTGATATATTTGTCCCAGTTGAATAATTTGCACCAAGACAAAGTTGGATTTTTCAGCCTTCTCTTGGGCCCAAAGGGAACAATTTTTATGTCCGGAATTTCGAAGGTTAACGTCCGTACAACCTACGTATGGTATGACTCAAATCATGAACTGATAGAAATAAATCTCTAAGGCGTTCTCACCACCACACTATTATCACTCGTGATTTTTGCATCCGTACTGATTAAGATGTAAGAATTTAGTGGCATAGTAGTCATCTTTTATTATTCTAAAAATATATATAAAAACACCGTTGATCTCTTTTTTACTGACAGAAAAAACCTACAATTTAAGTTCTCTTTTGTATTGCAAGAAGACAATATTTGACTTGAAGAACAGTCGGCAGTTTTTGCATTAAGACAGTCAGGGAAATGTGCACGAGTACAAGTAGTCTTTTTTTTTTTTTTTTTTTTTTTCTCGTTATATTGAAATAATTCATTTTGTAGCCTTAGTTTGGAAACCTGAAAAAACATTTTGTCCACAAAAATCTTGACACCTTTTGCTTGTTTTGAGTAGAGAGACATGAAGATAAGCGCCGATTAATAAGGCTAAAACGACGTCGTTTCTTACAGATAACCGCGTATTTCAACCAAACCGCGTATTTCAACCACTCGGAGTTACAATATCTCCTGTCAGAATATAAATATCAGTACTAATTCATATTTGTACAACGTATTCTTCAAAGAAGCTAATGTTACACAAGCAGTAGTTCAACTCAAAGGCAATTTGCTTGCCAAAAGGTACCTCGTAAGGAAGAAGCTCAAGAATACAACATTTTGGGATCAAGCCACTTGCCCTTTTCAGACATTTCCCTGCCCGAAAAGTGAGGAAATGGGAAGAGAGAAAATATATATCTTTATTTTCGCTGCATTCTCTAAGTGATTCTTATGGACCCGTTAGGATTCTACCCATGTTCTGAGGGTACGGATACGATGAATGGTTCAAAGATGAGATCTCGATGCTCCGGCCCTCGCCGAGATTCTCTCTTGATCCAAATTGGCTCAAGTTATTACTCAAGATGCCGTAGAATGCCGGGACTGGAGCTGTGTGGACTACATTTAAGCTGGGGTTGTGAGTTTGGCTTTGCACGAGTTCAGAATGCGAGGTTGGCAGGTGCTCGTTGGATCTGTTCTCCACAGTGGACCTAATCCCGACCCACCCAGATCAAGGCTAATGGTGTCGGTTTCTTCTTGTCTAATTCTTGCCGGGACACTCACAGCCATTGATCCCGCCATGTCATGGCTACTATTCCTCGCCGTTGGGACATCATGGTTATGTTTTCCCTCGTACGTTGTTATCACTCCTTCCGGATCGTAGGAAGCTCTCTCCACGTGTTTCCTAACAGGGCATCCAGCATTTGTGCATTTGTAATAACTCCTGCATGATTTGGAAATATATAATCAGGAAAAATGTAAATGAGATCCGAACGGGAATCCCATTAGCATTTGAACATGGCCAGATAGAGTTGTGCTACGAGTCCCAACTTTTACATCTTATTGTACAAACTCATATTAATTGTCTTCTTTCCATTTATAGATGCAACTTTTTGATATAATTTTTTCGATTCCTACCAATAAAAGATTGACCTCTCTCATTCCATATCAATTAGTATTGATAAATAAGAATAATAATTGGGACACTTGGCATTATTCAGCCAAAAGCTAAAGTATATATCAAATTAGATGCTCCATATCAATTTGTATATTACTATTTGTAGTTAAGGGCTGAATCTTATACATAGATGTCTTGTATTTTTTTACGGGCTAAACTTGACGTAAAAATGAAAAAAATGATAAATTGTCTGTTTGGTCCCAAACGTTTTAACAAAGTTACGCTTTGGTCCCTGAATCTTTTTTTTCTCGACTAAAGCTCACAAACTCTTTAATAGCGTACAGAGGTTAAAAACTTAGATGTAATAATCACATGTATGACACATGATATTTCCTGTTAAAATTTTAACTTCTATTATCAAATAAGACTACTTTGTACCATTTTAAAGAGTTTAATGAGGTTTTAGTCAAGAAAAAATGTTAAGATCACGGACAGTTCGCGAATGAAGAAATCATGTACATAAACTATAGTTTAGTTGAAAACAATGACAAAACAAGGTAGCACAGCATGGGGATTACACATTATTACATTCCCCGAGTTGTAGTTTGGCTTTTGGTTTCCAAATGAATCATGCTCATCACATCCCCATTGTTGACACTGACCAAGCTTCCCGCGATGGTTCTGCAAACCATCACCGCCCTTTCCGTGCTCTTCATCTTCATAAAAGGAATCACGTTTTCGCTGAAATCCTCGCTACTTGAGCTCATCTGAACCCCAATAGTCAATGCGTGTTCCATTCCGAAATGGGATTGAAGTAGCCTGCAGACTCTACACGGGGGGTTCTTACAAAGCGCGGAGACTCGGTTTGAACTTTGGCTTCGGCAGGCCATTGTTGTTCCATAGAACTTCAGCAACTCGTTTCCGTCTACCATGCTTCTCGGGTTCTTCATGTATCTGTCATACGCTGCAGTCTTGACCCTCTCTCTGTACTTCTCGAACCGTTCAAGCGGCTGAATCGAGTTCTTCACCTTCAGAACGCTCTTTATCCTGTTACTCGCTAGCCTCGAGGGATCCATTGATGCCTTTTGGAAGATTATCTCCACTATTTTCCTTGAAGGGTTCCCAACATCCAACTCTGAGAAGTGTAAAAATTTTGCAGAAGTCAGAACAAACTGTCATTGAACATTCTTCTTCAAACATTTGACATTTTTTTTGAAGGCTCAAAATCACGATGCTATATACCGAAATGAAGGCGGAAAAAGAAGTACTAACCGTAAAGCCGTGTGTGGGTGTTGTTTTGCCGGTAAATCAGCTCCCGAGCCGGAGTCACCAAGGGATGAACAAGCTGACCATCCAAGACCAAGTTCTCTTCTGCTGAAGTGATGCTCTTTCTGTTTCTGCATCTCTCTAGTACACCAATGAGCACATCAGAAAGCTTTCTGTTTCTGCATCTCTCAGGTACACCAATGAGCACATCAGAAAGCTTACTTCCACATTTCACATTCTCCTTCATGTACAACCACAAACCGCTCATGTCTGTCTGTCTGTCTGTCTGTCTCTCTCTCTCTCTCTCTCTTTACAAACTGCTGTTAAATTGGAATATCTCTTTTGAATTCCAAAAAGCCACCTCCAATCGTTTGATGGACCTCATAGTCTTATATAGACACAGTTTACTCATTGTCACTACACTCGTATTGTTGTTACTAGCAGCATAAATTGTTTTATAATTATAGTAGGGTATAATTCTCTTTTTTTCAATTTTTAAGTCACGTTTTCACTCACTTTTTAAATGCTCTCTCTCTCTTACTTTTTATTTTATTATATCAATACTGAGAATTTTTCCAAAAACTTTGGAGGGTTAGGAAAGGATTAAGCTCTGGTGGAGGCTTGGGCCAAAACGTGGCTGCATTACATTTGAATCTCAACCAACAATATAAAAAAAAACATAAAACAAATTGGTGAATTAAATTTGTTTCGTCTGTTTTTTAGAGGTTCGTGAAATGGTCTAGATGGGAGACGATATGGGAGACGATGGCACTAGCAACTAAACGGAAAAACACAGGACCCTTTTATTTATTTATTTATTTATGGGTTAATTTCATTAATAACGCCTGTAGAAATTTTATTATTAAAAATAATATCATTTTTTTTCCTTTCATTATTAGCACTTAATATGGGACCCAGCAGCATTTAATATATATCAAATTACGGGTTTACCCTCATATCCTACAAGCTCAAATGTCCTTCTCCCTCACATGGCCTAAAATTTTTTTTCAAACCAACATCTACAGTGTTTTAGAGAGAGAAAACTGAAATATAAAGAGAGAAATAGTTACTACCCACCGGAATCTTTTTTTTTTTTTTTTTTTTTCACTTTTCCGCCTAGCCTCCCACCCATTTTGAAACCCAAATCTTCATATAATAGAGAGAGAAACTTTCATCTAAAGAGAGAAACTTCCATCAAAAGTTTTTTTTTTAAATCTAACATTTTTTGTCATTTTTGAGTAAAGGTCATTCCTGTTATGATAACCCGGTCATAATAATTATGACCACCCGGTCATAATAGTTATGACCTATGTTTAAAAAATAAAAAATAAAAATCTAATATTTTTGACCATTTTTTAGTACAGGTCATAGCAGTTATGACCATCCTGTTACGATCACCCGGTCATAACCGTTATGACCACACTGTTATGACTATCCGGTTATAACCATTATGACCACCCGGTCATAACCGTTATGATCACACTGTTATGACCGTTATGACCACACTGTTATGACTACTCGGTCATAACCGTTATGACCACCCTGTCATAACCGTTATGATCTCACTGTTATGACTACCCGGTCATAACCGTTATGACCCCCCGGTAATAATAGTTATGATATCCTGTTATGATCAGGTGGTCATAACTGTTATGACCTGTACTAAAAAATGGTCAAAAATATTAGATTTTTTTAAAAAATTTTTTAAACATAGGTCATAACAGGAATGATCTTTACTCAAAAATGTTAAATTAAAAAAAAAAACTTTCGATGGAAGTTTCTATCTCTAAATGGAAGTTTCTCTCTTTAGATGAAAATTTATCTCTATTATATGAAGATTTGAGTTTCAAAATAGGTGAGGACAAGGCGGAAAAATGAAAAAAAAAAAAAAAGATTCCGGTGGGTGGTAACTCTTTCTCTCTTTAGATTTCAGTTTTCTCTCTCTAAAATACTGTAGATGTTGGTTTGAAAAATTTTTTGGGGCCATGCGAGAGAGAGGGATATTTGAGCTTGTAGGAGATGAGGGTAAACCCATAATTTGATATACATTAAATGCTACTGGGCCCCACATTAAGTGCTAGTAATGAAAGGGAAAAAAGTGATACTATTTTTAATAATAAAATTCCTACAGATGCTATTAATGAAATTAACCATTCTTGTATTTATAAGGGTCTGTTTCAAGCATAGCTTTATATGGTAAAATACCATTTTGATTCAAAATCTCTAACTCTATATAAATGTTTTTTAATTTTTCTATTTTGAAAGAACTCAAAATTTAGAAATTCATAATTTTCTCATTTTAAAATCGAAATTAGATGATTTTAAGTCAAAATGATCATATCAACAAGACAAATAAGACAAGATCTATTTTACATTTTTTTTCCTAAATACATTTTAAATTTTTACACTATTTTTTATATCGCATAACTTTTTAAAAATTTTTCTCCCCAAACATATATTTCCAACTTAACATTCAAAACATCATCTTTAGATGTCTCCTAAACAGGTCCTTATTTATTTATTTTGGTTTTTTTTATGGAAAAGAGAAATCAATATAGGATTCTACTAAAAAAAAAAAAACAAGATTAATTGGCCAAAATGGTCCTTGAACTCTAATGAAGATGACAATTCAATCTTTATTTTTTTTTAATTTTGATCAATATAACCCTAAACTCTCTAAATCTTGACAATCTTAGTCATTTCCATCTAACTCCGTTAAGTTTCTAACAGAATGAGTTATGTGCAATGTATGTGATCTAATTTGAGAGAATATTTTAATAATCTAATAGTAATTAATTTAATAAAATAAAAAAATCATAAAAACTAAAATTAATCTCTCTCTCATGTGCAAAGCATGGGATCTAATTTGAGAGGTTATTTTAGTAATCTAACATTAATTAATTTAATAAAAAAAATATATCTAAGATTGGCGACTGGGGGAAGATCATCTAAGATTGACAATGGAGAAGCAGGGGGTGGGCATGAGTTCGGCGAATGGCGGGGAAAAGATCGACAAATGCTTGGCGACCGGGGGGGGGAGGGGGCCGGGGGTGGTGTGCCGGCTATGGCAAGAATGGGATCAACGATGGAGAGGGATGGGGGGCGGCGGCTGGGTTTTGAGTTTGTCTTCTCCTCTTGGTTTAGAGCCATGTGGAAGTGGGCTAGGTTTCAAGTTCTTGAGGGGATTTTATTTTTCTTAATGTGGAATACACAATTTTAAAAAACTTTGTAGGGTCAGGAAAGGATTAAGCTCCGGTGGAGGCTTGGGCCAATACGTGGCTGCATTACATTTGCAATCTCAACCGGAAAAAAAAATAATAATTAAAAAAAACAAATTGGTGAATTAAGATTGTTTCGTCTTTTTTGTAAATGTGCATGTAATAGTATAGATGGGAGACGATGGCACCTGCAACCAAACGGACAAACGTAGGACTTTTTTTTTTTTCTTTTTTTCTTTTTTACTTTACTTTTCTTTTATTTGTAAAGGCAGTTTCATATGATAAAATATCATTTCAATTTCAAAATCTAAACTCTCTATCTTATTTTTTTTTATTTTTTATTTTTAAATATTTTAAATTTTAAAAATTCATAATTTTCTCATTTTAAATTAAAATTAGATGATTTTTAAGTCAAAATGATCGTATCGACAAAATAAATAAGACAAGATTTATTTTACGTTTTTTTCTCGAACATATTTCAAATTTTTATATTTTTTTCTATATCGCATAACTGTTTAAAAAGTTTTTCTCCAAACACATATTTCCAACTTAACATTCACAACATTATCTTCAGATGTCCTCCCAAACGCGCCCTTATTTATTTATTTATTTATTTATTTTTGTTTTTGATGGAAAAGAGAAAGGATTATAGGATTCTACTAAAAAAAATTTTAATTAACCAAAATGATCCATGAACTCTTAAGAATGTGACGATTTGATCATTATTTTTTTTTTATATATTTTGGATGAGATGTCCTAAACTCTCTAAATGTTGACAATTTTAGTCATTTTTATTTAACTTCGTTAAGTTTCTAACGGAATAACTCATATATAATATATACAATCTAATTTGAGAAGGTATTTTAATAATCTAATACTGATTAAGTTAATAAAAATAAAACAAAATCATAAAAAACTAAAAATCATCTTTCTCTCTTAAAGAGTAATTAATCTAACAATAATTAATTTAATAAAAATAAAAATAATCCTAATAAAAAAAAACTAAAAATCATCTCTCTCTCTCACTCTCTCTCTTCATTTCCCCCTCTCAAATCTAAGATCGGCGACGGAGACGAGGGGGGTGGGCATGAGTTCGGCGAATGGCAGGGGGGCGAGATCGGCGACAGCAAGGCTGGGTTCGGGGACGGAGAGGGGGGGGGGCGGCGGCTGGGTTTTGAGTTTGTCCTCTCCTCTTGGTTTTGAGTCCTATGCGAGTGGGCTGGGTTTCGAGTTCGGCGACTGAAGGGGGGGGGGGGGGCGGCGGTTGGGTTCAGCGACGGAGGAGAACCAGGGTTAGGGTGGGTTCGGCAACGTAGAAGGGGGGCTTCGGCGGCTGAGTTTAGGGGGGGGGGGATTGACGACGGAGGAGGAGGGGGGAACAGTTCTCAGTTCTCAGTTCTCAGTTCTCAGCTCTCTCTCTGATGTACTGGTTTAGGTTATTGTTTTTAATAAGGATATGTTGATCTTTAAGTGACAGGTCACGTGATATTTTCTTTCAAAATTTAATAAAATTAGATTAAAAAAAAAGTTAAGATTATTAACATTTAAAAAATTTATAATTATTTCGATTAAAATTTAAAAAAAAATCAAACCGTACTATTTAAAAGAATACCGTTTATATCAATTACTTAAAAAAGAATCTAAAACAATCTTCAGGAAATTTACCCATTTTGGATCAGTATGGATGGAAATCAACTCGTGGGCACTTGGTCAGATTCTCGATTTCCAAACTTTTTTGTTTCTAGTGATATATTTGTCCCAGTTGAATAATTTGCACCAAGACAAAGTTGGATTTTTCAGCCTTCTCTTGGGCCCAAAGGGAACAATTTTTATGTCCGGAATTTCGAAGGTTAACGTCCGTACAACCTACGTATGGTATGACTCAAATCATGAACTGATAGAAATAAATCTCTAAGGCGTTCTCACCACCACACTATTATCACTCGTGATTTTTGCATCCGTACTGATAAGATGTAAGAATTTAGTGGCATATTAGTCATCTTTTATTATTCTAAAATATATATAAAAACACCGTTGATCTCTTTTTTACTGACAGAAAAAACCTACAATTTAAGTTCTCTTTTGTATTGCAAGAAGACAATATTTGACTTGAAGAACAGTCGGCAGTTTTTGCATTAAGACAGTCAGGGAAATGTGCACGAGTACAAGTAGTCTTTTTTTTTTTTTTTTTTTTCTCGTTATATTGAAATAATTCATTTTGTAGCCTTAGTTTGGAAACCTGAAAAAACATTTTGTCCACAAAAATCTTGACACCTTTTGCTTGTTTTGAGTAGAGAGACATGAAGATAAGCGCCGATTAATAAGGCTAAAACGACGTCGTTTCTTACAGATAACCGCGTATTTCAACCAAACCGCGTATTTCAACCACTCGGAGTTACAATATCTCCTGTCAGAATATAAATATCAGTACTAATTCATATTTGTACAACGTATTCTTCAAAGAAGCTAATGTTACACAAGCAGTAGTTCAACTCAAAGGCAATTTGCTTGCCAAAAGGTACCTCGTAAGGAAGAAGCTCAAGAATACAACATTTGGGATCAAGCCACTTGCCCTTTTCAGACATTTCCCTGCCCGAAAAGTGAGGAAATGGGAAGAGAGAAAATATATATCTTTATTTTCGCTGCATTCTCTAAGTGATTCTTACGGACCCGTTAGGATTCTACCCATGTTCTGAGGGTACGGATACGATGAATGGTTCAAAGATGAGATCTCGATGCTCCGGCCCTCGCCGAGATTCTCTCTTGATCCAAATTGGCTCAAGTTATTACTCAAGATGCCGTAGAATGCCGGGACTGGAGCTGTGTGGACTACATTTAAGCTGGGGTTGTGAGTTTGGCTTTGCACGAGCTCAGAATGCGAGGTTGGCAGGTGCTCGTTGGATCTGTTCTCCACAGTGGACCTAATCCCGACTCCCAGATCAAGGCTAATGGTGTCGGTTTCTTCTTGTCTAATTCTTGTTGGGACACTCACAGCCATTGATCCCGCATGTCATGGCTACTATTCCTCGCCGTTGGGACATCATGGTTATGTTTTCCCTCGTACGTTGTTATAACTGCTTTTGGATCGTGGGATGCTCTCTCCACGTGTTTCCTAACAGGGCATCCAGCATTTGTGCATTTGTAATAACTCCTGCACGATTTGGAAATATATAATCACGAAAAATGTAAATGAGATCCGAACGGGGATCCCATTAGCATTTGAACATGGCCAGATAGAGCAGTGCTACGAGTCCCAACTTTTAAATCTTTTTGTACAAACTCATTTTAATCACCATCTTTCCATTCATAGATGCAACTTTTTGATATAATTCACATGACAGGTTTTTCGATTCCTACCAATAAAAGATTGACCTCTCTCATTCCATATCAATTGGTATTGCAAAATAAGAATAATAATTGGGACACTTGGCATTATTCAGCTAAAAGCTAAAGTATATATCAAAGTAGATGCTCCATAAATGGAATTAAGACGCATGTCAACCTCGCCTCCTATTGTTTTCCTAACCATGAGAAAGCATACCTGGGATTAGGATTTCCTCTCACTACCTTCTGGCCATATTTCCGCCAGCGGTACCCATCATCCAATATATCAACCTCGCTCAGAGTTTGAACAACAACACGCGGTTCCCTGATAGGCTTAACCACTGGGGTGATATCCATGCTTCCAGCGTCCATTTTCCTGCTTAAGTAACATTTTTTATTGTTCATTCATTAGACCAATTGTACAATCAAAGAAAAGTACGAAGCCTCTACTAGATATTCTTACTCCGTTTTGAGAATGGATCATCATCATCTATGTCATCATGGATCCTATTTCCCGTAGCATCACCACTATCATCGTTTGTGGCTATAGGAGAGCGGTCTGGAGTACCATTTGGGTCATTGGTATTAGACGTTTGTCCATATATGTTCGGAGGCTTGTCTACATTTAAAAAAGAACAAGCATATTGAACCAAATCACTTTACTTCAAGAAGCTTTTGAAGAAATTAAACACCTAGTTTTCCCACACTAAAAATTCTTACCATCACGTCCAGTAAGAGCTAAAACTTGTCAGATCTTTCCTCTTGAGGGGGCATAATGGTACGGTGTTGTATCGCGACTAGGTTGAGGTTTAGGATGATCATGGGTGCCCTTGTAGATAATCTCTGTTATTTGTCCGTCATGAGAACGCTCAAATAGCTTTTTCACTTCACAATTAGGATGGGTACATTTGTAATAGCTACGCGGAAATTCACTTCCTTTAACATGCTTTTGTCCGTATTTTCTCCAGTTATACCCATCATCAGAAGATATAACCGAAGGTCCACTTCCTTGTTATCAAATTGGGTTGCCCCAGAATTAGGATGAACCTTCTGGTTTAATTCATCAGAATCACCATCAGCAGGTGCACTGGCTCCTGAAGTAGCGATGCTCACAGGTGCCGATAGACTCAACTCATTTGAGGTAGCCGGAACCTCACCTTTAACTGAAGGTGCTGACATCAAT
>CM046374.1:28396768-28408035 GCA_025413025.1 Ficus hispida | reverse complement strand
AACATATATTTCCAACTTAACATTCAAAACATCATCTTTAGATGTTCCTAAACAGGTCCTTATTTATTTATTTTGGTTTTTTTTATGGAAAAGAGAAATCAATATAGGATTCTACTAAAAAAAAAAAAGATTAATTGGCCAAAATGGTCCTTGAACTCTAATGAAGATGACAATTCAATCTTTATTTTTTTTTTAATTTTGATCAATATAACCCTAAACTCTCTAAATCTTGACAATCTTAGTCATTTCCATCTAACTCCGTTAAGTTTCTAACAGAATGAGTTATGTGCAATGTATGTGATCTAATTTGAGAGAATATTTTAATAATCTAATAGTAATTAATTTAATAAAAATAAAAAAATCAAAAAACTAAATTAATCTCTCTCTCATGTGCAAAGCATGGATCTAATTTGAGAGGTTATTTTAGTAATCTAACATTAATTAATTTAATAAAAAAAATATATCTAAGATTGGCGACTGGGGGAAGATCATCTAAGATTGACAATGGAGAAGCAGGGGGTGGGCATGAGTTCGGCGAATGGCGGGGAAAAGATCGACAAATGCTTGGCGACGGGGGGGGAGGGGGCCGGGGGTGGTGTGCCGGCTATGCAAGAATGGGATCAACGATGGAGAGGGTGGGGGCGGCGGCTGGGTTTTGAGTTTGTCTTCTCCTCTTGGTTTAGAGCCATGTGGAAGTGGGCTAGGTTTCAAGTTCTTGAGGGGATTTTATTTTTCTTAATGTGAATACACAATTTTAAAAAACTTGTAGGGCAGGAAAGATTAAGCTCCGGTGGAGGCTTGGCCAATACGTGGCTGCATTACATTTGCAATCTCAACCGAAAAAAAAATAATAATTAAAAAAACAAATTGGTGAATTAAATTGTTTCGTCTTTTTGTAAAGTCCATGTAATAGTCTAGATGGGAAACTGGCACTAGCAACCAAAAGGACAAATGTAGACCTTTTTTTTTTTTTTTTTTTTTTTTTTTTTTTTTTTTTTTTTTTTAGCCCTTCGTAGCAGCCTCCATTGATAAATATCATTTCGAATTAACAAATCTTAATCTAATATTAATTTTTTCTTTGTATTTTTTTTAAAATAAAATTTAAAAATTCATAATTTTTATATTTAAATCAAAATAAGATGATTTTTAATCAAAATATCGTTATCAACAAAATGAATAAGACAAATTTATTTATATTTTTTCTGAACATATTTAAATTTTTAAATATTTTCTATATCGCATAACTGTTTTAAAAAGTTTTTCCTCCCAAAACGCTCATTTTCCAACTCAATATTTAAATATTATCTCCAGATGTTCCTCAAAACGAACCATTAATTATTTATTTATTTATTTTGTTTTTGATGGAAAAAGGGAAAGGATTACAGGATTCTAGTAAAAAAAAAGGAAGAATAATTGATCAAAATATCCATGAATCTTAAGAATGTTTTGATCATTATTTTTTTTTTTTTTTTTGAATGAGTGATCCTAAACTCTCTAAATGTTGACAATTTTATCATTTTTATTAACTTCGTTAATTTCTAACGAATAACTCATATATAATATATACAATCTAATTTGAGAAGTATTTTAATAATCTAATACTGATTAATTAATAAAAATAAAACAAAATCATAAAAAACTAAAAATCATCTTCTCTCTTAAGAGTAATTAATCTAACAATAATTAATTTAATAAAATAAAAATAATCCTAATAAAAAAAAAACAAAAAAACTATCTCTCTCTCTCACTCTCTCTCTTCATTTCCCCCTCTCAAATCTAAATCGGCGACGGAGACGAGGGGTGGGCATGAGTTCGCGAATAGCAGGGGGGCGAGATCGGCGACAGCAAGGCTTGGTTCGGGACGGAGAGGAGGGTGGGCGGCGCGGCTGGGTTTTGAGTTGTCCTCTCCTCTTGGTTTTGAGTCCTATGCGAGTGGGCTGGTGGGTTTCGAGTTCGGCGACTGGAGGGGGGGGGGGGGGCGGCGGTTGGGTTCAGCGACGGAGGAGAACCAGGGTGAGGGTGGGTTCGGCAACGTAGAAGGGGGCTGCGGAGGCTGAGTTTAGGGGGGGGGGGATTGACGACGGAGGAGGAGGGTGGAACAGTTCTCAGTTCTCAGCTCTCTCTCTCTCTCTCTCTCTCGAGAAAATTTGATCTAATTATTTTCGAATTAAAATTTAAAAAAAAAAAAAAAATCAAACCGTTAAACACTATTCAAAAGAATACCATTTATTAATTTTAAGAATCTAAAACAATCTTCAGGAAATTTACCATTTTTGTATCAGTATGGATGGAAATCAACTCGTGGGCACTTGGTCAGATTCTCGATTCCCAAACTTTTTTGTTTCTAGTGATATATTTGTCCAAGTTGAATAATTTGCACCAAGACAAAGTTGGATCTTTCAGCCTTCACTTGGGCCTAAAGGGAACAGTTTTTATGTCCGGAATTTCGAATGTTAACGTCCGTACAACCTACGTATGGTTTGACTCAAATCTTGAACTGATAGAAATAAATCTCTAAGACGTTCTCACCACCACACTATTATCACTCGTGATTTTTGCATCCGCGCTGATTAAGATGTAAGAATTTAGTGGCATAGTAGTCATCTTTTATTATTCTAAAAATATATATAAAAACACCGTTGATCTCTTTTTACTGACAGAAAAAACCTACAATTTAAGTTCTCTTTTGTATTGCAAGAAGACAATATTTGACTTGAAGAACAGTCGGCAGTTTTTGCATTAAGACAGTCAGGGAAATGTGCACGAGTACAAGTAGTCTTTTTTTTTTTTTTTTTCTCGTTATATTGAAATAATTCATTTTGTAGCCTTAGTTTGGAAACCTGAAAAAACATTTTGTCCACAAAAATCTTGACACCTTTTGCTTGTTTTGAGTAGAGAGACATAAGATAAGCGCCGATTAATAAGGCTAAAACGACGTCGTTTCTTACAGATAACCGCGTATTTCAACCAAACCGCGTATTTCAACCACTCGGAGTTACAATATCTCCTGTCAGAATATAAATATCAGTACTAATTCATATTTGTACAACGTATTCTTCAAAGAAGCTAATGTTACACAAGCAGTAGTTCAACTCAAAGGCAATTTGCTTGCCAAAAGGTACCTCGTAAGGAAGAAGCTCAAGAATACAACATTTTGGGATCAAGCCACTTGCCCTTTTCAGACATTTCCCTGCCCGAAAAGTGAGGAAATGGGAAGAGAGAAAATATATATCTTTATTTTCGCTGCATTCTCTAAGTGATTCTTATGGACCCGTTAGGATTCTACCCATGTTCTGAGGGTACGGATACGATGAATGGTTCAAAGATGAGATCTCGATGCTCCGGCCCTCGCCGAGATTCTCTCTTGATCCAAATTGGCTCAAGTTATTACTCAAGATGCCGTAGAATGCCGGGACTGGAGCTGTGTGGACTACATTTAAGCTGGGGTTGTGAGTTTGGCTTTGCACGAGCTCAGAATGCGAGGTTGGCAGGTGCTCGTTGGATCTGTTCTCCACAGTGGACCTAATCCCGACTCCCAGATCAAGGCTAATGGTGTCGGTTTCTTCTTGTCTAATTCTTGTTGGGACACTCACAGCCATTGATCCCGCCATGTCATGGCTACTATTCCTCGCCGTTGGGACATCATGGTTATGTTTTCCCTCGTACGTTGTTATAACTGCTTTTGGATCGTGGGATGCTCTCTCCACGTGTTTCCTAACAGGGCATCCAGCATTTGTGCATTTGTAATAACTCCTGCACGATTTGGAAATATATAATCACGAAAAATGTAAATGAGATCCGAACGGGGATCCCATTAGCATTTGAACATGGCCAGATAGAGCAGTGCTACGAGTCCCAACTTTTAAATCTTTTTGTACAAACTCATTTTAATCACCATCTTTCCATTCATAGATGCAACTTTTTGATATAATTCACATGACAGGTTTTTCGATTCCTACCAATAAAAGATTGACCTCTCTCATTCCATATCAATTGGTATTGCAAAATAAGAATAATAATTGGGACACTTGGCATTATTCAGCTAAAAGCTAAAGTATATATCAAAGTAGATGCTCCATAAATGGAATTAAGACGCATGTCAACCTCGCCTCCTATTGTTTTCCTAACCATGAGAAAGCATACCTGGGATTAGGATTTCCTCTCACTACCTTCTGGCCATATTTCCGCCAGCGGTACCCATCATCCAATATATCAACCTCGCTCAGAGTTTGAACAACAACACGCGGTTCCCTGATAGGCTTAACCACTGGGGTGATATCCATGCTTCCAGCGTCCATTTTCCTGCTTAAGTAACATTTTTTATTGTTCATTCATTAGACCAATTGTACAATCAAAGAAAAGTACGAAGCCTCTACTAGATATTCTTACCTCCGTTTTGAGAATGGATCATCATCATCTATGTCATCATGGATCCTATTTCCCGTAGCATCACCACTATCATCGTTTGTGGCTATAGGAGAGCGGTCTGGAGTACCATTTGGGTCATTGGTATTAGACGTTTGTCCATATATGTTCGGAGGCTTGTCTACATTTAAAAAGAAACAAGCATATTGAACCAAATCACTTTACTTCAAGAAGCTTTTGAAAGAAATTAAACAACCTAGTTTTCCCACACTAAAAATTCTTACCATCACGTCCAGTAAGAGCTAAAAACTTGTCAGATCTTTCCTCTTGAGGGGGCATAATGGTACCGGTGTTGTATCGCCGACTAGGTTGAGGTTTAGGATGATCATGGGTGCCCTTGTAGATAATCTCTGTTATTTGTCCGTCATGAGAACGCTCAAATAGCTTTTTCACTTCACAATTAGGATGGGTACATTTGTAATAGCTACGCGGAAATTCACTTCCTTTAACATGCTTTTGTCCGTATTTTCTCCAGTTATACCCATCGTCAGAAGATATAACCGAAGGTCCACTTCCTTTGTTATCAAATTGGGTTGCCCCAGAATTAGGATGAACCTTCTGGTTTAATTCATCAGAATCACCATCAGCAGGTGCACTGGCTCCTGAAGTAGCGATGCTCACAGGTGCCGATAGACTCAACTCATTTGAGGTAGCCGGAACCTCACCTTTAACTGAAGGTGCTGACATCAATGACTGAGATTGACCTTGGACTTGCACAGACTGGTCACGTCTCTGGTAATTTGGATCTGTAGTAACCTTCAATGAATGAAAAACATTAGCTCAAATGAAGGCATCACTACTCCATAATCAAAATATGTATAAACACAAACACACACGCTATATATATAAAAACCAAGACTACCTTTCAGTGGATTCGTATGCAGTGAAGAGAATAATAGATACTAAATTACGTGCAGTATGACAGCAGAACACTGGAGTGAAAAACTGAAAATCAAGCTCACTAGTTACTAACAGGAAATGAAGAGAGATTCTAAAACGATGATCAACTGATTACGGTTGGCTTTTAAATGAATACTAAGCATTATAACATATCTCCAGTTAATTACAAAGTGCGGTTCAAGCTAGAATGAGAAAAGCACAAAAAATTTCCACAAAACTGGAATTACACGAGTGCTCCAATGTCTCTTTACATTTTAAAGCTAATTTTCTAATTCTATATTTGGACAACTCAAACAAGATCTCAAAAGGAAATTACCATATTTGATGTACCATGGGGTTTAAACTCGAAGGAGCTCGAGGATATTACATCAGATGCACTAAAATTCGAGCAAACTGAAGTTGCTGAATATGAAGCAGAGCCCTGTATCATTTGAGCCTTAAAGAAGGTACCTGTAGTTGGGGAAGGCTCAGCCTGCAAAACACACACAAAAGGCAAAGAAATTTCAGAAATCTGATCCAAAAACCTGTTTAATCAGAAGCAAGGAAAAGAGTAAAAGAAGGTTCGGACTCAATCATCCCATACATCCAAAAGCCCTTAATATTTGATCAATACTCAGTTACACTTAAGTGCTCGAGAAAAATGCTTCACATCTATTTTAATAACAGGAAACTCTAGGTGCTTTTTTCTAATAGGTGGCTTTGAACTTAGCTAATCTCATCTGAGCAAACCAAGAAACTCTAGCAAGACCACAAACCAAAACGAAATATTTTAAAAACCCCACTATGGATGGACGAAAGCACAATCTTTATATCAATTATTTAAATAACTTGGTGCAACAAAGTCATTATACTCGGCACATCAAGGACAATGTCATAAGCAAATCACAGGCTTTTATTTCTTCTGAGAGCATCATGATTCATGACCCACGTCCCGTCCAGAATTCATCTTCATCTAGTCATCTCAATTTGGCACATTTTGTCATAAAACAAGTTGCATTTCCTCTAAATGATGCATTTATTCCTTATTCTACATGGACAAATGGAAAGGTTTCCCCGTACATCCACTGACACCGTTAAACAAAGGATAAACGAAAAGGGTCCCGAGCACCAACGATACACACACAACACCCCGAAAAACAAGAAGATTCATTATGTGAAAAAACAACACTGAGAATAAAAAAGGAGGAAAGATAGATACAGGGTTCTTTCTACATTAGAAAAAAAAAAAGCATATTCCAAAGCAATACCGCGGACACTCTATACGGGCATAAAGAAAAGAACCCCCAATACCAGCAATACTCTAATCGCAAGCATCAGAATCTTGGGGTCCCAGTGTGAGTAAAACCGTACATTTAAATCTAATTGGTTATTTGGCCATGGATCAATAAGTGAAAGAAAGATTTTTGAATCAGACTACCATAGACACTAGAAACAGAAATAGTAATCCGAATTTCTGACTTTAATTAAACAAAGAGCATCTTTATAGCTCATACTTATTATCAAAATCACATCACAATTCAGCAACACAAATTCTCTACAACAGAACACAACCCACCACGCGGCAAGCTCACGAATCATAATAACTGGAGCCGAGTGACACGAGTTCGCCCTGTTTGGTCACTGAGAGAGTGCAAGAGAATATAGATTTCAAAAAAAGTTCATAAAAAAATTCAGCAGAATAACTTCAGGACTTTCTGTTTCCACCACTTTCCTTTGTTGAATTCACTTCTCTCAGCAGCCAAACAGAACCTCTAGCATTCAAAATCAAATAAATTTCTTTACAAAAAAAAAAAAAAAAAAAAAAAAAGATTATTGTTTCGTGTTCACTCACTAAGCGGAGCAGACAAACGCGGCCTTAATTTCAAAAACCTATTCTTTCTTTCCCTTTCCCTTTCCCTTCCCCTTCCCCTTCCCCTTCCCCTTCCTCAACCTTCTTCAATTTTCTCAGCAAACAAACAGAAAGCAAAACGATTACCAAAAAAAAAACCCAAAACCCGATCCGGGCAAAACCGAACCTGACCTTCATGTTGGAGAGCAGAACCGGCGACTCCAGAAACGACGACGGACTCAGCCCCTGAGGAATCGAGAGCCCGGGGGACCTCGAGATCGGGAGCTTCGCCGGCGACAAGAGCTTGTACTTCGCGCCGCCGCAACCACCGCCGCCCGATTGGTCCTGAATCTCCGCCGTCCTCAGATCCACCTCATCGGAGCTCCGGCGATGAAACTCGTCGTCGTCCATTGACGAAGCTCGTCCCGCGAAAGTCTCCGTCTTCTGCAGAGAGAGAGAGAGAGAGAGAGAAGAGGGGGGAGAGAGAGAGAGAGTCAGAGGAAGAGTAGTGGCTCGAGCTTGTTAGGAGGAGTAGGGAGGGAAGGGCAAAATGGTAAATTTAAAAAAGGGCTTGTTTTGCTTCAGTTCTGTGAGAGAGAGAGAGAGAGAGAGAGAGAGAGAGATTATGCGTGTGATTTGTTGTTGTTTTGTGTTTGGGAAGAGGGAATCGTCAGAGGGAAAATGAGAGAAAATGAGGGAAAGTGAGAGAAAGTGAGAGAGAGTTGACTTGCGGAGTTGGATCTGAAGAGAGAGAGAGAGTAGAGAGAGTAGAGAGAGAAAGTGTCATTGGGTTGTCATTTTAAACGTTTCTGCTCTTTCACTCCCTACCTATCTCTTCTTTCTTTCTTTCTGATGGTTTGAAGGCTCAAGCAAAAGCCGCAAAGCCAAAGGGTTGGAAATAATCAAGAATTTTCGACAAGAGAAACAAAAGAATAAAAATAAAAATAAAATAATTGTTTATTGTTTTAGAATTTATTCTTATAAGTTAATCATTTTTTTATAAGTTAATCCAATCAAAATTGTCTCAAAATTTTAGAAAAATAAATAATAAAATAAAATTTGATATAGATATGATTAAAAAAAAACTAATTAATTTGATAAATAAAAAAAACTATTAATAGATTCTGTTTATTAATAATATTATTTGTTGATATTTTACGATTCATACTTCAAGTCCAAGATATAAAACTCTCGGTTTGAAGGCTTATATGGTACGGTATTTTTATGGTAGTGCATTATTATATTAGTTGGATTGTGAAGTTGAGTTATGCGAATGGGAATAAAATTGATGAGCCCCCATATTCTCTCTCTCTTTTTTTTTTTTAAAGTGTTTTTAACCTTATCAATATATATACACATATATTTTTTTTTGAATATTTACAAAAATCTAAATGAATTTTTATTTTTTATTTTTAAAGAAAGCTCATTCCACATTGCATTTATGGATTTTTTTAAGGGGATAACACAATTCTTGTTTTGGAATAAGCTTAACAAGATCCTATTGTTGGGATGTAAGTTATAACGGTCAAGTTCCAAAATATGAATCATCCTTTGCTACCAAAAAAAAAAAAAAAGAAAAAAAGTTCCAAATATGAATCATATGCAAAAATCTTATTATTTAGGGGTGTTCCCAAAAAAAAAAAAAAAAATCTTATCATTTCTTATGATAATTATGGAGCTAGGAAGGACTCATATCCCATTTGTATTAAAGTTGCAACCAACTTTGAGATGTCATTGATTGTATCTCAATTAAGGACCCCAAATATCTCAAGTATTATATTCGAAAAATATTGAACACCAAAGGAAAAAAGAGAGCAAGAAACATTGTATACTATTTCTTGCTTCACTTTTTGTATAATTGTTTGGTTTTTGTCTTTCTTGGTAGACCCCACTAATTATTTCACCCATTAGTATGATTGCAAGTGAGGTTTCTAATGTCTTATCTTCATTGATGACACAATTAAATTAAAAGCTTAAATAATTGACAATGAAAGAAAAGAAAATCACATCTTCAAACCTCTAGAATGGAAAACAAATAAATTTAAAACTACAAATAAATGATTTCAAACTTTAGCAAGATGCAAAATGCAACTCAAGAGTTGCCAACCATTATAGCAACAAAATTAACACTTCATGTACTACTCATTAATGGACAAATATCTTTCCTTAAAATAAATAAATAGATAAATAATGAACTAATGTCTTTTTTCGGTCATGAAAACCCTACTTGTAGAGGGTCTTTTGCTTAGTTTGAACTGGAGCAACATCAGCATTACTCGAGCTCAACTATCCCTCTAAGTAAATTTTGACATCTCAGTTAATTTACTTAAGTATTTTTAGTATTTAATTTCCACTTATCTGATCGGGTTATAAAGTATTATAAATAAGAAATGAAAAGTAACCAATAGAACAAGAAAATAGAGACAACAGATATGGACTCGTTTTACTCTACTTAAAATCCATATCTAATTTTCCATGGATAGATATAGAGATGCTTCCCTTTCTTCATTTGAGAGACCGAAACATTATTTACTAAGCAAAAGCTAGTACTATAAATCATATAATCCAATCAAAAATTTTCAAAAGCCTGTCTTTTTTCCTCAAACATAAACCAATTTTACAATGCACACGCACAAATCTCTTTTAAAAACTCAAACTTTAACTCACTTTAAAAGTTCATAACTTTCTTTTTTCAGATTAAAAAGAGATGGATTTTTTTAACTATATAAAATAATAAAATAAGATCCATATTGCTATTTTTTTTTTCCCAAAAAGATATTAATTTTTTAAACATTTTAACACCAAATAATTTATTTTTAACCAAACGTACAATTTCAAACTTCTAATCAAAACATTTTCAAAACTCCAAAGTCTCATGCTTCAAAAACTAAAGTGAGAGACAAAGCCCCATCACGGTAGCCCATATTGGTTTCCATGCTAGACAGGACTCGAAACTAATAGATTCATGAATTTCAAACTCGCAGCCAACCAACAATAATTCATTTTTTTCTTTTTTTCTTTTTCTTTTTTAACTGATTTCAAATAATTCAAATTGCTACAGCAGAATTGAAGTCTCAGAGCAGACATATTCCAGAAGTTGTTCCCAATCGCGGCTGTGTTTTCAAACACCTCAGTAAATAATAGGCAGTAAAAAGAAGCTATGACGACAATAATATAAACAGAGGACCACAGTAATTCCCTCACCAACCAGGCTGTTGCATTCAATCCATGCCCTAAATAATAGGGAAACTCGATTTCCAATTCAAACGAAGATTCTTTTGAGTTATTCAATTCTTCTTCTAGTAAAGAAAACAAACTGTATATATATCTATATGCGAGTGTTTACATATATATATATATATAAATTCCTTGAATCTACAAATTAAATTGGATAGTCTAAAGTAAATCAGCAAATAAACAAAAAGGTAGATTTACAAGGAAACTGTCAATTTACATTTGATAATGATGACACATATAATGTGCATGCAAAATACATACCAACGGGTCTTTAAGACGACTTAATTTAATAGTGAAGATTTTATGGATATACATACATACATGAGCAAGTGAAGGCTTCCGCGACAGTGAACTTGTCTTTTTATCAATTTTATCTCTGCAAACTTTATATTTTTCTCATTTGACCCCGCTAAAAAGTAATCCTATATAAGTCCTGCTAAGAACTTTATCCTCTAGTTCCCGACTGACACAATAGATTGGCCCCGCCATTGCATACATACATACATATACACACGTATATATGTATATATATATTTAATAGTGAAGCAACAATTAGAACTTTGAATTAGAAAATTCAGAAATATATTATATCATGGCTTGACTTGGGTAAAGAATTTCCAATGGGCAACAATTGGATTAGAAGTTGGTGGGTGCCTGGACAAAAAGAAAGCTTGAAACAACAACTAATTGGCTTTCTTGAGTTAGAAAAACTCCCATAGGCCAATAAAACCTTTCAGCAGCCAGACTGGAACTATTAACGGGGAAAAGAAATTCCTAGATCAACAACAATAAAATGCCTTGAAACGATCCGAAGAAAAACTACTACAATAATCGCTGTACTACAATTTTCAGTACCAAAATCCAGGGTGATCGAACC